>OY804593.1:54881785-55481785 GCA_963680895.1 Fragum sueziense
GTTAGATTATTCAAGACACTGCTGTGTAGCAGTAGCAACAAGGTTAGGACGCAAGCACTGATATGCAGCTACCTGACCGATATAGCACAGAAAGTTAATAAAGAGAATCTGTCAACCCAGCAACCAATGGATGACTACAGCTTTGATCAATCTGAGGTGGATCCCATGTTATTCTAGGCAAGGGTAAGATGTCCCTATATGACAAAAGCCCTAGCAGCTCAGCCAGTGTGGAGTAAATCTAGAGGGAGAAATTTAAGATGGACTCTTCCAGTTTACACGAGAAGTGGTCTATGGGGATAAGAAAAGTCGCTCTATGGCTGAGGCTCGTGCAACTAAATGGAAGACCATGAAAAAGAAGTAATCCATGCGACTTCCTCCTGATGTGGATAGCCTCCGCCAACATGTACTGCGTTTTGCTTGGGGCCGGGGGGCATTGACCCAAAATTAAATTTTGACTATATAAATTTAGAGTAACATTACATATTTATTACGTTCTAAGCCATAATTTGAGCTTGGACCCCCCCCCCCCCCTGGAAAAAAATCTTGGGCTTTGAGCCCCCTGGAGAAAAATCCTGGATCCACCCTTGCTAACTACTTGGCCTATCTCGTGCGTCACCCTGCCCTGAAGCAGCATCCATCTCCACTCGAACATGGATGGGATTAGGAGGGTGACCGCTGTCGCTCTGTCAGCTATACACGTCCTGCTCTTCCAGTTACACTGCCTGCACTCGAGGAAACTTATGAAAGCGAGTGTGAATCAGATGACGGCGGATCAAATGATGAGCAGTGGGGAAGGGGGGTATAATTCGCCGGAATCTGATTCTACCGAATACAGTGATTCAGAAAGCTCCGATTCAGATTAGATGACGTGACAACTTTTCACTGTTTCATAAGTTTGTTTTCATATCATGTGGTTGCAGTTACTAAAGATAGATAGAACTTGTTATCATGAACAATGAATTGACCAAACGCCGACTGTCAATCAAAAACATCGATTAGCCAATGGACGATCAGAAAAATGTCATGCCCCAATTGTTCTTCGTTGCACGTGTTATTGTATCGATTTTTCGACTGACAATCAAAACAATCGACATGCCAATGGCAAAGAATTTTGTGCTAACAATAGACTAGGTTGACTGTTATGTTTTGATAAACCGTCGGTGTTGTTATAATATCTCGTAACTGCGGCTTAGATCAAGCCGTAGTTACGAGATTTTATAACAACACCTACGAAATACTTTCTTGTTAGTTCGAATTTAAGTCACGATTAACTGGATAAAATCGTTCCCTATTAACAATCACATCCCCATTGTTTGCCTTATATTCTATGTTGGGCGGAGCGATCTGTCGATTGGCGTTTGGTCAATTGACCAAACGCCGACTGTCAATCGAAAACATCGATTAGCCAATGGACGATCACAAAAATGTTATGCCCCAATTGTTCATCGTTGCACGTGGTTTTGTATCGATTTATCGACTGACAATCAAAACAATCGACATACCAATGGCAAAGAATTTTGTGCTAACAATAGACTAGGTTCACAGTTATGTTTTGATAAACCGCGTCGGTGTTGTTATAAAATCTCGTAACTACGGCTTAAATAAAGCCGTAGTTACGAGATTTTATAACAACAACTACGAAATGCTACTTTGTTTGTCCGAATTTAAGTCACGATTAACTGGATAAAATCGTTCCCTATTACCGACCACATGCACATTGTTTGCCTTAAATTCTATGTTGGGCGGAGCGATCTGTCGATTGGCGTTTGGTCAATTGCCAGGGTGCCATTTTATGTTTCTGTTCACTCCATTATATGGCTTCAATCGTTGGCATTTTGGTCAAAACAACATTCTCAAAGCATCACACTTACGTCAGAATAGAATTCCCCGTATTTGAGTCAGTGTAAGGATGTATGTGCACGTGATTGTACGTGATATGGATCAGAAGTAATCATTCTAAAGTTATTTCTTCAACTTTGCATTGGCGGCCATCTTGTATATTTTGGTCAAAAATACATTCATTTTGGCGTAAAATAGATGTCAGAGTCGGATTAATTATTATAGATTCAGCCATAAAAGTGTATTTACACATGATTTTAGGCTATTTACTTCAAAAGTTATTTAAATGTTAAGTTTTCAACATTACGCTGGCGGCCATCTTGAAAATTTTGGACAAAACAACATTTTAGAGTAGTATTATGGTCAGAAACAGATTCCTCATGACAGATTCTGTCTGAAAAGTGTAATTACAGTTGATTGTAGATGATTTTGTCCAAAAGTTATCATTTTAAAGTTACTTTTTCAAATTTGCGTTGGCGGCCATCTTGTGTATTTTGGTAAAACAGACTTTTAAACGTAAAATTAATATTAGAATCAGATTCCCCTTCATGGATTCAGTCAGGAAAGTGTATTTACACTTGATTTTAGGCTATTTACTTCAAAAGTTATTTAAATTTTATTTTTTCAACATTGCACTGGCGGCCATCTTGCAAATTTTGCTCAAAACAAGATTTTAGAGTAAAACTTATGTCAGAAACGGTTTTCTTGTGATAAATTCAGTCTGAAAAGTGAATTTACACTTGATTGTAGGTGATCTGGTTCAAAAGTCAATTTTTCAATATGGCGCCGGCGGCCATTTTGGATTTGGCCCTGTAGCAAAAAACGCCAGCAAAATCTCGAGGGGCATGGTTTCTTATTTTTTCCTAAAAGGTCTATAGATGTCAAATCAACTGTCAAAACATGTTAGCCAGAGAATGGTCACGGGATTGGGGTATTGGACCCAACTATTAGGCCAGTCACTTTAGCATTTAGGGTACCACTAATTCTAACAGAAATAATTTTGTAACTGAACGAAAGTCTTTTATATCATGATCAACATATCAAAAGTCCTCAGAGCAAATCTGGGGGGAAATGGTGTTAAATCACGCTAAAAGATGCCTTGATATGATCGTAATACACTGGTCCATCCTAACCACCATACATTTTCTCGAGTACCACGTGCTTCTCTTACACTATACTTTTCACA
This sequence comes from Fragum sueziense, assembly GCA_963680895.1. Classification (NCBI taxonomy): domain Eukaryota; kingdom Metazoa; phylum Mollusca; class Bivalvia; order Cardiida; family Cardiidae; genus Fragum; species Fragum sueziense. The sequence goes on from OY804593.1 coordinate 54,884,811, forward strand.
TATCATTTTTAATTTGATTGAATTTTATATGAAAATTGAAAAATATATTCCTTATAAATAAAATTCAAAATGATAGATATAACGAATAATTAAAAATAATTTCGCTTCAAATAGAATTATCTTCGATCGATTTTTAAAAGTACGGAAGCTCAATTTGACTATAATATTATTACATCTGTTAGATATAGATTATTCAAATCGGAATTACACAATTTGCGAGTAAATCATCCTTTACTCGCCCCCAACCACTTGGTTTGAAGTCCACACATGTTTTTTTTGTTATTATACGCCCGAAAGGTCGTAATTTGTTATGGCCCGATCGTCCGTCTGTCCGTCTATCCGTCCGTCTGTCCGTTAGCAATTTCTTGTGTGCGCAACTTCTCCTACAACTTTGATCGGAATTTAATCAAACTTGCCATAATGAATCTTCATGGTATCTAGTTGTGCACACCGCTTACGGAATTCAGAAAACTCTTTTCGTTCTTGAATTATCTTCCCTTGAATTAAAAAAATGCCCATTTTATTGAGTGCGCATTGTGTGCGCAACTCCTCCTACAGTTTTGATCAAAATTTTATCAAACTAGCCACAATAAATTGCCATGGTGTCTAGTTGTACACACTGCTTACGGAATTTAGATAACTGTTTTCGTTTGTGAATTATCTGCCCTTGAATTTAAGGAAAAATGCCCATTTTCTAAAAAATACCCATTTTCTCGTCAGCGCAACTCCTACAGATTCAACCCGAATTTAATCAAACTAGTCACAATGAATCTCCATGGTATCTAGTTGTGCACACCGCTTACGGAATTCAGATATTTTTTTTTCGTTCTTGAATTATCTGCCCTTGAATAAAAAAGGATACCCATTTTATTGTGTGCGCATTGTGTGCGCAACTCCTCCCACAGTTTTGATCAGAATTTTATCAAACTAGCCACAGTAAATATCCATGGTGTCTAGTTGTACACATAGCTTACGGAATTTAGATAACTGTTTTCGTTTGTGAATTATCTGCCCTTGAATTTAAGGACAAATGCCCGTTTTCTGAAAAATGCACATTTTCTCGTGTCACAACTCCCACAGTTTCTGCCATATTTAAATCAAACTAGCCACGATGAATCTCTACGGTGTCTGGGTGTGGAAGCATAATTTGGAAAACTTCTCATGTTTGAATTATCTGCCCTTGAATTGAAAAGAATGGCCAATTTTACTGACAAGCCCCTCTCGGGCGCATTACCATGCTGATGGTAATGACATTAACATTTACTACACATCAGACGTAAAAAGTGGAACAAAGAGAAAGAAAATATGGGACATTCACAAAACCAGAAGAACTGTAGGATTCGACATTTGTAGATCATAGATGCATTTTCTGGTTGTGACACCACTTCACATGTATAATTATGGTGTTGGTAAAGGGGTTCTCCTTAAGAAAGCAACCAATAACCAAATGATCATAGACCAACTTTCTCTTCTCTCTTTCTCGAAGATGTTTCTCATAGTGTTATAGAAAATGTTGGAGAAATGATATTTGTACATATTTACAATGGAGAAACTACAAAACACTTGAATAGCATAAGATTTCAAATTATTTATAAGACACAAATAAGCTCCACATTTGTACAAGTTAAAAGTCTTCCGCCAACTGAAGCTGCTGCCAGATACCACAGTTTTAGAACCTATCTTCAAGTCCAAATGTTGGTAGGAAACACTATAGAACCAACTGAATGGGGCTGGAACAAAATCAACAACAAATTAAATCCAGTCTGCTTGTCTTGTCTGATGCACCCGAACGCCTGCTTAAAATGATTACGTGTAATTGCAAACTGAATTGTGATTCCAAAAGGTGCACATGTAGGAAACATGGTCTGTCCTGTTCAGTGGGTTGTGGAGAGTGTCGTGGTTTAAGCTGCACTAATGTGCTCTTAATTAATGAAGATTTCGAAATGGATTGAATTTTTAAGTAACATCCATATGAACATGTATCTGGAAAAAAAGCCTTTATAACATTTAATACAAACACACTGTAGATCTAGATCAAGATCAGGCTGTGTGTACGCACTGTCTGGTCACATTAGTATGACTCGAAATCCATTACAAAGTGATAAAAATGATGTTTGTGCTAAAAATAGACTTGGTTTACCGTTGATTCAAGCTGTAGTTACGAGATTTTATGACAACACCTACGAGATACTATTGTTTGTCTGAAATTACGTCATGGTTATCTGGATAAAAGTATTCCCTATATGCATTATTGGCCAGTGGCTTTCTAAAAAGCAAAAACCAATCAGTAATGAAAAACAGTCATTGATTTGACGTCTGTGAAGAAAATCGAATCGTAAAATAAACTGCAAAAGATGAAAGTGATGACAATCAGATTTTTATCCTTTTGTTTCAATATTTTCTTTGTTACAATGTACACAAATCCGATCTTTTTGCAAATTGTTTTTGTCGTCTGCAGCAGCTTTAGAATGGGAAGTCTAATATTTACGTTCAGATGTCGGTTTAAATTTATTTGATAAGTCAACCTTAGTAAATGAGTGGGTGGGGTAATTTCACCTGCAAATTCATTTTCCATGTCTAATTGAAATAAAGAAAATATCAAAGTCTGTTTTTTTTAACTTTATAAACCCCTAATATTACGTTATCTATAATATGTTTCATCTGCAATAACATATTTGGTTTTAAAAGATGGGTTTCTATACACGGAAAAACATTCTTTTGGCTTGCCTTGTAGGGGTCTCTTCGTTAGATCGATATTTTTCATATTTCCCCTCGAGTAACATTTGAGGACTTTTTTTCTGGAATGAGTAGATGGTTGTAGATTATAAAAATGTTGGTTTCGTTTCTGTTAGAATTAGTGGTGGGTTGGGCCTATTTTTCGGCTAAAGTGACTGGCCTATATGTATTTCCCATTGGACGAAGCAGAGTGAGTTACCTGGGTCTCCTGTGTCAATCCAAAAAGGGTAAACTGAGTCAAAATTAAGGTAGTCCGCCCCTATTGAGTTTCACGCGACATCGGAATAAATCGTGTGACGTCTTTTACATTCGTTAAATATGTATCCGAAACTTATTCGGGCGACGTCGTAAACATTCGGCGGTGGAACGTTCCACCGCCAAGTGTTTACGACATCACCCAAACAATTCCGACGTAGCGTGAATCTCATAAGGGATGGACTACCTTAAGGTCAGTCAAAAGTCATGAACATTTTAGTTCAGCAGAGACAGCCGTGATCGTATAGTGGTTAGTACTTCGCGTTGTGGCCGCGACAACCCAGGTTCGAATCCTGGTCACGGCATTGATCGTCGCTGTCTCGGCACAGCTGGACTCATATTTTGCCAAGTAACTAGAGATGGCTTAAAAATCACAAAAACAGTTCTTGGAGATACATTTAAATGTTTTTAGATTTATTTTCTCCTTTTATACTCTTCTGTCACAGTTCACCATTTTCCAATCAAACCCTATTTTGACATCCTTAAATTAATAAGATAAGACTTGGGAAAACACCGAAGTAAATGAAGAAAATCTTGACAGCCAACATTTTCTACATTTGGTTCAATATTTTTCTGTGCTGTGCTGTACACAAATCTTATCTTTATCTACATCGAGTCAATCATTTTGTCGTCTGCAGCAGCTTTCGATATGATTCACCCAATAGTTTTTGAAGGTTTGGAAAGGGTTAAGTCACTCAGGGTCATACCATCATTTATGAGACTCGACTTCATGCAACCAGGGTTGGGTCCGCAAGTAATTCAGCAAGACAGTGTTGACTGAAGAGGACATTTTAATGGAAATATCGCAACCATAAACATTTAAACATGAATGTTAAGTCAACAATTGTCATATCCAAAAACATGGATGGGCGGCCTTGAAAGAAACCACCATGAGTGGAACGACGCCCGACGCCCAGCCATTCACCCAATATTTTTTGAAGGTTTGGAAAGGGTTAAGTCACTCCGGGTCATACCATCATCTACAATTTCCCAGTTATCGCACCGCTTTACGACTCGACTACTTCAAAAAAGTATAACCACATTAAAACATTGATGGAAAATAATAATAATAATAAAAAGATATTGAATAGTCTATCTATTTCCACCATTTAATATGTCCATATACGACTTTAGTATGACATGTGGGGGATATAGCTCAGTGGTAGAGCATTCGACTGCAGATCGAGAGGTCCCTGGTTCGAACCCGGGTGTCCCCTATTTTTTATCGTCCTTGTGTTTACAGTGTACTCACTGGACATTTCACCCCCCCCCCCCCCCCCCAAAAAAAAAAGAAAAAAATCATTCCCACACATTGACTCCTATTGACTCTCCGGAAGGTAAAAATGAAGAAATTACTTGTGACAAGCAATTTCTTCATTTCCCTTAATATTGTCAAACCAAACATGCTAAGAAATTTCATCAACTTTAAATTACCGTATGCAAATCACTTGAAATTGGAACATTCCAAAATTTTATAGTTTGGTAACGGGTTATATAAATAGAAAATAATGACTCTTGTCGACTATACGAGGTACTTTATCCCTTTCCCATTCGGTCACATTTTTTACATTTTTGCTTTGAAAGCTGCCGTAGACGACAAAATTGGTTTTTACTAAAGAAAGGATTTGTGTACAATATAGCCTAGAAAATATTGAGACAGAAGAAGAAAATGCTGATTATCAGCATTTTCTTCTTTTGCTTTAATATTTTTCTAAGCTTTTTCAATTCAGGTTGTCAAAACCATGTCTTGTTTGAGAAGGGGTTAGAGAAAATGTAATTTTGCACAAAACTTTAGACCTATTTTCAGACCAAGACCAATACTATCGTCCTAAAGTTTCGATCTCGATCAACATTGAAACACACGAAGACGTTTTACTTGGTTTAAACTTTAAATCAAGGGGTTGGATTTGTCCCTTTCTTGTTTATATGAATAAACGTTCTTTGTTGTCCATTTCGTCTCCACAATTTGAAATCAAGCATATGCATCCCCGCACAGTCCAAGGGCGGATCCAGGATTTTTTTCCAGGGGGGTCCGGACCCCCCTGACCCCCTCTATATCTGCCCATACAATCTGATCAATATCCACATCAAACCCGTAAGTTCTTTCGTTACTCATAGACAACGAGAGAAGCATGGATCATGATCAGGCTGCTTTCATGTACAAACAAACCTGAATCAAGCGTAGTTAAACAATAAAAAAAGATAAAAAAAAAAGAAAAAAAAAAAAAAACAAAAATGAAATATACTGAGAGGCAAAAGAAAGTATACATTTTTTGTTTGTCAATATCTCTCTTAATTTTCATCACATCGAATAAAAATTTTGTAAAATTTATTTCTACCATTTAACCAATAAAACGGTGTCGATAATTTTCACACGAAACTGCTTGACTATCCATACTCTTGCTACATGCTGATTTTGCAAATTTTCCACGTACGACATAGTAGAACGTCAAATATTGCTGTTCACCCGTATTCGATTTCTTTATTCGTTATCACAACAAATCACAAGCTTAAATTTTCTCTAGCATTATAACGCAATTCTCGGTGGCTGGTAGAAATCGATCAATATTCCACTTTTCGGCATTGGGGCCCATTTTTCTATGACACAGCATACTATGAAAGAAACGTGACAGTATTAACCCGTAGTCATGTAGCTAGGAACATTCTGTGCAAATTCGGTCAAAATCCGTCAATAAATTTAGAAGGAGTTATGTCGGATAACTTACATATATGTACATCAAGTCACCTTTTGCCATGACGCATCGTAAGATTGAAAAACACTAACAATTTACGCATGGTCCTTGGTGACTGGGCACTTTCGGTGAAAATTCTATCGAAATCCGTTCAGAAATGTAGGGGTTGTGTCAATTTGAACATTTGCATTAATCAATTGATCAAGTCCCCTTTTTTGATGGCGCTGTTCGATACGAAAAGATCATCGCAACGGAAGGAAGAACAGGATAGGCGGAGAAGATTACATAAATAAACGATCACACTTCGGTGGCGTTTAAAATCGTATGTACTGTAGTCAATTAATTGTTTTCTCAGAAAACGTGAAATAATAAGGGTGCATACTTATTTTTGCCTCTCAGTATATAATATTATACTGAAACAAAAAAGAAACGCAACTTCATTTTCAATTCCTTCTTACGCAAAGACATCAAATCAGATTTAAACAAAACTTAATAGATTTAAAGCAATAACATTTCACCTTGTAAAATTCACAAAATCTTGTTGGTAGTCAATTTCATTAGTAAAAAACACCCAGTTTAAACCGAGCGTCAACACATTACGACAAAAAAATTGGACGTAGGTCGAAAAAAAAACAATCTGTTTCTTTCAATTTTGTCCGATATTTGAATTTTGTGAAGTCCATACGAGTTAATAGCGGTCTCCGTTACAGTCTAAAACCTATCCCGTAGGTGGGGTTAATGTGATAATACGGTCCTGCCTTGACGTCATATCTCTTGCACGCCCGCCTCGTGCTCAATCGGTTGTGGTCCAATTGAGAGCCAACAACGTATACAGTCAAAATGTGTCAATTTTTTGCCCCATCAATGTCTTACGACAACATTTTGAACCTTTTACACCAACAACATCTGTACTGCAGTTAGCGCTTGTTTTGGCCTAGCCTTGCTATGCGTAGCGTAGTGAAAAGTGTGTGAACGCTTTGGCGTCTTCTTTGTCTATGTTCTAGCTTGTGTTTGATGAAAATTTGTTTTGGTAGTAGTCATCTAGAAAGCACGGCAGGGGATAATCAGTTTTTAACAATTTATCATCTATCACGTGATGAATGTACGACATCTGAAGAAAATGGCACTGTATTTATGCGTATGGATGCAGGTATATTAGAAATGTACTCAACAGCCCTTGAAAACTTTTTTTGTCCAAAGTATTATTAAAAATTGGGGTTGCGTATCTTTTTTGTCCTAGTATAATAATAATAATAATAATAATAATAATAATAATAATAATAATAATAATAATAATAATAATAATAATAATAATAATAATAATAATAATAATAATAATAATAATAATAATAATAATAATAATAATGATAATGATAATGATAATGATAATAATAATGGATGTAGAATCATTGACTTGCAAAGATGCTGATGACATAGATCGTAAAAATGCAAACGCAAGCAAATAAACGACCATCGTTAAAGGTACCTTGAAAGTACTCGTATATCATCGGTAACGCTCGAAAATGTCGTAACTACAGTTGGGATAAGCTGTAGTTACGGCATTTTATATCGTCATCTTTTCTATATTAGCCTTATGTTCCATAGTACAAAGATTAACAATATTCTAAATAGGTTAATACCAAATTGATTCGCAAAGTCCAAAACAGGTGACGCAATTCAAGTGTTTATTTTTCGGTCAGCGAGTCACGGACCTTAAGGAGGACAGAACGTCTTCAAATGACTGTTGTTGAAAAAAGTATCTTCTCCAATCATACATTTAGTAAGACTGTCAAGAATCCAAGGGAGTTGCATACGAACGACTAGATTGGTGGTACTTTCACGGTGGAGATTGTGCATGGTGGGATGGATAACGAATACGGACAAATTTGCCTCGCTTCAGGTAAGAAATTGTGCAATAATTTTCTTAATTCTGAGTCAATTTTCAAGCGGTTTGTTACATGTACCCCGCATTACTGAGCTCTTTCCTCGGATATATGACTTGTTTGTAGAATGTTTGTACTTTGTCCAAAAATTGATCCCAACCGACCAGAAAAACGACAAAAAATTAAGGCCCTTTTTCTAGTCGGTTGGGATCGGATTTTGAGAAAAGTACAAGGAGTTTCCAGTTAAGTAATACACCTGAGAAAAGGGCTCAGTAAGACGGAGTATATGCAACAAACCGCATGAAAATTGACGCAGAAATAAGAAAGTTATTGCACAAATTCTTACCTGAAGCGTGGTTAATTTGGCCGTAGTCGTTACCATTTCGCTTTCTGGTCGGCTGGGACAATATTTCGGAAAAAGTACCATGAGTTATCTAATATGTCATACATCCGATGAAAGAGCTCGGTAAGGCGGGGTACATGAAACAAAGCTTTTGAAGATTGGCGCACAAATAAGGAACTTATTGCAAAATATCTTACCAGAATCGAGATTATTTTGTCCGTATTCGTTATCCATCCCATGATGCACAATCTCCACCGTGACTTTACTATGTATATCGAACTTGTATAATTGACACTAGTCTTGTTGTGTGTTTGTGGCCGTCAACATACCTCGAGATATCCGGAGTTCGACTCATCCGATTTTGTTCACTTTCGATTAAATTTCCTACATATGTCCATATTTTGTTCCTCGTCAAGAACGTTCTATTGAACTATAGAAGGAAAAGGAAAGACATTGCTTGATACGAGCGGTTTCTATCCTTTTCCTACTAGTAATATATATATTTCAATCGCTATATACAATATTTTTTAAAAAATATTTCATATTAAATTTCGATTTGTCAATTATGAGATGAATTGAGGCATGTAATGACAAGGATCAACATTATTCGCAATACAAAGAATTGTAACTGAACGATTTAATGGTTAAAACAGATTATTGCGTAACAAACAAGATGTGTTTGTGAAACACAAATGCCCCCGAAATGGCTATTTTTCTATAATTATGACCTTAATAATTATTGATATTTGACCTTGACCTACATAAATGACCTTGTCCCTCTTACCTAATATCATTGAAAGAAGTTTACATACCAAATTTGAGCTTTGTATGTGGAATACTTGTGGAGAAAAGGCCAATGTTAAGTTGTAGCATTAAGTTGCAAGTAAAGGGTGGTTAAGGGTTAAACGATGACCTTGAGGAAGGTCAAATTGCATGGGGCAGATAGATATCATTGAAAGAAGTTTACATACCGAATTTTAGCCTTGTATGTCGAATACTTTTGGAGAAAAGGCCAGCGTTAAGTTGGTGCGTTAAGTTGCCGCGTTAAGTTGCATGTTAAGGGTGGATAAGGGTTAAACGATGACCTTGAGGAAGGTCAAATTGCATGGGGCAGATAGATATCATTGAAAGAAGTTTACATACCAAATTTTAGCCTTGTATGTGGAATACTTTTGGAGAACCGGCCAACGTTAAGTTGTTGCGTTAAGTTGCCGCGTTAAGTTGCATGTTAAGGGTGGATAAGGGTTAAACGATGACCTTGAGGAAGGTCAAATTGCATGGGGCAGATAAATATCATTGAAAGAAGTTTACATACCAAATTTTAGCTTTGTATGTGGAATACTTTTAGGGAAAAGGCCAATGTTAAGGTGTTGCGTTAAGCTGGTGCGTTAAGTTGCATGTTAAGGGTTGAAAAGGGTTAAACGATGACCTTGAGGAAGGTCAAATTGCATGGAGCAGATAGATATCATTGAAAGAAGTTTACATACCAAATTTGAGCTTTGTACGCATAATGGTTGTGGAGAAAATGACAATGTTAAGTTTCGGACTGACAGACAGACGGACGGACAGACGGACAGACGGACAGACAGACATGAGTAAAACAATATGCCCCCGATCTCTCGATACGGGGGCATAAAAATGATCAATTGATAAATAATATAACAGGTACGGTTAACTTCAATCAAAATGAATGAAACTTTGCAATGATCGAAGATCAATTCTGTCATAATGCTTTGCGATTCTTAAAGACATTCTTGAATGCCTACGTCTTCAGAATTACAGCTAAAAAGCACGAACAGCTTTCGAAAACACAAAATACAAATTATTCATCAAACCAGTAGGCCTATCTCCCGAAGGCAATTAAAACGAGTACCCACATTTAAAATAAGAAAAATAATTATACATGTAGAATGCCTTTAATGACTAGACAGCCTTATGCAGTCTCTTAAGCCTTCTCCAAACAGTGAAATTTTGAATGGATTAATCTGAAAATGATTTGAAAAAGGTATAAATCGAGCAAAAACATGAAATTGTCGTGATTAAAATAACTTTCCCCTTTCTCATCGACTTTTCCCAAACAATTTCGAAGGAAAAAACATAGAGACAAATGAAAAAAAAATGCACCTCATTACATTCTGCAGTTACGAGGCTTTTGTTGTAAACCGACGATTTGCTGCTTTTTTCGGTGCTTTATCGCACAATAAATCAAAGGGACATTGCATTCTCATTTCAATTTTTTAAAGTATGTCTTTATGTCAAGATTGGTTATTATAATGAGCATAAATGCTATCAGGTTTTTTTTGCCGGTAAGCGAAAAGCACGCCTTTAAAAATGAGATAGATATGACAAATTTCATATAAATCTGAACTGTTGTCCACACCAACTTGTTTAATTTTGGTACAAAAATATATTTCTCGTAAACTTTGCAATATTTCGGCATGAAATTTTCAGACATTTAATTAGAAAATAATTATGCTCTTTCAGATAAAAGTAAAAGTAAAATTTATGAAAAATAAATGTGAAATGTCACTTTCATGATATATTTAACAGCACCAATATTGTCGTCCTTAGCAGATTTCAATTTAGAAAAGTCTATTTTTTACCATTTGGGAAAAAGGTTGAACTAAATGGACACGGCGGGAAACCAAGTGACAAAACAAGAACAACAATTGTAGGAAATCAATGATTCTACTAATACTTGACTATTTTAAATTTGGTTAGAAGCAGATCATCTGTAAAATGGCAGGGAAGTGTGGGTTGTGATGTATAAGGCACATAAAGGCCCGGCCATATACACAATTTCGGGTCCACATTACGTTCGAAGCACGTCCAAAAATTGGAAGTTATACATAATGTGACCCGTCACGCTAAAAGGGACCTTATCCGAACTCCAAAAATCCTAATTTTGACAAACTTGTCAGACTCACAATAGGCCAATCAGATCCGGTATTCAAAAGTTGTACATATAGTAAGACAGGGAAAATATTCCTGATTTAGAAAATGACATAAAAGTGAAAAGTGTCGGCCCTAGTCTGGCTGCGCGGACTGCGCAGACTGACTCGGGTCGATATTTTTCACACATCCGATAAGGTCCCTTTTAGCGTGATGGGGATATTATTTTTGGACGTGATGTGGACGTGGAATTGTTTTAACCAGACAACCAGGCCTTGATAAACAGTCAATGACGACCAAAAGCAGCCTTGTTTGGTCGTCAATTACCAGGTGTTGTTTAACCCTTTCCCAAACGACAAAATTTTAGGGTTCTCCAAATTCAAAGGAGTTGCAGATGACAAAATGGATGTTATTAAAGATAGGAATTGTGTGTAATATGGCACAGAAAATATTGAGGCAAAAGGAGAAACTGTTGGTTATCAGCAGTTTCTTCTTTTGTCTCAATGTTTTCCCAAGCCTTTTCTCTTAGGGAAGTCAAAACCAGGTCTTGTTTGGGAAAGGGTTAAAAGGTTGTTCGCATTCTGCAATTCTGTGGCGTTTTCCCACTTTCTCTGCTTCAAATCGGTCATAGATCTATGTCAACAGAATTATTGAAAATGTTCGAAACTGTGTTACTTGATTCTCCGCCGTTATAAAACTCGGCCTTCTAAATCACGTTTTTTACCAGATATTATCGTCTGTATCATAGTTAAATAACTTCGATAGAGTCAAAATAATGCCACAAATTTGTTTGATTGTTCATAAAAATAATGCCACAAGTTTGTCTCGTTGTTCTTGAAAATAATGCCACAAGATTGTCCCATTGTTCTTGAAAATAATGCCACAAGTTTGTCTAGTTGTTCGTAAAATTAATGCCACAGGTTTGTCTTATTGTTTGTAATACTTATCAGAAAAAGGCACCGGGCAGATGGATTAACGTATATAGAAACCATTTTCACGTTGAATTAAGTCATTGTTATTTGTAATAATACCTTTCTTTACAATGTCAACGCATTGAAATCTTTTACAAAAATGGCTCACATTCGAGATCAATTTGAAACGATTACATCTACGGCAATAAATCAACACATCAATGTTTTTCAATAAAAAACCTCGTAACTGCAGCTTGTTTTAAGCTGCAGTTACGAGGTTTTTTGTTGAAAAACGACGACATGCTTTTCTCATTCACGTTTGACGTTCAGTTGTAAAAAGTTCTTCGTCACTTTGATCCGCATCTTCTCGGACAGTTGTCATTTTACTTTCATTTGAATCCTGACCTTTAGATCCAAGCTTACGTAAATGAAAGTCAAGGTCAAACAAATGTCTGTCGTCTTCTTCCGGAATGTGATCCCGAATGAAATCGGCAAGTTTCGTAACGTACTCGGAATTCGGTCCGGCAGTTCCTTTCGCTGTATGAATTTCGGCGGCCATCGTCTCAATGTGTTGGTCACCGAGATAGAGGTCATTTTGACGTGTTGCCATGTAAACGATGACATTTTGTGACTCGAACTTGGAATCTCGTGGATGAAATGTTGTGTTTAGCACACTGTAACCCCCGAGAGTCATTTCACGCAAGCACAGGTGTGACAAAGCTTTCGTTATTGCCTCGGCCCCGGATATTTCATATGCAACGCCCCAAACGGTGTTCTGAAAAAGAGAGAGAGAAAAAAATGAATAACGATTTTATGACACAACGTTGTTAGTGTATATTACTGATTCTATTTGACGCGACACTGGTCTTTATACAAAACAAGTTCATTTTTTGCAACTTTGCAAATTGCACAACATTTAGGCCTACCAAAAGAGACTTAAAACATACTACACGGATATGAATGTAACGAAAGAAAATAATACTGGACTTTTAAAGAAGAAGTCCAAGTGTGTAATTTATGAATGTAAAAGCTAAACCTTCGCCCTGTCGAGTAAAATTAGTAATACATATAATCAGTAAAATAAGAAGGGGGTTTTAATACGCGACGTAAGTGAAACTGAATATCGTTGATTACGTTAGAAAATGGTCATTGCTGCAACTTGAATAAACCGAAGTTACGACATTCTCGCATGTAACCAACGATATTCTACTGAAAAGTTAAATCTAAGCCCACTTCCAAACATACGTTACATGTACGTGAAATGACATGGCGTGAAACCACGAGACATCTAGCAACGACAACAATCTTAGAAACCCTTCATTGATTCGGTCAATACATGATCGATTTTAATTTGGTTTGAAGCAGATGTGGAAAAATCGTCAAGGATTTGCTGGGTTCTGCGCATTTTCGAACAGTGTCCGATAACAAGTAATTGAGGAAAAGTTAAACCCTTTCCCAAAGATTGCCAGATTTTGACGTCCCTGACAGAAAAAGGCTTGAGAAAATGGAAAGCAATAAAAGATGTGTACACAAATAGGTCTTATAACTTTTTCAACATTCATTCTGTCGCGTGCAATATTTTTCAATATGGAATTTCGGTCGTTTATGATAAGGTTAAAAAGTGCCTCTATACTGTAAATGAGCTAAGTAGTATTTACCTTTGTATCTGGGATCAAGGTCGCCACTCGTCCAATCTGTGGAAGAAAAATGTAGAAGTGAATCATTGTGGCTAAATAATAATGCTAAACGATGCTTTTATATGTGGACGAAGAGAAAATTAACCCTTTCCCAAACGGCAAAATTTCATGGTGATCCATAACCAAGACTTCACAAACGACAAAATGTTATTGATAAAGATTGGATTTATGTATAATGTAGCATAGAAAACATTTAGGCAAAATTAGAAAATGTCGATTATCAGCATATTTCTTGTTTTACCTCAATGTTTTCCCTAACTATACTAGTATATATTGCGGACGTCAAAATGAGAACTTGTTTGGTATTGTTGGGGGCCGCTCTAAAATTTTAGACTAGTTCATGTGCCCAACTTGAGACAATAATTATGCAGTCTATACGATCGTCGCTTTTCAGCAAAACCTCGTAATTGCAGCTTGTTTTAAGCTGCAGTTTCGATTTTTTTCTTTGAAAAGCAGCGATATATTATGTAAAATGTGCATGTTATATCTTGGAGAACAATAATTTGAAACTTCAAATATTCATGAATAGGGATCATATTTATAATATTTTTAAAAATACAAAAGACCATAAGTGATATTTGTGTACCTAATGTTGCTTGGGTACATGCATAATAAAAGAATTTCAATATTCTTTTTAGCATTTCTTTGTTTGCATTGGTTTTTGAATGACAATTGCGATAGACTGCGTTTAATTGATGGTTAATCAGTGGACATTACTAAAAAAATATAGATCTATAAAAATGTTTTCTAAAATTATTGGGACAAACGAACCAACCACTTAACATGTTCCCGAACAATGATATAGAATCTGATCTAAACATACACAAAATTTCATCATTGAAATATAGTAGAAAATGAGAGAAATTGCTCGTTATAGAGCAATTTCTCTCCTTATTCCACTTTATTTCAACCATACATGTAGACAGTCACATGTAAATCATAGACTTTGAAAAATATCAAATCATGAATATCCTAGCAACCTTTGCAAACTTGGATGTGTCGATCTTCGGATGAGTCTATGTTTTTTGACATCCCCAACCCGTGTAAATTCGACATAAGACATCTCAATTATATTAACCCATTCCCAAAGAATGATGCATTTTGACGCGCGAAAATGCTGATAAGCAGCATTTTCTCTCTTTGTCTCCGAATTTTTCTGGCTATGAAGTAAATAAATTCTCAATTCTATCAAATCTACTTTGTCGTCTGCCGCAGCTGTCATTTTAAACCACCCCAAAATTATGTTATTTGGGAAAGGGTTAAACCATACCTTATCCTTGGTCCCACGATGGGTCGTATTCCCCTGCCAAAACCTCCGCTTATATCCTTTAATGTATCCAATAAGCCTCTTCGAGTATTCGAACCCAGGCTTCCAGGTCAGCGATCCATACCCAAACACCCAGATCCGATCTGAGTCCACACTCGAAAATATATCCATCTTTAAAAAGTCACTCGTAAATTGTATCTATTGTAGAATTATGATAAAGTACTAAAATTGCACACAATGTACAGATCTATATCTATTTATGAAAAAAAAAAAAAACCGCCTAATTATTTGTTCATCTTCTCGTACTACTGTTTTTGTTGTTATTTATTATTATACCAATAAATAACTTAAATATGTCCAATGATATTGCACGCTGTCTCACTAGCATAGTTTATAGGTACTAAATTATTTAGTATGAATGAACCTTCGCCATTCAATAGACTAATAGACACTAAGCACAGCTGAGAACATACACCTTGACTTTGAAATGCGATATAGTAAACTAACTAGCATAACAGTAATATATGATACAAGCTACATGAACGCAACTTGTGTTTCGTCACAGCAAAAAGGGTCCTAACCTTTACCCCATGCAGCTCTGGTTTGGTATTCCAATATTAAGTTATGTTAGAAATCTTTAAGGAAAAATGAGAAAATGCTGATTAACTGCATTTCATCCTTTTACATCAATGATTTTAAGCTAAGAATTAGGTAGTTCACATTTTCATTTACTTCAATTTGGCATCTGCAACATCTTTCAATACGGTGTTTACAAGATCTTGTTCTTTGGAAAAGGATAACGAGTGTACCTTACTGAGATATCTAATAAACAGCTGCTGAGGTCGTTGCCCATTTATCTGAATCGATATATTCAAAAAAGTTACTTTACTGTAGGATTGAATACTGAAGATGGATCAAAAAGCGAAATATTTCGACCTATTTCAACTTGCATAATTATATTATAATATATGACAGTATGTCTTTGCACTTCATAGGTTGGCCAGGCAGATTCTTTTCGTACAATATACTCATTCTCTTTGTATTTTCCAATGTTTAATGATATTGAAGCAGAAAATTCTGGTTATCACCATTTTCTATCTCTCTTTCAGTTTTTTTCCCAAGCTTCTCACTCGGACACGTCAAAGCTAGGCATGGTCGAACACAGGTTTTAGAAAGGTAATGCATGCCCTATTTGCTCATGACCCGACGTAAAAAATCCAATTAGTGCTCCCGGTAGACGTTTGAAGGTGTTCAAAACGTCAATATTGCTTGACGTACGTTCCTAGCTGATGCAAGATTTCACTATCGGTGATTTCACTATAGATCTGTAAAGGTACGCAAACTTTATCTTGTTCTCGTGGTATTGCATCACCCGATCATTATATTGTACTTTAGAGATCGTTTTGGGATTAACCCTTTCCCAAACAAGACTAAGTTAATTGCAATGTAAGAAAATACTCGAGAAACGTTGAGAAAAGAGAAGAAAACGCTGATAAAATGCTGTGTTGGACAAAAATTACAGTTTTATAAACATACATTTTGTAATCTGCAGCTTTTCATTTAGGCCACCGTACAATTTTGCCATTTGGGAAATGGTTAACTATTTACCCAACAACACTAGACTGGTACAGATTTAAAAGATTTGCGCTAAACAAACTGGATGTGTGAACTAATGACCAAACTTTGATTATTTTAGCAGGGAAAACTTTGAGAGAGAAAAGGAAAATACTCGTATTCAGTATCTTCTGTTCATTTTTCGCTTTCAAAGGCAACACAAAGTTTTAAGAAGACTATCATGGTAGGTAAAGTTCGATACAGACTTGATTCAGAAGCACTAGAATCAATTCGTTTTTAAATATTTGCTAGACAGAGACACAAAATATGCTGAGTCAAAAAAGAAAGTGTGTACAGAGAATAACTAGAATTTGTATCGTAATTTTGAATATTGATATTACAATATTGGTATCAAATTAAAGATAATTCAATTGCCTATAAGTAGACGTCGTTTTAAAATGTGTGAAATTGAATTTTTCTTGTGTTTTCTTAAGATATTTGAGATAGGGGTCAATTTCGAAATTCACAGACCTTGCTGTCGAACGTAAGGACATTAAATAATGCACATTTCTTGCGATTTCTGCTTCAATTTATATTGTGACATGTCTTTAATGAATGATGGCAAACATCTTTGGTCTCACTGATCGAACACAACGTTTCATTTTATCGATTGGAATTTCATTGCGTTCATATTGCAAGACGAATTCCACATCCTGCAAATTCTTTAACAGGGCCCTAAAGTTTGCGAAACTCAGGCAGAAGAGATGTTTGGCCCTACACCACGCTCATGACTATTTTTACGCGTCCCGTGCCGATGACGATGTGCCTGATGCAGGCGTAACGTAAGATTTAGGCATCACGATAATGTGAAAAACATAAGGTCTCAAATCTCTTTTGAGCCGCACGTCTGCCTTCGTCGATTTCCAATGTTGCTTACATAGGCTTGTTTTACTGAATCGCCATAAATGGTGTAATTTTGAAACGTTGACGTAAGGACGTCAACGTCATGTAACGATCTTTTCTAGTCATTCCTGCATTCGAGATATCAGACCGAAGCCTATCAAAAATATATCCTTTCTTTTAGAAACATGATTGCAAACGCCTATATTCAGAACGATGACATTTGTACGACAATGACACATTTTACACCGGTTCAAGACACTAGCAAATTAACGTGTGAAATCTGTCGTGTTTACTAAGACGTAGCATACATGTATTTGGCTTTTCAGCATTTTGAAATTTTATGTTTGGGTTAGCTTTTATACACCTTGAATACAGATTTTAGACAATAAAGTTTATTATGAAACGTTTGTTTTGATAACCACGTGCAAAAAGGTGATAACAGAGTTTGGTGATATGCCAGACAATTTAATCATCTAAAGTTGCTTCACATGTCAACAGACTTGAGAAAGTTGATAGCTTAACTCCGTGTAGAAGTTTGGTGAAGTTAATTGCAGCGGTTACGTAGATATATGAAGTAGAAGTATGCACACTTTCTTTTTTGACTCAGTATAGATCTCATGTAACATCCATTTTGTCGTTTGCATGAACTTTGAAATTGGGCCACCCTTAGATTTCTCTTCTAGGAATGGGTTAATAACTTAATAAGAATCCTTGTTTTAGCTTTAGTACCAAAAATGCAACACACAGAGTCATACTTATTATGAAAAGGTATTTAACCCTTTCCCAAACAAGACCTGGTTTTGACGTCCCGATTAGAAAGGACTTGGGAAAACATTGAAACAAAAGAAGAAACTGCTGATAACCAGCAGTTTCTCCTTTTGTCCCAATATTTTCTGTGCCATATTTTGCACAAATCTTATCTTTAATAACGTCCTTTTTGTCTTTTGTGGCAATTTTTGAAGTGGATTGCCCTTAATTTTTGTCATTTGGGAAAGGGTTAAATGATCTGAAGATTTGTCATTTGATATAACAAAAAGAATATTCACGTGTTATTATTTAATATGAACTTGACCCAAATATACAAATTGCCAATTTTAAAAACCACGTGGTTTGCTATTCACACTCGTGAATCAATGTATTGAAAAGATTTTTCTTCTTTGAAAATTAATCTTTTGGAAAAAGATAATGAAACGGAAATTTACGATCGATGCTGCTACAGTTGGCAAAGTAGGCTATATCGATATTTTTCAACAAAAACCTCGTAACTGCAGCTTAATCGTTTTAAGATGCAGTTACGAGGCTTTCGTTGAAAAGCAACGACATTACAAAAAAACCGTGGTGTTTTTAAAACTAAAAAAAAAAAAAAAAAAAAAAAAAAAAAAAAAAAAAAAAAAAAACAATGAGAGAAAATTGGCAAATACCGATTGTCCTTAGCTTTCTATACTTAGATCGCCTAAACCAGTGTCTGTTGGAAAGCTTTAATCAAAATCATGGATTTATTAAAAAAATAACAAGAACACGAGGAAAAAAACAACAAAAAAACATAAATCACCTAGATACGAAAAACGACAAAGAAAAATGACTGTGAAAAGGAACCAAAGCACAGTTTCCCATACAATGAATTCACATTTAACAGCCCTACCCAAACAACAGAATTTTAGGTAGGAGCAGATAGAAGGGGCTGTATACAACATTAATTGTTATCATAAGAAGAAAACGCATATTGTAAGAAAGACGATTTTGAAGGAAAATCAGAGATATCGATCTTGTCCTAGTAGACATGTGCAAGGTAGAACGAAACCCGAAAAACGAAAACGGAAAACGGAATAAAAGGGGTCGTGTCAAAACACACGAAACCAGAAATAACGATTGGGTTGAATAAAGCGAGAAAACAACGCTTTTATGTCACTGTAAAGGTATATGTAGCTGATGATTATCTGAAAATGTATGTCTGTTTATTTTCCATGTTCTCGTCAGCCAGAATGTCCGTCATTTGATCCAAACTGTACCTTATAACCAAAGCAAATATTTTGTCACACAATTTATTAACGTGGTTTATAATATTATGTACAAATCATCTATACCCAGCTTTTCCTGTTAAGTTAAAGGTAGTCCGTTAATGGCAATGTGAAGTACATTCATTCTCGTCAACAGAAATGTAGTGTTAGCATATTGCAAAGAACATTGAAAAGGCATCAGCCCACCCCCTTACAATAAAATAAATTAAGAGACAAAAAGCGCCGTAGTAACGTTTCGAAAAAAGGAATATTGAATCGAAATCTGATAAAAATGCTTTGAAATGGATAAAAAGAATTCTTACCGAATTTGTATTTCTCCAGTTTTTACTGTGCATATTTTGGCATGACATGGTCAAGACTATAATTATGTGTCATCGATTCATTTTAAGGCCAAGCATATTTCAATATAAGGTTCAGGGATGACAGGGATATCTTTTATCACAATTAGGTGGATTAAAATACCCACTATGCTTTTCGAAAGCAATAGCGATTTAAAAATGACAACGTCGATATGTCAAAATTACTTTTTGTCGAAATAAACCATGTAGATTTATCACGTTGGGGAATCACGGAACACAACAATTTCGATGCCTTTCTATAATTCTTTTTCTCCTTTTCATATATTACCGATTTGAAAACAAATGAAACAGAGAAGGTGGAAAAATGCCGCGGATTTGCTGAATGCAAAGGACTCTTTAAAAAATAGCTGATGATAAAAAATAATGTTTTTTAAAGATCTAGATCTACCACATGTAGCCATGCACGACGTTTATCCATATTTTCTGCTTCAAACCGAACTCAAATTGGTCAAGAACTAAACAAAAATATATTTCAAAGGTGACTAAACTAAACATGCTAACACGAAGACAAACTTATAAAGTGTCGTCACGGATAGGACATATTGGTGAAAGTTTCGTTGGATTTTAGTTGATAATATATCATGTACTAGGTAATAGCTGTCATTGGAAAAGGAGGGGAAAAGAATGGACGCGTGGTTCTCGTACATCCTGCACCTCTACAAACACAATATTCAATCCGAGCCACTAGCGGCATGATTCATTAATATGGTTTGTAAACAATCATATATTAGAAAGCATATTGGCCATATCAGTAGCTGAACCCATCAATGAATATATACAGGCTCTGGTGATACCGACTGAATTGATATCGTGCAGAAATCTAATTCATTCAACTGAAACAGTTTGTTGACTCAATCCGAAAAAACAGCGATATCTAATCTATCTTTTTTTTTCATTTTTTATAAATTTTGATAAGTTCTAGTGAATAGTCAGTACCATAAAAATGTCAAGCACACAGGTTATATGGTGGCTTTTGGGGAAACAAATAGTTGGCTGTTTCACGAGGTCACATATAATAGATATTGAATAGGTTGACAGTTTGCTTTGACCGTGTACCACGTGCGCCGTACTTACACTTTACTACCGACGTTCTAAATTTAGAAACCTACATATCATATAAGCACTAGATAAATGTTATATCGATAGATCAGAACGGTTTACATATATTTACATATAAAGGGGGTCGAGAAAGGAATTCCATGTTTTTTCAAACATTCATGCAAAATGATTGATTTTGAATCTTTGAAGAAACCATGTGATTCGATGCAGAGTGAGTTAGAATTTGGAATGAATTTCTAAACACGGTCTACATTTTATCTCGTCAAAATATGTAGAGAATACACTGAGTAATTAAAAGGACATAACATTCCAACTTCATTTTTTTAAAGTATGTCTTGATGCAAAGATTGGCTATTCTAATTGGTAGAAATGATATCAGTTTTTTGAAATTGTTATTTATAAGCGAAAAATCCGCCTTTAAAGTTTGTTTAATTTTAGCACAAAAATATATATTTCTCATAAACGGTTCAATTTTTGGCTTGCCATTTTCAGAATTTTCATAAGAAAATTTGCTCTTTCAGATAAAAATAAAAGTGAAATTTATGAAAAATGAATGTGAAATGTCACTTTAAACAAAACATCCTTGAAGCGGACAGCTTTTGGTATGAACGCTTCCCAAAAGTCACGTGCGATGCCCATCGTGTTACTGATGTTATCAGATTCAGATCGGAAAAAGCATTAAAGATGCGTTCTCGCCCATTTTGCTGGAGATTATCTTGATGGCCCTTTATTTTTCTGTGTGCCAAATTTCGACTTCGACTGACCTGTAACAGCTTAGAATACGACAGTATAGAACACATATGAAATCGGTTTGTAAAATATTTGTGAACGTGATTATATATTTGATCTTATTTTAGATCGTAACACGATTATCGATTTGTTGTCATTTTAAGTTTGAGTCATAGTTTATGTGATCTGATGTCTATAAACATTCCAAGATAAGGCTAAATGTCTAAAAAAAAACCCTTTGTAATTGATTTTTTAAACAGGAATTTGGGCCTGGGAAGGACATTGGATCTTTAAAAATTTCAAATACAATGTCTTGTCTACATGTCACCGATAGAGAATGTTTCAGAAAACATCCAGAGAAAAAGCATAACTAATATTTTCTCGCTTCCGTGAACATTTTCTTCGTCGTTACAATAACATTTTCTGATTTCAATAACAACTATTTTAATATTTAGCATGCCACGACATGATATTGGACCTGTCTTTACTTTTTCGTTTGAAAAAAGGCTGAGCCCAGATAGCTCAGTTGTTTTGTTGCGCCAAATCCTATCGGTCCGGGGTCGTTGTTGCGAATCTCGGCTCGGCCAATCCAATACCCTTTCTAACATTTTGTTTCACCATGTGAGAGAGTAGCTGTATGCACCGATTGGTTATTGTGGTAATACTGTTTAGAGGAAATCCAGAACTCCATGGTTATGTGCAAAATATGACCAGAGTAGTTGAACATTACCTTGAACCACATTCAATCGTTTTAATCAATTGCAGGAAAGGGGTACCACCATTCCTCAAATATATGAAATGTACAAAATACATCTAAACCAAATAAAAAGAATAACCTTCAATTGGCCTTATAGGTAATATTCCGCTGACCACGTTGAAAATGTCGTAACTCAAGTTGATTTAAAATTTAGTTACGGCATTGCAAACGATTTCACCTTTCGCGTGTTTTGATATGTCCCCCACAGTTTAACCGGTTTCGTACTTCGTCTCGGTTTTTGTTCTTACCTTGCACATGTCTAAAAGCACCTTTACGTTTTTGCATCAGTAAAATTGTTGTTTTGGAAAGGACTAACTCTTTCACATGATTTCAAAATAAGTTTGTTTTGATGACTACGCCAAATAGAGAATACCGTCTAAATCTTTGTCGGAAAAGAAGAAAATGCTGCCAACTAGCACTCTTTTTTCACCCATTTTGTTGTCTGCAACAGTGTTAAGATTTTGACTTTATAACTGTTTGTTTAAAAATGGATTAGTCCATTTCCAAACAACATTTTGAACTTGTCTGAATTCAGAGATGAAATTTTACATCTTTTGTTCTCTCTGGATAGAAAACATTGTGGCAATGAAGTAATTGCTTGTCACAAGCAATTTCTTAATTCGCAACAATGTTTTTCAAAACCTTTGTCATGTATGCCGTCAATAAGCGTCATAGCATTTGAATGGATTGAAACGCATATTATTTATGATCTAGATTATTTCAACCTTGGCATTGACTGTTAGCAATGCACAAATCAATAGAAATAATTCAAGGTCAAACTTTGAAAATATAAAAGATCTATATTATATATTTTCGACGCCTCTTTAAAAAGGGTAGTGCTCAACTATTCATTTAACATGATTGAACTCTTTTCATTCGATGCACAGTATTGACGACTCAAATTAGAGAATCTACATAAAACAACAACAACAACAACAACAATAACAACAATAACAACAACACTTTGAAAGAAAAAAAAATGTATTTACCCATTACTTCTCAAAGTTTTTGCTGTAAAGAATTAAAATCTTGTTGATTTATTTACGTTTATTGTATCGTCAGCAAATTTCGAGATTTTGAAACGAGAGAGTCTAAACAAAAGTAAGACGGTACCAGTGCACCTACAGGGTAACTGCGTGAAAATGCTTGATTCATTTTCTTCGTTAGTTTTAGATACGTAATCCTTTACCATACGGCACTATTTTAGATAGGCCAAAATTCAAAGATATTGCAGACAACAATTTCGTGTGAATAAAATTTAAACTTCTATGGTACTTTGGGATAAAAAACATTGTGGGAAATGAAGAAATTGCTTGTCACAAGCAATTACTTCATTTTCCACAATGTTTTCCATAGCCGTTATAATGTGGGGAGTCAAAAAGAGTCATCGTGAGGTAATGGGTTAAACTAAATTGTAGAAGATTGTATTACAATTCTTCGTGCAGACCTACTTGGCGTTATTTGTCAAAATAGAGTTATCAGAGCGTACAAAACAAAATTAATGCACATGTGCAATGTCAAGGTGACAATACGTCAATATGTGGCTATTGTTATAGTTTAGTAATGCACTCTTAGCCCATTACCAGCCGACAAACATTGTGTCTGGTCCGACTCAAAGATTTTGCAATTCCAAGTGACCATAGAGGTTTAACACGTTTTGATCTGTTTGTGTACAAAGCATTTTGGAAAATGAAGAAATTGCTTTTCAGTATTTTTTTTCTTTTCCACAATGCATTCTCTTGCGGGGCGTCAAAATGTGACAATGGTTTAACGAATTGCTACTTTACTTTTCACTTTACTTTTAAACTTTTGGTAAACACAATTTTGGTACAAAACAATAAAAATGGCTTCTGAGAATGCAGATTACCGAATTCGACCATTTGCCTAGATTCCACGTTCAACAACGGGGTATCGTGCGGCTCAAAGGTGAGAACAATCGACTTTGCAAGTTTACCCGGAGAGAAATCGTGGAATTGTTGGTTCGAGTCCCTCATGCACCATTGGCCATTGTTATGGGTATGTTCCTCGATGAGACATATCAACATTTTGGTTTGTCACCAATGACTTTTTTCATTTATAAGTGTTGTTTAAAAGACCCTTAGAGTTCAGCAAATCCAAGGCGTTTCCCCGTCTTCTCTGTTTTAAAGCTTTTTTTCAAATCGGCCATATATTATGAGAATAATTGACAAATTTATACCAAAAAAAGTTGTGTCACATGATTCTACGCCGAATATTTAATATTTTCATTTTGACTTGTAAGTCGGGTTTTAAATTCACGCACATATATCTATTCCAAACAAAGCATTGGGATATATTATTGTCCTACAGAATTAATGTCATTCAAAACATACAAGGAAAAATTCGCATTTCCTGGGGTTTAGCACTGGTGGTGAACTCGGCCAAAGCGTGGGACGTTTTTTCGCGATCATAGTATTCCGTCGGTGTTGTTATAAAATGTCGTAACTACGAGATTTTATAACAACACAGAAGTTTTGTCAATACATATCAGTAAATCCGGTCTATTTTTAGAACAAATTCATTGTTATTAGAAAAACTATCCAATCAGATCTTTAAACTCACATTTAAACGCAAAATATCTGTATCTTGTAGTAGCGAAAAACGTCCCTCGCTTTGGCCGAGTTCACAACCAGTGTTTAAGAGATTGGTGAAACGCAGTTATTTTCCTAAATGTGTCGTAAGATATTTTGTAGGACAAAGGAAGTTAACCTTTGATTAACACTGGAATTTGTTGGTGTTTACGTCTTTACATACATGTACAATATGTTGGGGGAGGAAAACATGTATTTGGGTCAAAGCATGTAAACATAAATATTATTGACATGTATACAGAGATTAGTATTAGCGACCTCGCAATTACCTATATCACTACTTTTCTTAAAAAACCCATAACTACAGCTTGAAGACCCTGTATTTACAAGGTTTTTGAAGTAAAGCAGCGAAGCACTGTTAGTGAGCACAACAACAAACACACCTTTTTTTCAAGTTATACGAGTCTTTACAGTCCAGATTTTAAAATGACGTCCATAAACTTGAGACCTTTTTTTGCTATAAGATACAACCACACCATGTTAATATGAATCATTTTTAAAGATATTGTTTTCATTTCTTTCTTTTCAGATTTGTACAGGGGATATAACTTTCCAATTTCATTTTTAAAGTATGTTTTAATGCCAAGATTGGTTTTTCTAATGCGTATTATAAACCCTAATCAGGGGGAAGTAACTCTATTTAGGGGATGTAACTGTATGCAGAGGAAGTAACTTTATGTAGGGGAGGAAACTCTAATCAGGGGAAGTAACTCTAATCAGGGGAAGTAACTCTATTTAGGGGAGATAACTAAGGTAGGGGAAGTAACTCTATGTAAAGGAGGTAACTCTAATCAGGGGAAGTAACTCTAATCAGGGGAAGTAACTCTAATCAGGGGAAGTAACTCTATTTAGGGGAGATAACTAAGGTAGGGAAAGTAACTCTATGTAAAGGAGGTAACTCTAATCAGGGGAAATAACTCTATATAAGGGAGGAAACTCTAATAAGGCGATGTAACTCTATGTAAGGGAGATAACTAATGTGGGGAAAGTAACTCTATGTAGGGGAAGTAACTATATATAGGGGAGTTAACTCTAATCAGGGGAAGTAACTCTATATAGGGAGGTAACTCTAATCAGGGGAAGTAACTGTACGTAGGGGATTTAACTCTAATCAGGAGAAGTAACTCTATGTAGGGGAGGTTACTCTAATAAGGGGAATTAACTCTATGTAGGGGAGGTAACTCTAATAAGGGGAAGTAACTCTATGTAGGGGAGATAACTCTAATGTAGGGGAAGTAACTCAATGTAAGGGAAGTAACTCTAATCAAGGGAAGTAACTCTAATCAGGGGAAGTAACTCTATTTAGGGGAGATAACTCTATTGTAGGGGAAGTAACGCTATGTAAGGGAGGTAACTCTATGTAGGGGAAGTAACTATAAAGGGGGGGGAGGTAACTCTAATCAGGGGAAGTAACTCTATGTAGGGGAGAAAACTCTAATGTAGGGGAAGTAACTCTATGTAAGGGAGGTAACTCTAATCAGGGGAAGCAACTCTAAAGAGGGAGGTAAATGTTATCAGGGGAAGTAACTCTATGTAGGGGAGGTAACTATTGTAGGGGAAGTAACTCTATGTACGGGAGGTAACTCTAATAAGGGGAAGTAACTCTATGTAGGGGAGATAACTTTAACCCCTTTGCTGCCCCGTGACGGCCTGAGCCGTCATGCGAAAATGTCGTTTTACTGCCCCATGACGGCCTGGGCCGTCATGAGGGGAAACCGATGTGTTTTTTTTTCAAAGTTTAAGAACAAAAAATGTAAAATGCAAAATGAATAAAAATATATTCACTGAATAGCATCTTCAATTATCTTTCAGAAAATTGTTTTTTAGTTATCAGTTCATTTCTTACACTACCGTCAATTTCTTGGAAAAACGTCTGGCAAATAAGAACCAATTTTCCAATATTTGTCTGGCAGCGAAGGGGCTAATGTAGGGGAACAAACTCAAATCAGGGGAAGTAACTCTATTAAGGGGAGATAACTCTAATGCAGGGAAAGTAACTCAATGTAAGGGAAGTAACTCTAATCAGGGTAAGTAACTCTAATCAGGTGAAGTAACTCTATTTAGGAAAGATAACTCTAATGTAGGGGAAGTAACTCTATGTGAGGGAGGTAACTCTAATCAGGGGAAGTAACCCTATAAAAGGGGGAGGTAACTCTTATCAGGGGAAGTAACTCTATGTAGGGGAGATAACTCTAATGTAGGGGAAGTAACTCTATGTAAGGGAGGTAACTCTAATCAGGGGAAGCAACTCTATATAGGGGAGGTAACTCTCATCAGGGGAAGTAACTCTATATAGGGGAGATAACTAATTTGGGGGAAGTAACTCTATGTACGGGAAGTAACTCTATGTAGGGGAGATAACTCTAATCAGGGGAAGTAACTCTATGTAGTGGAAGTAACTCTATATAGGGGAGGTAACTCTAATCAGGGGAAGTAACTCTATGTAGGGGAGGTAGCTCTAAGGTAGGGGAAGTAACTCTATATAGGGGAGGTAACTCTAATCAGGGGAAGTAACTGTATGTAGGGGATGTTTAAATTGAGTTTATTGGGGTTTTACGCCGTTTTTAACTGCCAGGGTCATATCGCGGCGGCTGGAGCACCTACCCATGGACTCCTGTTGTTTCTCATACCAGTACTACCACAACACGCTTACCGAGCCTCCAGCTACTCGCCCACTTAGGTTAACGATTTCAAACCCATTGGTGGGTGACAATTTTGTCAGAAAGGGTATTAGCCACGACCGGGTATCGAACCCGGGACCTTTCGAATGAGGGTCAGATGCGCTACCACCTTCGCTAAGGCCGCGGCCATGAAGGGGAGATAACTCTTATCAGGTGAAATAACTCTATGTAGGAGAGGTAACTCTATATAGGGGAGGTAACTCTATGTAGGGGAGGTAACTTTTATGTAGGGGAAGTAACTCTATTTACTAGTATTTAGGGGGGATAACTCTAATGTAGGGGAAGTAACTCAATGTAAGGGAAGTAACTCTAATCAGGGGAAGTAACTTAATCAGGGGAAGTAACTCTATTTAGGGGAGATAACTCTAATGTAGGAGAAGTAACTCTATGTAAGGGAGGTTACTCTATAAAGGGGGAGGTAACTCTAATCAGGGGAAGTAACTCTATGTAGGGGAGGTAACTCTAATCAGTGGAAGTAAGTCTATGTAGGGGCGGTAACTGTATATAGGGGAATTAACTCTATGTAGGGGAGGTAACTCTAATCAGGGGAAGTAACTCTAATCAGGGGAAGTAACTCTATTTAGGGGAGATAACTCTAAGGTAGGGGAAGTAGCTCAATGTAAGGGCAGTAACTCTAATGTAGGGGAAGTAACTCTATGTAGGGGAGGTAAATCTAATCAGGGGAGGTAACTCTAATCAGGGGAAGTAACTCTAATCAGGGGAAGTAACTCTATTTAGGGGAGATAACTCTAAGGTAGGGGAAGTATTTCTATGTAAGGGACGTAACTCTAATCAGCGGAAGTATCTCTATATAGGGAAGGAAACTCTAATCAGGGGAAATAACTCTATGTAGGGGAAGTAACTCTTTGTAGGGGAGATAACTCAAATTAAGGGAAATAACTATAATCAGGGGAAGTACCTCTATGTGGGAGATGTAACTCTAATCAGGGGAAGTAGCTCTATGTAGGGGAGGTAACTCAAATCAGGGGAAGTAACTCTTTGTAGGCCAGGGAGATAACTCTTACGTAGGGGAAGTAACGCTATGTAGGCGAGGTAACTCAAATCAGGGGAAGTAACTCTATATAGCGGGGATAACTCTAATTAGGGGAAATAACTCTAATCAGGTGGAGTAACTCTAATCAGGGGAAGTAACTCTATGTAGGGGAGGTTACTCTATGTAGGAGAGGTAACTCTAATCAGGGGAAGTAACTCTATATAGGGGAGGCAACTCTTTGTAGGGGAGGTAACTCAAATCAGGGAAAGTAACTCTAATCAGGGGAAGTAACTCTATGTAGGGGATGTAACTCTAATCAGGGGAAGTAACTCTATGTAAGGGTGGTAATTCTAATCAGGGGAAGTAATTCTATATAGGGGAGGTAACTCTAATCAGAGGAAGTAACTATATATAGGGGAGATAACACTAACATAGGGGAAGTAGCTCTATGTAGGCGAGGTAACTCAAATCAGGGGAAGTAACTCTATGTAGGGGAAGTAACTCTATGTAAGGGAAGTAACTCTAATCAGGGGAAGTAACTCTATGTAGAGGAAGAAACTCTATGTAGGAGAGGTAACTCAAATCAGGGGAAGTAACTCTACATAGGGGAGGTAACTCTTATCAGGGAAAGTTACTCTACATAAGGAAGGAAACTATAATCAGGGGAAGTAACTCTTTATAGGGGAGATAAGTCTAATGTAGGGGAAGTAGCTCTATGTAGGAGAGGTAACTCTAATCAGGGAAAGTAACTATATAGGGGAGGTAACTCTAATCAGGGGGTGTAATTCTATGTGGGGATAACTTTAATTAGGGGAAATAACTCTATGTAGGGGAGGTTACTCTAATCAGGGGTAGAAACTCAAAATAGGGGAGGTAACTCTAATCAGGGGAAGTAACTCTATATAGGGGAGATCACTCTAATCAGTGGAAGTAACTCTATATAGGGGAGGTAACTCTAATCAGGCGAAGTAACTCTATATAGGGGAGGTAACTCTAAACAGAGGAAGTAACTCTATGCAGGGGCGGTAACTTTATGTAGGGGATGTAGTTCTAATCATGTGAAGAGCAACGAACGATCTCTTCGCGGGGAGAATGGGAATCATCCTATTGACGAATGAGTGCGACGTGAAAAGGTGTGTTCTTAATGCTTGTTTGTGATTTCCTTTTATCTTAGCTCACATCGAACACATAACGACCTTAAACATTAGCAAAGCCATTTTTATGTTTCGAAATAAATACCAAATTTAAACAATCTGGAAATGTAATCCTCATTAACGCATTTCCACACAGTGACTCTTTTTGACTCTCCAAAATATAATGGCTTTGGAAAACATCATGGAAAATGAAGAAATTGCTTGCGACAAGCAATTTCTTCTTTTCCCACAATGTTTTCTATCCAGAGAGACCAGAAAATCCAAAAATTCATTCACTTGTAATTGTCGTCTGCATTATCTTTGAATTTTGACTAGTCTAAAATAATGGGTTAAGAGAAGATCACTGCGAAGGAGACTGTCTATGTAAGGGTTAATCCTTTCACAAATAAGGTTTCGTCTTGAAGTATAGTCCGTAAATATTGACCAGGGGCCTGTATCACCAAAACATTTAAGACGTGTTTTTGACTTACCGAAGTCTTAAATATCGCTTAACCCTTTCCTAAACAAGACTTGGTTTTGACGTCTCTAATAGAAAAGGCTGGGAAAAACATTGAAACAAAAGAAGAAACTGCTGATGACCAGCAGTTTCTCCTTTTGTCTCAATATTTTCTATGCCACATGTTACACACATTCTATTTTTAATAACACCCATTTTGTCTTTTGTGGCAGTTTTTCAAGTTGATAACCCTAAAATTTTGCCGTTTGGAAAAGGGTTAAAACAACAATCGCATAACCCAGGTCTTGATAAAATGGCGATACGCGTTTCTTATCCTAAACTTGTCGTAAGCCATTGGTTAGACAAAAATACGTCTTACATGTTTTGATGAAACTGTTCCCAGAACATGTGGAATATGCAATGGGTAAGTCGAAATAATCACTCTCCGACATGACATATTAACACGAGAAGCACATACAGAATAGATCTAGAAAGTCACAATGCTTATAGAAACTATCGACTCTGCTCGGCAGTCAGAATTGCTGGCGAGTACTGATTATTCCGTGTCACAATTATTCATTGCATATTCGTCGGGTTGAGGTCAATATTTACAGACTATACATTAGCGGTGAAGCTTTGGAAAACAGTGAGAGGAAAAGACCCCCCCCCCCCCCACCCCAACCCCCTTCAAAAATAAAGTTGTTATCATTTGCAACATTTAATATCAGTTTTCATTCTCATTTTCGTTTTAATTTGTCCCACGGAACTCCTTCTTACTTTGTTCTATCTAAACTTTATAATGCGAGAAAGGGTTAATTGCATGCAACACGACAATGTCCCGAAGACATAATTACAGTGATTTTCGGGAGCATGCATCGACCACGCCCCTTCCCCGTCCCCCGCTGCAGGGTGTTGGCACCCGAAATTCAATCTCCTGTCCCCATAATGTGATAATTGACCGGACAGTCGGCACGTCATTTACACTGGAAACACTGAGTTACTCGAACAATCACTGATGCTGCTTTGATTAGCTCCGCAATATACGCGCTTTTCAACAAAAACCTCGTAACTACAGCTTGTTTAAAGCTGTAGTTACGAGTTTTTTGTTGAAAAGCAGTGATGCGGTGCTTTGATTAGGTTCATTACCAGACCACAATATTGAAAACGGACCCAGTTCTCAAAAATGCAATTAGGAATTTGGTCTCGCTCTACGCGGAACATTTCGTGTATATAGCAGCGTGCCATAACTTTTTTCCTTAAAAAGATGCACACGTAATAAAGATGCACACGTAATAAAACAGCAATTAACAAGATAGGACTGCGTATGCACAGTCTGATCCTTAGTCAAGTTGGTCTTTAATTCCGTTAGACCCATTTTCATTATTCCACAAAAACACAGGATTTATGTACTTTTTATTTTCTTCTGTATATGACTAGTATTGTCCAGCAAGATTAACCCGGGACATCTGTGTTTTTTTTTTATATAATTCACATGTATTTTATTCTCTATGGTACAGATACTAATTTCAACGTACATTGTATGTGGAATTTCGACATATACTAAACGAATGTGGAAATATGATGAATGTGTGCGTGTATGTATGGTCGTATGTTTGTGTATGTTCGTGTGTGTGCTTGTGTGTGTATGTGATTGTACAGATGTGCATGGATTCTGTAATTACGTTTTAGTCTCTTATAATTCTTACTGAGAATGGTCATATACTATGTTTATATGTTTTAACTGTTTGTATTGTAAATATGCTTTGTATATGAATGAGACATTAATAAACTATAAACTCTGCGTATGTAATGACCCTTCTTCTAACGGACTTAGCGCAAGAAAATTAAGTTGTCCCTGGTCAATTTGGGTGGACAATATAGCGGATTCACCTGGCAGAGCACTCCATTCGATTAGCATGGGTTGCTCTGCCAGGTCGATTCTCGTCTGCTATACCAGTTGTCATTTCTATGCAGATAATGGTAGATAATTCGATATACATATGCATCTAATTGGAGTTATTTCCCTTATATCACAAACCTATAAATAAACCACAAAACGTGGACAGACGGGTCTAATTGAGTAGGTAAACCAGGTATGTAAACGTCGCGGTTTAAGAATGCGTTTATCGTTAGATGTAATCACAACACCCCTCTCACGTAGGGCAGTCAATAGTTAAAAGTACATTTGAGTCTCAACGTTGATGGTGGCCTTATAGCAGACTTGAAACGGTTAAGTAATTGCATGCATATACACCCTGATACAGTTCCAAATTTTTAACCGTGACCTGCGCATGAAGAGAGTAAACAAAAGGTCACGTGGTCTTTTTACTATATAATTCATTGTGCGAGTCGTTATTTTCGCGCGAGCATTTTTCATTTATTCTGCCTAAGTATTAAGAATATTTTATACAGTCATTTGCGTTAATTATTAGAGTTTTCAGTTACAGGAATATTTTTGCAACTTTGATTGAAAAAAAGAGATTTTTTGACTTGTAATCATTCGTACCCTGTCTCCATCGCCCATTACCACCATGCAAGTTCAGGATGAGCTACTGCTGTTGAAAACCATATAAAAAGAATTTTGCAGGAGCAAGTGAGCTCCTTAGTACTGTCCAAGTGTGAGCGGTAATATTTTGCATGTGTTTGTGCTCTAGATTAGAGCCAATAATGGACAGGTCACAAGATGGATTCCCAGCCGCGGAGCGTGGACAATTATAAATTAACTTATTGCTGAAATATTGTTGAGAGGCGTTAAATTAAAATAAGAAATGAAAAGAAAAATGTTTTAAACTTTTACCAAACAAGAAATGTTAATGTTTTGACTGTCAAGGGCGGATCCAGGATTTTTTTTACAAGGGGTGGGGGGTGAGGTCTAGCCCAAAAGATGGCTTTAAATTTGTGAATTTTGTAATGTTAGATACCACACTAACGCTGTTTAGTCAAAATTCGATTTTCGACCTATTCAAGGCGGGGTCCGGAGCCCCGACCCACTTTTAAATCCGTCTTTGACTGTCTTACAGAGATTGTTTCAAAAATCATTTCAAGGGGCAAAATAATGAAATACTTTTAATCAGCATTTTCTCCTTTTGCCTCAAGGTTTTCGTTACTATATTACTATATTTTTTCATGGGGGTCCAAGCCCAATTGCCAGGGGGGGGGGGGCACGCCCAAATGATGACTTAAATGTGTTAAATTATATATATCGTTAGGCCTATATTGACGCTTTAATAATAGTCAACATTCAATTTATGGCTGATTCCAGGGGGGGGGGAGGGGAGGGGAGTGCGGACATCCTACCCCCCCCCCCCCCCACTCTAGATCCGCCCTTGCACTTAAAAAACCCTACTTTCATGATACCCATTCTGTTATCTGCAAGAGCTTCCAAATTGAATCAGGTGCCGTTTAGGAAAGGGTTAAGCCGCTGTCAAACTTGAAAAGTCTAAATAATTTGTCGTTTGGGAAATGGGCTTTAACAGCTATGTTTTTATTATCAAATTGATATACCATAATGAATTATCTTTCTTCATAAACCTTTCGGTGCTGACATAATCATCTTCACACTGAAAATGGCATGTTTCGTACTTTTTTTTTTTGGGGGGGGGGGGGAGGGGGGGGAGGGGGGTTTACGTGAATATGACAGTTTAACCTTGGGGCTAGGTCCTCAAAAGATCCGAGGATACTACTTTTTCGGAGGGTCAAAAATGACTTAAAAGCCGATAAAGGCCATAAATGGAAGTCAGTCAATGATATCCCGTCGAGATTCACAGAGGAATCATCACTAAACGGTGTGTGATTCCTCTTAAACTTCTTCTTTCCTCCGTTCATTTCCATTGTACGTTGGATGCTTTACTCACATTTGGGTCAGAGCCTCGATCTGGAATCAAAAAGTGTTACTATTTTTAGTAACAAATTGGAAGTGTATTTGGGTGTATTACGAGCCATTACGAGGACTTTAGCAAAAAGATAATTTTGCTGTAATAAGGTTCTTGTGAAATGTATGGCTGACCCGGATAAAGATAAACCTGCTTATAACGGCATCAGAATCCATAGTGTCCTCAAATGACTTCCCCTTGACCATTAGTACTTGTAAAATAGCAGTCTAGATCTTGATCAGACTTTAGTTCTGGAAGAGGCTGATCTGGACACTCAATAGTTTAACCTTCTCCCAAACAATAAAATTTTAGCATAGGTGTTGCAGACGACAATTTCCATTGAACAAAATTTAACATTTTTTGGTCTTTCTTGGTAGAAAACATTGTGGGAAATGAAGAAATTGACAAGCAATTTCTTCATTTTCCACAATGTTTTCCAAAGCCTTTTTGTTGGGCGTCTAAAAGCGTCAATGTGTGGGAAAGAGTTATCTCACTCCAAAGAAAGACATGGCTTTGAAGTTGAAAAGGGTTGTGAAACATTGAGGCAAAAGAAGAAAATGCTGATGATCAGCATTTTCTCCTTTTGTCTCAATGTTTTCTATTTTATATTGCACACAAACCATATCTTTATCTACGTCCATTTTGTCATCTGCAGTAGCTTTGAAGTAGGAGAACCCTAAATTTTGTCCTTTGGGAAAGGGCTAAATTACTGGTACTGCAATTACTGGTCTTTTCCCAAACCCCGACATGTACACTATAGTAAATAGAATATTTAGAGAAAATAAGAAAATGTTGTCAGTTAGCATTTTCTCCTTTTCCATTAATGTTTTCTCGAGTATTTCCTACTATGGACATCAGGCCCGTATTCACCAACGTTTCTAAATTGATTTTCTAAAGTAAAATTACATTACAACCAATCAGAGTGACCGAGACGAAAGTTAACAAAAGTCTCGGCCACTGTGATTGGTTGGTGTGTAATTTTACTTTAGAAAATCAATTTAGAAACGTTGGTGAATACGGGCCCAGAACCGCGTTTTGTTTGGGAAAGCGTGTAAGAAATAGCCTTGGATCAACATATTTATTAGTCGAAGTATTTCATTAATAATTTGTGATGTTAGAGATTTACGGATTAGTACGAAATGGAATACGAAATGGAAATGGAAATGAAATCAGGGGGATGTATCAGGATACTTGGAATATGGTGGTAGGTCACTCATATTTGCCTCTATGTAATTCTATGGAAAATCCAGTTTTTTCATGCAGTGTCAAACTTTGAATGGGAAAAAAAACAAAAATGGATTTGACGCCCCTGATACAAAACGCATGGAACATAATTAGGACAAGATAATGAAATGCTGATAACCACAAGAAAGACTTAGATGTCACTAATAGAAAATGCATGAAAAAACTTCGGGACGAAAGAATAAAATGCTGATAACCACAAATAATATCTCTATCAACATCAAATTTGTTGTCTGTGGCAGCTTTCATTATAGAGGGCCCAAATATTCTGTCTTTTTCGAAAGGATAAGTATTTGAAAAAATGAAATGTATTTATTTCATTTTAAGGAGTACTGTAGTAGCAATGGTCTGTGAAAAGTGTCTGAGATTTGTCAATAGGTCATCTAAACTGGCACGATTTAAAAACGCAAAAAGCACTTTAACAGATTGTTTGTACTAGATCTGCATAACGGATGCACAGTTATGTATAATTGTATATATAACAATTGTAAACATAACAAGGAAGAAAATGACATTTAAAGCCATGAATATT
The DNA here is from genome assembly GCA_963680895.1 of Fragum sueziense. Lineage (NCBI taxonomy): Eukaryota > Metazoa > Mollusca > Bivalvia > Cardiida > Cardiidae > Fragum > Fragum sueziense. The sequence goes on from OY804593.1 coordinate 54,920,387, forward strand.
GTCTGAATGGACGTCCGTTTATGCCAAAATGCGATGACGTTGGGTGAGAGTCTGGCACCAAGCAGGACGACGACGGCGAATCCCGGGTTCTCGTAGGCGATTTATCACCGTGTCAGGATGTATCGGCCACCCATCATTACCAACAATAGCATTTGCTGTAGAATGAGCCGTCATAAATCTGTTGTGTAAGTGACTTTGACGTATATAATTGTCTTGACGTAAGTTGTTACACGCAGCTGACCGGGACGTGGGTGGTCTGCATTTGTTCTCTGGTCGTTTACACGTGTCAGTAACCTTGAAAACACTACCTCGGCTACATTAAAATGTCTAGCTACTTACGTTTGTGAAACACTGCCGGTAAAAAGCCCAAAAACATGGCTCCTGTCTGTCAAAATAATCCCAAAAATTAAATGCATACGAAAATTATCCATGGTTGTCGTGTGTTTTCAAAGAGTAAATCAATTAGGCAGTTTGTACACAAAAATAACTTAGTGATTTTGCACGTGGTCTGAATGTACCATGCACGAGAGCATTTTCTGATGGGAGGTTTATCTAAAAAAGATGTCCGGTTAGTTTACAGAAGACTATACAAAATCACTGGGTTGTGAGGGGTATACATTGTCTTATGCATGCCCCCAAATTATGGGGTCGATCGAGGCTGCAGGAAAAGAATGGTTAATAGAAATGTCTGCATTTTTAAATCGTGCCAGTTTACAATAAAGAGGGCTACATAGCTACCAGGTGGAATAATTATACCCCCGCACACATACATTTGAAGCAGAGAGTGGTATATCGCTGCTTTTCTTCGAAAACCCCGTATCTGCAGCTTGTTTTAAGCCGCAGATACTAGGTTTTCGCAGAAAAGCGACGATATTGATCGTCCGTCTGTAGACCGTTTTTTACTTCCGTGCCCTAACTCAAGAATCGTTTGATCTAGGCCCATGAAACTTTACAACGTTGTTATAATTTTCCCAAGGAGAAGCCATATTTCTTTTGATCACATAGCACTTTTTCAGTAACAAAGCATAGCAGGGGCGCAAATGTCCGATTGGCGACAGTTTTAGGGTAGTCCGAGTCAAAAGGTGTTACAAAAAACTTCGTAAATATTGAGCAGAACGGAGAAATTGTTGGTTGTAAACAATTACTTCTTCTCTCTCAACGTTATTTTGTAATAAGTGTAAATTTAATGTATTGTGATTTTTTTATATTGACCCACACTTAAAACACAAACTTATTTTTGTGAATATTTTTGTACATGCGAATACTTTTCATTTTAATTCCCCTAAAAAGTATACCTATGCACGCCTAAATTAATATGACATTGACTGGTTTATTTTTGCCGTGCTTCACTGATCTCCGGAGTCGGTGTTCAAATCCATTAATTTAATGCCGCAACTGCAACTCGAACTCATTGCCTACTACCGATAGGAATCGGCGTTACCAACAAGTTTACAAAATGTATACCCGGTAAAATTTTAGAAAAGATGAATATTTTAGACATTTTTTACTCGAAGTGCCTAAATTTGGTATTCGAGCCAGATGATTGGTCTTTGAAACGGCCAAAGATGTGGTGTTATTTGCTGCCGTAGTCCGTAACTTTAGCGCGGTTTGTCAACCATGCATAGATTAAACAATGTAAGACAAAAAATCTGTCAAGTAACGATTCTAAAACGAATTTTTACCAGCAACAAATTCGAATTAATCTATATCGAAACTTGCCCTTTTCCGTCAGGCATGCACGAGCCATTCCCCTTTTTTCAGAGCGATTGGCTTTTTTCGACTCATCATTACCTGGGTAACTACTCAGGCTAAGGAACCTCTCATCTCTTACGGAACGGATCATTTTCAGCAACACAAATGGCAACCGTAACAATCGGGAAATGTTACTGTCCAATCAGTGTCCAGACTGACTTCGGGAGCGAAGATTAGAGTCGGTCATATACTAGACACAGGCATAGTCAGATCTTCGGATGTAATTGTGTCAAGTACATCGAGGATGGCTGAACCCGCCAGTAGACGGATTTGTTCAGCGACGAATCACGCTTCACACCTTAAAAATCAAAGGACGGACGCGAATCGGTCAGAGCTCCAACCTGGCGTTATCGAAGTCGACACTTTTCCGTCTATGGTCGGTCATGGTTTAGGGCAGAATCAAACATTATGAAAGGCACAACTCGTCGTGTTTTCATAATTGACACAAGAGGTGGATATCCCTCTTCTGATGTTAATTTGTTTTAAAATACACCCTTCTGTGACGTGAAGTTTAGCTCTTCTTCTGTGAATGAGATTTTTTTGCTGTACAGATGCCATCTGCAGTTTGTATATGATCCAATTATTGGCTGCTCAAATTTCGTTTCTTTCGATGAAATAATAAATGTGATATACACAATTAAACAAATATTTGCCTTTGAAGTGTATTTTAGCACATATACTTCAATGCTATCTATTATCAAAAGGGAATACCGGTACATAAAAAGAAAAAAAAAGAGAAAAGACAACGTAGGATTTGAACCCACCATCTCCGAATTTAGACACGTTCACTCAACACAATATTAGGGGAACCATCATCACGTATGCCGAGATGCTCCCTCCCCCCTACAATTTATCTCGGTTTCGTATTCGTATTCCATTTCGTACTAATTCGTAAATCTCTGAACACTCCGTCTGCTTAAATACGAATTCTCCATGCGTGAATTCAAAGCTGTCGGCTGCTGTTCAAAATGACAGGTCGTTTCTATAAGAATTCCCGCGCTATTCTGAACAGGTGCCCTATGTACCGTAAACGCCTTTGTTGGTTGATGAGCACTTTGATCAAAATTGCAATGAATTTTGTTTTAAAAATAGACTCGGCTAAACGTTATCTATTGATAAACCGTCGGTATTGTTGTAAAATCTCGTAACTACAGCTTGGGTCAAGCCGTAGTTACGATGTTTGATAACAACACATACGAAATATTGTTGTTTGTCCGAAATTACGTCACGGTTTACTGGATAAAATCGTTTCCTATTTTACGCAACATACAAAAGTGGGTTTCGAGTTTACAAACGCTTTCGATCCTGATCAGCCGGTGTTCTCCGTGAGTTTGACTGGGGTCAATAGGGAACAATTTTACCAGTGAACCGTGACGTAATTTCGGACAAGCAATAGTATTTCGTAGGTGTTGTAATAAAATCTCTTAGCTACAGCTTGGATCAAGCCGTAGTTACGAGATTTTTAACAACACCGACGGTGTATCAATAATCATGGTAACCTATTCTGTTTTAAGCACAAAATGCATTTGCTATTAAAAGTTCCTATTATGTCTAATCGTCATTGAAAGAAGTTTAAAAGGTTTAATATATAACATGATAAGACAATGCTGACGTTTAAAGAGGAAGGACATAAAGAAATAATTGAAAAAAGAAAGTTGGGCGAATAATATACATTATTACAGATGAAAATGGTAAAACTACGGTGCTCTATTATTGGCAAAGGTTTGCAAAAAACTGCTCAGCTGTGCCGAGACAGCGACGATCACTGCCGTGACCAGGATTCGAACCTGGGTTGTCGCGGCCACAACGCGAAGTACTAACCACTATACGATCACGGCTTCACTGCTGAACTGCTCTATGTGCGACAAGATTAAATTTTAAAACCAAATACAGTTTGTAAAGTGGCCCTATTATGCGATAATCGATAATCCACTGAAACGTCATGATAAAAGTCTCCATATACAGAAAAAAGTCGGATTATTTAAATCGCTTTTAAGAGGTCTGAGACCAACATGTTCCAGATCAGCCAGCGCATAAGCACATGCTGATCCAGATACGTAGTGTTCAATCAGAAATTGATTTTATCAGTGTAGATCTTGACCAGATTGCACCAAAGCACATCGTCGGTGTTAATGCAAAAACTCGTATCTACAGCTTTATTAAAGCTGTAGATACAAGGTTTTACAATAACACCGACGACATGGTGATCTAGATCACGTCGGTCTAAAAGTAACCAGATCTGCTTTTCCACACCCAAACTCAAATTGGTTTAGTTTACCCTTTCCCGAAACAAAAATTATGACTGTCTCAAATTTAAAGCTTCTGCAGGCGACAAAAGGGATGATAATAAAGATAATTAAGATTGTGTTCAAGTTGGCAGATATGCTGGCTATCAGCATTTTTGTGTTTTTGTCCCAATCTTTCAGAAAACATTTTCTATATGTTATTTTTAATAGGTAATTGTGTTACAATATCAAATATGGCCAAAAACCACGAGCTGTTAGATAAAGCGTTTATCATTCCATTTCCAAACAGCTAAATTACAGACTTGACAAATTTTTGAAGGAGTTGCGGACAACAAAATAATAGATGCCAAAAGTAGGTTCATGTTATATAAATGTTATGGCAAATAGAAAAAGGACAGAAAAGGAGAAATTGTTTAATTTCAGCAGTTTCTTCTAAATTGTTTCCCAATCTCTTTCTATTGTGCATGTCAAAACCATATTTAGTTTGTGAAAGGGTTAATCCGTTGATATTCCACCATGATTGTTTACCTGCCTCAAGCGCGTCGGTTAATGAATATAAACAATTTCATGAATTGACAACATGAAAATGATCACAATGTTCATAAAATACAGTTTAATCGAGCCATGAAAATAACGTTAGATTACCCCTTTCTCAATCATCGCAAGCCAAGGGTTCTTTCCCCACTTTGTTCCTTACGAACGTGCGTAAGGAACAAAGTGGAGGAAGAACCCTTAGCTTCCAAAGATGCCCTTTCTCTAACAATACATGGTTTCGGAGCTTTAAAAGGAAAAGTAGGACAAACCATTGAAGCAAACGAAGAAAATGATGATGCAAACGTTTTCTCTGTTTGTTTCAATAATTATTGTCTGTGGCATATTGTACACCAATTCTTTCTATATCAACAGACGTTTTCTTATTTTATTTAAAACAGTTTTAACCCTTTCCCAAACAACACTATTTTGGACAGTTCCAATTTGAAAGTTGCTGTGGACACAAAATCTTTGTTATCAAAGGTATGATTAGTGTATAATGTAAAAAACAAAATATTGAGACAAAATACGAAAATGATGGTTACCTTAATGTTTTGCCAAACATTGTCTATCAGGCACGCCAAAACCAGGATTGGAAAATGTTAATTTGGACCAGTCCAAATGTTTGACATTCGAGAAGAGGTAAACCACTTTCCAATTTCGATTGTACAAGTAGAAGTTTTCTTAGTTTTACAAGGAACACTAAAACATTAAGGTTAAAGAATTAGAAATGGATTTATTGTGCATATTAGAACTAGTTATATTAAAGGAAAACGAAAGAAACTTCGGGTCATCTGAAAATTCTCATGTTCTCTAAAAGTTCTTGGATGCCATATTTCTAAGGAGCGTCAATAACCGGTTTCGGAATTTAGTTATTTCCTTTCCCAATCAAAGCCTGATTTTGACATCCCAGGTAGAACTACTTTAGGAGAACACTGAGGGAAAAGAGAAAAATGTTGATCAGTTGAAAATTTTAGAAGGATATTCGAATCTGCAAATCATTTTACGAATCCAGAAGACTTTTCGAATCTGCAAATCATTTCACTACTGCAGAATACTAATCGAATCTGCATATCATTTTTCGACTGCAGAAGACTATTCGAATCTACAAACCATTTTACGACTGCAGAAGACTATTAGAATCTGTCAATAATTTTACGGCTACAGAAGACTATTCGAATCTGCAAACCATTTTACGACTGCGGAAGACTATTAGAATCTACAAACCATTTTACGACTGCAGAAGACTATTAGAATCTGTCAATAATTTTACGGCTACAGAAGACTATTCGAATATGCAAACCATTTTATGACTGCAGAAGACTATTCGAATCTACAAACCATTTTACGACTGCAGAAGACTATTAGAATCTGCCAATAATTTTACGACTGCGGAAGACTATTCGGATCTGCAAACCATTTTACGACTGCAGAAGACTTTTAGAATCTGCCAATAATTTTACGACTGCGGAAGACTATTCGAATCTGAAAACCATTTTACGACTGCAGAAGACTATTAGAATCTACAAACCATTTTACGACTGCAGAAGACTATTCGAATCTGTCAATAATTTTACGACTGCGGAAGACTATTCGAATCTGAAAACAATTTTACGACTGCAGGAGACTATTAGAATCTACAAACCATTTTACGACTGCGGAAGACTATTCGAATCTACAAACCATTTTACGACTGCAGAAGACTATTAGAATCTACAAACCATTTTACGGCTACAGAAGACTATTAGAATCTGAAAACCATTTTACGACTGCAGAAGACTATTCGAATTTGCAATTCATTTTACGACTACAGAAGACTATTCGAATTTGCAATTCATTTTACGACTACAGAAGACTATTAGAATCTGCCAATAATTTTACGACTGCGGAAGACTATTCGGATCTGCAAACCATTTTACGACTGCAGAAGACTATTAGAATCTGCCAATAATTTTACGACTGCGGAAGACTATTCGAGTCTGCAAACCATTTTCCGACTGCAGAAGACTATTAGAATCTACAAACCATTTTACGGCTACAGAAGACTATTAGAATCTGAAAACCATTTTACGACTGCAGAAGATTATTCGAATCTGCAAACCATTTTACGACTGCAGAAGACTATTAGAATCTGAAAACCATTTTACGACTGCAGAAGACTATTAGAATCTACAAACCATTTTACGGCTACAGAAGACTATTAGAATCTACAAAACATGTAACGATTGCAGAAGACTATTCGAGTCTGCAAACCATCGAGCGTCTCCACAAAACATTGTCGAAGTGGGATAATCACATAATTATGCAGACGTCCCGGTTAATCTTGCTGGACTATATGAAAAACAATATCTAAGATGAAACAAAAACAGCAAACGCAAAACATTAGTCCAGCTTTGCCGAGACAGCGACAATCACTGCCGTGACCAGGATTCGAACCTGGGTTGTCGCGGCCACAACGCGAAGTACTAACCACTATACGATCACGGCTATCACTGCTGAACTGACTTCAAACTGTGAAATAAGGAAGTCTAACAATGGTATCCTAAAAACTTTGAAGTGGAACTTCCGTTCTTTGAGAAAATGATAGTAAGTAAAGAGGCATACAATAACTTACCATTTACAGTGGTCCAACGCTAATCTGGTATTAATAAACAAACCTTTAACCTATAAAAATATGTTATCATAGAGACGCACGTGCAACTCATCTCGTCAATATCACATAACAATCCTGATTAGCATAGATGTGATTTCGTTTTGACCAGTATTACCTTCAATTAGTAAATGGGCATTAGTCTGTGATGGTATGTCCGGAAATCACGTCCCGTATGCATTAGAGTATTAGGCGTGCCAACAACTGCAGTTGCGTGCACCAATATCTTAACATTCATGATCCACTTGTTGGCATATCTGGAAACGCGTCATTACGTCGTAGTTTGCCGATTACGTAACGTTGTCAATTTGCTTAAAAATGCAAACTGAGTTTAGTGATGCATATGTAAATGATGTTTTTATGCCCCCGATAGGGAGGCATCATAAATTTGACTTGTCCGTCCGTCCGTCTGTCCGTCTGTCTGTTCGTCTGTCTGTCCGTCTGTCTGTCCGTCATTCCGTCCAAAAACTTTAACATTTGCCATAACTTCCTTATTACTTAACATATTCGCTTCATACTTTACCACAACATTCCTTGGTACATTACCTTTCTGTAGGCACATACTTTGGTGACCTTGACCCCTGGATGACCTTCACCTTGAACATAGATTGGCCATAATTTAAAATCAAAGCGGTGTCGGGGGCATTGTCATCTTACAGTGACAGCTCTTGTTTGTTTAGTTTATGTGTGTTTCTATTGACAGATATCTGGATATAGATATAAAATGCTTTGAAATGAACAACGCATAAGATGCATAGATATGCCGTCGTTAACAATTTTGAGACAAATACTGATGTATTCAACGTGCTTTACTTTTGCACTACTTGACATCTATTATGACATTCAATTTTAATCGTGTGGGTGTTGTAGTGGTTATAACCTTATTGATCGGACGTCTTCGACGATATACCGGGTATATAATATCGATTGCATAGATTTCACGAGCTGTATGCACTTGACCCACGTGTGTGTGCCATACTGATCGAAAGTTCTGAAGCGCCAAATTACAAATGACTATAACTATTTAAATAATTATCAAATCTTTACAAAATTTTATATGTGAATCAATATTATCAATTAGATTAATTTTCATGATTTGTTGTCATTTATCATTGAATGTCAGCATGTTATAGGAGTAAAGCTTAAACATTTCTATATCTTCGTAGAGCTTCAGATAATGCATTTATACTGATTTTAAGTTATATGGATTTTTAGCAGAACCCAATCAATGGAGAAAAAAAATAAATGACACGTTTATATTGCTGACGGCTACAACAAAAAGAGAAAAGTGATGGGTGGGGTAAATCATGATATTTTAATTTTCCAAACAGACTTCTTTTTATTGACAATTATCACATTATACTTTTTTGCGAAGTGAATTAACACAATCAAAAGAATTTTGAACATATTGTGTAATTTTGTGTCGTCGGGAATCACGAGGTCACGCTTCAATCATTTTTTCTGAGAAGGCGAGTATACATGTATATGGTAATTTTGTCAGTCAAAAATGTCCTCATGCGATCGTACATGCATTGAATTCCAAATATTGTGTATCTAGTGTATATTTTTGTACGTTTAGTATTCCATTACATAAGTATTTAGTTCTTATATACACAATAATTTACGAGGAAATGGTTGTTGTACAAAGACGTTCATTGCGTGCGTTATTGTGGGTGAAATTTGATATGCGTGTGCAGATTAGATTTTGTATTGTAAATATAATGGCGAGTAGATTACCAAAGAAGCCAAGGATACTTACTCAATGGAGCCATTGTATCATGTCAAGTTCTAGATGGAGCTCTAGTCAGTGAACCAACAAATGATTCCTGTGAAATTTTAATTCAGGGTGTAGAAATCATGTTCCCAGTATGGGCACAAAACCTGAAATTGCTCAACGTTTCAGCATGTTTGATGACAGCTATTTATGTCAAAAGAATAAAGCTTCTTGACACAAACAGTAATACAGTGGTGCTACAAAAAATACTGTGCAAGAACGAGAAAAGAAACGCCATGAAACACTAGGCCTACTCACGGCCATACTCAGAAAAAGGGCAATATAAAAGCATGGCACTGGTGTCTTTTAGACCTTGGAACAGAGAAATTACAGTTCTTGATGCAAAGATTTTGTTGCACTGCCTTCAAAAAACTAGTAATATTAAATCAGGCAGAGGTCAACCTCAACACTCTGTAACAAAATCGAAATTTGAAGGTTACAATGAGGTTCCTTACACATTTGACCGATATGCACTCTGGGAGCTTGTAATGTGTGGTTGCATCAAGACAATGTGTCGCACATCAAGGCGTACATTTATGTCAAACGGGCTGGTCTGTAGTGAATCATGATAAAAAGGAGCGGTCAAAGATGTTTATTTGAATCCAGAACAATTTCCAGATTAATAAATGTTTCAATCTTCTACCATACTTCAGCTGAGTGTGGTGTGCCTATATAAGTAGAGATAAGTTTTTTCGATTTTGTACACCGTATATTTCATCATACTTTAATTCCTTTTTAGAATCGCTGTCTAATCTCTTGTTACTCGATGGGTATTCTATTTTTATTCATAGTTGTACGCCACAATTTATTTATACCAGAAAAATGAAAGTTGAACCTTGGCATAATCGAAATCTACTAGACTAGTATATAGTTTTAGGATAATCATTTTTTGAAAAGCACAAAAAGCAAAGAAACGGTTTTTAGCTCCACTTGCCTTTCAGGCCAGCGGGCTATTGTCATGGCGATGTGTCCGTCGTGCGTCAGTGCGTCCGTGCGTGCGTCCGTAAACTTTTTCTTTAAAAATCTTCTCCTCAGAAACTACTGGATGTATTTCAACCAAACTTCACAGGAATGATCCTTGGGTGACCCTCTCTCAGATTCCTTCAAAGAATTTTGATCGAACCAGAATAACCTGAGTTATCTGCCCTTGAATGTCAAAAATAGCTGGTTTTGACTTTATTTTTACTCTAAAATCTACAAATATCAACCAATCAAGACAAAACTTGGACAGAATATATATAAGCATAATATCCAGCCTGGGTGTAATTTTCAGCTTGATCGGAATTAATTATCATAAGTTATGTGCCCTTGAATTTGACAAAATTGCCGTTTTCAACTCTATTTTGACTTTGATTTCACTCTAGCAACTACAAATATTGACAAATCTAGACAAAACTTTTACAAATTGTTGGTGACTATAAGATCTTGCCTTGGTATAATTTTCAGCTTGATCTTAATATTACATCATGAGTTATGTGCCCTTGAAATTGACAAAATTACAATTTTCGGCTCTATTTTTACTTTGTTTTCACTCTAGTTAAAATAAAGTATATTACAATTTCCCACACAACTTTAATCTCATAAAGGAAAATCAAATAAATAAAATGAAATAGAGTTAAAAGGAAAAAATATTCCACATTACGGTAAAAACCTAAATCAAACTTGAGAAGTGAATAACAGTTAAAACTTTTTTCATGTTCATGTACTGGTTTCACAAATATTAATCATCAGATTGTTTGAATGTTAATTTTATGATTATTAGTAACGACGTTACAATGACGTTGTTGACGTTAAAGTTGTCAGAGCAAAAATATCGAGGGAAATCACATAATGGAACATTAGAAAGTTAAAGTTTCAAGGTTTTTTCACTTTCCAAACGTAATAAAGTGAATATATGTATTATATAGAATTGACCTATCATCGACGTTATTTATCTTTTGACGTAATCATAAGTTGTGACTCTTGATATAGTATTTTCATGATTTTTCCTTTATTGTGCAGGATCATGTACAGAAAATTGCTAAAACTATTCATATAAGCTGTAAGCATGTATGTTTGTAATTTGACGTCAGTTTGACGTCTGAATACTAAAACGCATTTATCAGGTTTTACAAAATGATGCATTTTCTCTAAAACAATTATATCAAAGGATTTGAGTTATTTTCTTGTACTCTTTCTGTACAATATCCCTGTAATCGACTCTTTATCTCAATTTTGTTGTTTATTATTGTTGTTTTTGACGTGACGTCACAGGAATACGACGCGTCTACAGATATGCCAACTAGCAGTTTCATCATTACCAGGAGATTGTTTCTCTGATTCGCGTTGTTGGCATTCTTAATACTCAAATGCACACGGATTACCGATTATCACAGACTACATGGTCTTTATTGTTTTGCGACAATCTGAATATCGTTGGACCACTATACAAAACGGCATTAAATAGGACTGGTCAAATTTGAAAGCTGCTGTACTCAACGAAATGAATGTTTAAAAGTTACAATAAGTTTGATATGTGCACATCGTGAGATAGAAAATGTTTTAAAATAAATGGAGGAATGCTGGTCATAAGCTTTTTCGTCTTTTCCCCCTACCCTTTTCCAAACATATTCTATCATATGTGTCGAAAGGTGTCCATGTTTTGGAAAGACTTAATCCTTTATCAAAGCACAGAATTGGTCTGTCACAAATGGTAAGGCAATAACACACATTCCACATTTAACATTTAGTGACCCGTCACTCTAAAAGGGACCTTCTTCGAGGAGTAAAAAGAATCTACCCTAGTCAGTCTGCACACTCCGTGCAGACTGACTTGGGTAGGCACTTTTTACTCATAGGTACGAGGGTTGGCCGGAAAGTTAGTGGACATAGTTTAATATGTACAAATGAGATAAGACTAATATAGTACACAAACATGATACCATTGCGGCGACGAAGAAATGACTTTGCCGCAAAGACTTGTGTTGCTTAATTTTCATCAGAGAGCAGTCTACGCACCCATCTTAAACACACTCTTTTCATTTCTAAATGTTCCGTGTGAATTTTGTTAACAATTGTTTTTGGAAGTTCACGTTTCCCCTGATATCCCTTAGTGCATTTTACCTATCGTCATTCACGACGTCACTCACAAAATTAACATTACAATCCCTTATAACTCTCTGTATCCCTGACCACGAACCTAATTTTGTTTCATTTGAAATGCTTGTGCCATTGCAAACAAAAGAACGCGACACACTTGGTCACTTCGTAGATGAATTGACAAATTCTCTGATGTTTGTAGGCGTTTTCTAGTTCTGCTCAAAATCTCACAAGAATTCGCTGCTCCACCCAAACGCCTTACGTCGTAATTTCTGACAGATTTCCTTCTATAACAAACTTCTTCAAATTATCCTCAAATGTCAATTTTTAACGTGACAACGTTGAAATTAAATCAATATGGAGTCTGAATGTGACATCACATTTTTATACATTTATTGTTATGTTTCCCTCCAAATTCATATTTTAAATCACATTTAAAAACTTAGACATGGGTAACCAAAAAGCTGAAATTTTGACCTGCTCGGGGTGCCCCTATGTAGGGTTGTTAAAGGTCTTATTGCAAAAAAATTGGCAATCAAATCCGTTTCTTTTTGCCGGAAAAGTACTTGATAGATGTTAGCTTACATGTTATATAGATTTTTTAACGAAGAAAGTATTGTGAAGCAAAATAAATTGTGTGTCCACGAACTTTCAGAACAACCTCTTAGTTCCTCGTATCTTGATTCAATTTACCATCTCGCCATATGTTCATTTTTTCAAATGCGACATCTAGTTGACGTCTGACAAGTGTGATCAGTTGCTCAAAAGTTTTTTATGGATTACCAGACGCCCCCCCCCCCCCCCCCCAAAAAAAATATGTCATGGAACCAAATGTTTGGAGAAGTGTCTTTTAAAATTCATTCAATTTTGCATGAAAGCTGATACGTTTTATCGTCTGCCAAACCTATGTTACGCATGACGTAACCGAAACATTACGAATTGAAATTCAAAGAATTGCTTTGTCTTGTTTTATATTATTTGTCAATATTGAATTTGAGTAGGAACGCTGACAATTTTCATTCATTATAACAATTAGATTTGAATACAAAACAGGGTGTGGCAAAAATGAAAGAATTGTGGATTCCTATGCTTCCTATTTCATGATATTAGACCTTTTTCCAAATATCAACCATTTACCACACAATACATGGCCCCGGTTTCTCGAAAAAAACTTAAGCACGTTCTCAGACTTAAATCTGAGCGCCGTACTCAAATCAAATGAAATCCACATGAACTTCAATCGAATACCCTTTAACGTTGGAGAGTATTCCATTGAAGCTGAGCATGTACTCATGAGTATGTACTCAAGTGTTTTTCCGAGAAACCGGGGCCTGGTTCTGATGTCCCCAAAGAAGAAAGTTTTGGAAAACTTTACGACAAAGAAGAAAATGTTGATAACCAACATCTTCTCATTTTGGCTAAATATTTTTTGTAATACGCACAAGTTCTATATTAATTTACATCCATTTTGTCGTCTGCAGCAGCTTTTCAAATGAGTTTCCGTTTCGGAAAGGGTTAAGGTTGGATGATATTGCAAAATGTTGTAGACGACAAAATAAGTGATAGTTTTTGTTTAGGTGTTTAAGCATGGAAAACATTGAACGTCAAAGAAGACCGGTCGATTGTTTTCTTTTTCTAAATTGTATCATTGGAAATTAAAAATGATAAGCAAAATTATTTTTAACTATACAAGCCATTGAATTAATCTATAGAAGTGAAAAAGAGAAATCACTGGTGTCGAGCAATTTCTTTCCCTTTCTAATACATTTCAAATATGATCGGACTAGGTGGGCAAAAAAGATCTAATTATCATAATATTTTTTTATTCATCGAAAATGAGCAAAATGGATGGGTGGAACTTCGGAAATGTCGAAGTAAAATGGCGTTCTGAACAACTTCGACATAACGATAGTCAACTTTAGCTAGGAATGTAATCGAGATATCTAGCCAAGATAATTCATTTTTCAAATATCTAGAATTCTGATTATATTCTCATCCAATTAACATAAAAAATGAATAATGTAATTAAAGGAATAAAAGGCAAATGTGTCTGTAGCTTATCTGTTCTAATAATGTTGTAAGAAAATGCGATGTAATTAAGATAATGCCCCCAAAAGATAACGCAATTTCTGAGCGATTTGCAGAAAATTGCTGTTTAACCTTTATTACTGAGCGATTTAACTTTTCTAATAGTACGAAACAGGTATACAATTTTAACCCACATGCAAGACTTAGTGTTAAAACAACAATAAATCTTACTATTGTCCAGCAAGGTTAACCAGGGACAACTTAATTTTCGTGCGCTTAGTCCGTTAGTTGAGCGTCTTAACAAAACAAAGCCGAAGTGGGGTCATTACATATGCAGATGTCCCGGGTTAATCTTGCTGGACAATACACATATAAACATGTAGGCTATTCATTAACACAGAAAACTTCGAGAGAAAGGGAGAAAATACAGGCATTCAGCATTTTTCTCACGAGGTCTTCGAAGTGAATGTCATCTGATGGACGTCAAAACTAGCTATAGTTGAAGAAAGCGTGAATTTATTTTTAAGAAATGTTAACAGTTTTTGTAGACGATACTATCCTATAATGGCGATTTTGGAGGCTTTGGAAAATTGTCAAAAATATTGTTCAGCAGTGATACCCGTGCTCGTATAGTGATGAGTACTTGTCTTCGCGTAGTGGCCGCGACAACACAGGTTCGAATAATGGTCACGGCAATTTACTTATGGAAAAAAACCGAACAGGTTAAAAATCGTTTTTCAGGTAAACTTCGTTTTTCCATGACCTGTCCGTATAAAATCCTCACCACGGCATCTCTTTGTTTTTCGAAGACTCGATATCCATCTGATATGATTTGTTAGACAAAAACAGATTATCTGTACCATCAATCGGACTAATCTAAATATTCGGATGTGAGCTCATATTTCATACGTAATTATCCCCCGTGAATCTCGCGTACAATGGAAATGTGGGGCCAGCGTTTTTATGGTTCATGTGGGGGAGTCAATGCGTGTAAACGATTCAATGGACCTGATTAAAAACCGTGTAAGCTGATACTGAAACAGTCTAATTGACGCTTTTTATAATGATGAATTTCAAATTATATAAAACTTATTATAAAAATCAGGCTTTTTTATGGTAGTTTCTTAACAGTTTTAACAGACGTAAAGTCTCTGTTTCGGCAAGACGTGTATCAAAGCCAGACTTCATAGATTCTATTCGTGCAGCCTGATTTTGCCAACACTGTAAGTGATGGTACATGTACCTAGTTAGAGTTAATGTGACAAAGATTAACCTTTTGTACAAAACGACAAAATATTGAGTTGGTCCTATTTAAAAGCTGCTGCAGATGACATAATAGATGAAGGTCAATTTAAGACTTGTATATAATATAGCACAGAAAATGTTTAGACAGAAGAGGAAAATGTTGATTATCAGCATTTTCTTCTTTTCCCTAATATTTTCCCAAACCATTTCTAGTAGGTACATTAAAAAAGGTCTTGTTTTGGGAAAGAGTTAATAATATGCAGGAGACCGGTGGCCGTTCATAGGTACGACATTGTTACAATAAAGGTGATCTTTGGCAGATTTGGGTCAAATAGTTTTTAGAAGTCAACTATTTCTGATAGGCCTTTAAAAACTGCAAAATGTTGCAGACAATTGTGATGGCATATTTCTGCCACGAGATTCAAGAGCAAGATAGTAGTATCAGGATAATTTATAAAGTATCAAGATTTTTTTTTATGAAAACTTAACCACAATCACAAAAAGAGTTCATATTAAAACTATCGTGGTATGAGCAACTAGTATATCAATTTGGACTTTGTTATTTTCCAATGTTTTTGCAAGATGGTATTGATGTTATTGCAGTTCTAGTATTACTTGGCATAAAAGATCACGTATATCATCCATATCTGACCAGTAGTCTATACGTAAATGCTGTTACAAAAGTCACGAAATACAAGGTAAAATCGGTGTAGGTCCACCACAATTGCCCATCTTTCCCAAACCATCTTTCGGTGACAAAGAACTTAACCACGGTGGGGATTGTGCATGATGGGATGGATAACGAATACGGAGTATACGGACAAATTTGCCTCGCTTCAGGTAAGAAATTGTGCAATAATTTTCTTATTTCTGCTCCAATTTTCAAGCGGTTTGTTGCATGTCCCCCGCATTAGTGAGCTCTTTCCTCGGATATATGACTTGTTTGTAGAATCTTTGCACTTTGTCCAAAAATTGATCCCAACCGACCAGAAAAACGACAAAAAATTCAGGCCCTTTTTCTAGTCGGTTGGGATCGGTTTTTGAGAAAAGTACAGGGACGTTCCAGATAAATAATACATCTGAGAAAAGGGCTCAGTAAGACGGAGTACATGCAACAAACCGCATGAAAATTGACGCAGAAATAAGAAAGTTATTGCCACAAATTCTTACCTGAAGCGTGGTTAATTTGGCCGTAGTCGTTACCATTTCGCTTTCTGGTCGGCTGGGACAATATTTCGGAAAAAGTATCATGAGTTATCTAATATGTCATACATCCGATGAAAGAGCTCGATAAGGCGGGGTACATGCAGCAAACCGCTTGAAAATTGATACAGAAATAACAGAGTTATTGCAAAATGTCTTACCTGAAGCGAGGCCAGTTGGCATCAAATTTTGTGCAAAAAATAGCCTGAGTTTACCGTTATGTTTTGATAAACCGTCGGTGTTGTTATAACATCTCGTAACTACGGTTTGATTCAAGCCGTAGTAACGAGATTTTATAACAACATCAACGAAATACTTTTTATTTGTCCGAAATTACGTCACGGTTTACTTGATAAAATCGTTCCCTATTGTCGGTAGTCGTTATCCATCCCATCATGCACAATCCCCGCCGTGTTAACGGACCCAATATCAATTGGCTGGTGTACAGTTAATAAAATACATGTGTCAAGACGGAAAATAATAGAACCCAAACTGCACACATGGACAAACGCTTTGTCCATGTCTGCAGTTTTGGTTCTTTAATTATCCGTCTGTAACTAGATCTGCAATACCGCTCCAGAACCACATATTTGTCCAAGTAGTACACGTTTTGAGCAAACAGTTTTAAATATCATTAATTAGACAAAACAACATAGTTTTTGAAAGGGATTAAGTGTACAAAATTGGCTGGTTTCTGTATGGTGCTTATGAAAATACAGAAACGCACAAGAGGTCAACGTAAACCAATCTGCGAATATCCGAGGCCTCTTCTTACGCTACATCGACGTCGACGAGTTAGTGGGGATGACGTGAAACATGGATAAAACATGTATTCGCCGTTCAAGATCCATATTCTGGCGCCAAGGTTCACGGAAGTCGCGAGAAGTTAAAATCATTGACTAGAAAAACGACATCACTTGGCAAAGGGAAAAAAACGGTACGGTTCTTATAAAATACAATCAAAGTACTGAAAGTACTGTTGTGGAGCAAAATTGTTGATAATGTAGGCCTGTCCAAAGGAAGAGTACTTTGATTAAGTACTTTGATTATTCATTTAAATACATTGAATACTTTGATTCGTAGAGTACTATGATTGGGTACTTTGATTATCCATTTGGATACCTTGGATACTTTGATTCGTAGAGTACTTTGATTAGGTATTTTGATTATCCATTTGAATACCTTGAATACTTTGATTCCATTCATCTATTTATAGCTTTGAATATATTTCATAGTTCAGTAAACTTGACTGACCCATTTACAAGGAAGGCCATTGGAACCATAAAAAAAAACAAAAAAAACCAAATTACTACGGCGGTCTTTTCTTATCTTAGAGACATGATTAATTGAATGTTTCATTTTCAGTCACACAATTATATACTAACCCAAACTGCCAACGCAACAAGATTTTTTGTTGTAACTTTTTAATGAGATATGATAAAACAACGAAACTTCAGATTTCATCATTCTATATAGTGATTTTATTGTCCGTATAAAAAGAACGTAAAAATTGTTATGCTTCGCTGAACACAGAGTCCTGGGTTCAAACCCCTAAATCCGCGCTGCACGTGCAACAGTGCGTGTAATAAACCAGCGCATGTGCATTTTTGTATAGTCGCAAGATAATCCGATATGATTAGGTAAAAAATGTGTCTGGCGATACATAAAAATGCCGCAATTTAGCATTGCCCCGAAAGGCGCAGGTGATTGGATTGCTCCTGGCTGACTGTTGTTAACGCGCCTTTTGGACTTTGCGGGGTCTACAATAGCATGACTATAGCGGAAGTTTCAGCAAATCAGTATGTTCAACCAATTTTACCCATTAATCATGTGTGAAGGTATTACAGGTTCCATTTTGGGTTAATAATTCCATTTCTTGTTATTTTCACGGTCATTTACTTTTCTTGTTTACGTTTGTTTTGACGTCTACGGTGATGCTTATGACATGCCAAGAGCTTTCAGAAGTCGTGTAACGACCAAGGCACATGACAATAGCTTGATAACCCCAATTCACAGAGACCGGTTTCGGCTAGCAATAAAAATGTTGCTGCAACTGCTGGGAACCACGGTTGCCGTATAAGTGCACAGACACGTAACAGGTACGTAAACATGGGTTCCGACCTCGACGCCCTTATGTGGGTCCCAATTTACTACCTATGCACACATGAGTCTGTCTCCAGCCGTGCAACGCTCAAAAGTGGTAACCTGACCACCTGAGCAAATATGGGACCTGCTTGACATGCGTTTACGTCAACGCCCAGTTCAACCACAGAACTTACGTCAATTGGGGCAAACGTTAATTCAAGAGTGACAGAATATTCCCATAAACGTTTGTCGACGTTAGTTACGTTCGATGTCACAGAGATGTTGTGCTGTGTTCAATACTTCAGGAGGACCAACGAGATACTGATCTTGGTTTCATTTTTGAAACACACCCCTGCATTACGTTTGTAACGTTATTTGCGTTACTGAATCGATTTAGACCCATTAGTTTTTTCCTGGTGATCTCATAATGGTCAGCAGTCAAAATGAAGTCAATATCAGCGAATTCACATTTCAAATAATCAAAATATAGTAATTAAAAGTTCGTGTTGCGTTGGCTCTTTGGGTTAGTATATATCTACATGTATAACTTCAGACTTACATATTGAATATTCGAATGACTGTTACCTCATTAATCTTTGCTTTTGATAGAACTATTTATAGTGAGGAGGATCGGAAGATGTTGTGTGGTATGCAGAGAATGGTACCTAAAGTGCAGAGAGAGGTGGCTGCCTAGAGAAGCAAATTTTGCAAAATTTGCTTCTCAAAAATGCAGACGAAGCCACCGAGAAATATGGACTAAACATTATGTCCGCCGTTCCGGAACGATATTTTGTTACCAAAAAGAACAAGTTCTGAGCAAATACATGTTCAAATCATAGACCAGACATACACCAACTCTTGTGGAAAGGGACTAAAATATAAAGCATGTAAACATTCCTGTATGGTGCTTAAAATGATTCAGAAATGCAGACAAAGCCAACGCAAAACATAGACAAAGTAGACAAAACATGTAGTGTCCACCGTTCCAGAACCGTATTTTGGCGCCAAGGAGCACGCGAAGTCGTGAGAAATACAAGGAGGGTGGCTATTAATATTTTATCATTAAATCAAAACGTTTAATTGATTATCATCTTCGATCGCATGCCCAACAATAATCAATCTAGCGGTTAATCGAACATAATTGGCTGGATTAAAAGATAGAAGAATTCGTCACGGACAAACAAGGGGTAATTTTATATGAGATTTGTCTTCTGATTGCTTTTGATGGATTCCTCGTTATCCTTTTCCTTCATGAGCATTAAACATGAATAATTGAGACGAAGTTTCAATTTAAACGTATTCATTTTACATTAGATTGGCAAAATATTTCTTACGGCTTAGAATAATCTCTCGTGATTATGTGTACTTGAAACTGAACCAGTACTCGGGCCAAATTAAGGTCTATTGGCCGATGAGAAGTCAAAGAACAACCTCCGCTTTCGAAGATCAAAATCGGATTCTTGGACGCAAAGCTGACGCTCTTCCTCTAGACCACAACCTCAAACATGGAAAACGTATTTTTTTTTTTGGCATTTGAGACCAACACAGATTTATGTGCTAAAATCTACACCAATTCCCATTTAAGACTCATACATTTTGTCTGTGACGGGTTTCAATTGGGAAATTCTAATTGTTTGTCGTTCATGAAGGGGTTAAATGCTACTCTGTTTACATCACCATTATTTTTTGAGCATGCAAAATTCTAGTCTGGTTCCCCGTCGTACTATGTATTTTAGCACGTCAGGTACCCAGTAACAATGGCGGCCTCCAGTGGGGTGATTTCACTACAAAGATAAAGAGCAAAGTCCATTAATTTTGAGAGCAAAGATGTCACATTTATGAAATAGATCGTTTTCTGTATAACTTAAAACACTAGCAGTGACAGTTTTAAACGATAATACATATACTGCTGGTGTCAAAAATGTACAGAAAACTATTTACTCTTCTAATGAACCTTCTCTGCTCTCAAAAGTAAAATACTTCGTTCTTTACCTTTTTACCCCAGTGGGCGCCGCCATTATTGTTGTGTGCCTGACCCAATAACGCAGTATTAGGGGAAGGTATACCAGACCAGCAAAATTCTCCAGAGTTGACTCTTAAGGAGCCCTAACGGAAGTTCCACTTAAGGAACCATACTTTTAGAACTCACAATACTATGATCGTCTAAGCTCAGCAGTGATAGCCGTGATCGTATAGTGGTTAGTACTTCGCGTTGTGGCCGCGACAACCCAGGTTCGAATCCTGGTCACGGCAGTGATTGTCGCTGTCTCGGCACAGCTGAACTTATTTTTGTTCAAATTCTCATTAATTGGCCTATTGCATTATCACGGTACGCAAACTACAGTGGCGTTTTCCACTTTGATGACGACAGTTTCACCTCTTTTGGCCCGAAAATCGTGCTCCCATAGACAGAGCCACACATGGTCAGTAGTTCCACATAGGAATTATATCGCGTAGCCATTGGCTTTGTCTCAGTATTTCCCGTATAGCGATACTATGCAAGATTTTTTCTTATAACGTTATTTGTTTTGATATGCTTTCATTTTGTTTTCTCCGGTAGTCCTGGCTAAACAATATCTACATCTATGACAGGATTATTCAATAATAGAGGCCTTACGAGGATTTAAAAAAAAACTTGTTTTTAAGATCGTCCTTTGGACAAATAAAGTCTAATAAAGATACGTGCAGCTAAATTATAATCGTTACATCTGATTTCATTAGAGATAGCACTGACTATCAAATAAAATATGTTCATACTTAGCAATTAATATACATAAAAAGACTTGTATAATAAAATGCAGATATTATAGATGTGTAAGACAGTATTACTGATTTATTTTCAGGATAAATCCGCAGGTGTGTAATTCTTGAAAACAAAATCTAAAGCTATGCCATGTCAAATGAAATCCGTGATACATCCTGTTAAAGTGAAATTTCAGGATATTTTTTCATAAATTTAACTTTTAATCTTGTCTGAAAGAGCATATTTTCTTATAAAAATTCTGAAAATTTCAAGCCAAAATATTGCGCCGTTTTCGAGAAATATAT
Organism: Fragum sueziense; assembly: GCA_963680895.1. NCBI lineage: Eukaryota > Metazoa > Mollusca > Bivalvia > Cardiida > Cardiidae > Fragum > Fragum sueziense. The sequence continues at coordinate 54,942,027 of OY804593.1, forward strand.
ATTTTTGTGCTAAAATTAATCAAATTGTTGTCCACAACAGTTTGGATTTATATGTAATTTGCCATTTCTTTCTCAACTTTAAAGGCGTATTTTTCGCTTGTAAATAACAACTTCAAAAAACTAATAGCATTTATACGCATTAGAATAACCCATCTTTGTATCAAGACATACTTTAAAAAATGAAATTGGAATGTTATGTCCCTTTAAAGAAGCTGTAAAAGAACAGTGCGCATCTTGTTCAGATTGTGCATATGCATATAGGTTATTAATCTTGATCAATGTTTGACTAATATACTACATGTTAATTTAAGGCCTCGTTCTTAAGACAAGAGCTAATTCATATCGATCAGTCCAAAGTATCAACATATTGTTGGAAAATTATCAAAATACAAACGACTAAGGAATTCTGTATATTCGTGTACGTCTATCAAAATGTGCGTGTCTGTCAAAAAACAGAATACAAATGGCTTTTAACAACATATTTAAATGTCTTACATAAGATGGCATCACGCAATACTTTGATTCGACCGAATTTAAAGTACGCTGTTTTATAATGCCTTTGAAGAATAAGGTGCTCATTTACCAAAATACTTCAAAATAAATTATGTCTAATAAAGTGAACGAGAAGGTGAAAATATAATGAGACATTGGACACAAAGAATTACTTTATTTGCCTAAGTGTGTTTTAACAAATAGGGTACACGGACAGTATATTGACAAAGGGATGGTGGTGACAACAAGTGACTTTGCTTGTACGGGTTAAAAATACCCCCTCCCTCCCCCAAAAGCATTCTCCGCCACCGTTTCGTCATTACATATCTTCATTTTTATCTTCAGTAAAATGATGAATAAATAGACAAAGAAAAATGAAAAAGGAAGAACCGGGTTATAGCCTAGATCTATAATAGTTTTGAAAAGGTATTAGAGGAAGATACATCTGGACCAGATTGTACCGGTTGGCCAGATTTGACCAGGGTAAATGTGTGTTTCACTTTGAATAAGCTATTTTCAAGCAAAGTGATGTTGCACATAATACATGTATAATCATACATTTGTGTACTTTAGTATTCATTTCTAGCGTAGCCGTGGTTAGTATACATGTTGTTCAATTGACCTTTTGGAATGACGTGACCTTATGCACATGATCGTATTTTGCTTAAAGCCCTCTGAAGCAATGAAAGTGGAAATTAAATTAATCAATGACAACAGTACAAAAAGGTCTGTGAGTGATTATACAAAGCTGATGAATTGTGCTAAAGGCTAAATTGTGGTCGAGAAAAGGGTCGCTGAACACAATGAAATATTCATATCGATGCTTTTCTACGAAAACATCGTAACTGCAGCTTAAAACAAGCTGCAGTTACGAGGATTTCGTAGAAAAACGACGATACACTGTCTAAAATCAGTGATGAACCTGGCGGAAATAAAATTAATCAAGAGGAAAAATACCGAGCATGATCCGATATTTATTCGTCTATTGTTTTAGACCCAACCATGGATGTTTTGCGTTCTGTTACGCTATTGGTCGATTCGATTTTTAACGTCACGTGCCTGAGGTTGACAAACTATGTCACATCATTGAAAAATAGGGTTGCCTCAAAGTAAGAAATGGTCGTATCGACCAGACTGCAACAACTGTCCTGAGTCGATGTATGTCGTATTTGTTGGCTTTCTGAATTTTCGTAGATCTAATCAATAATTATAAATGGGCGAAGTTTGTGTGTTTCCCACTTGTAGCAGTTGAGCCTCAACATATTTCTAATGTTTTTAGAATCTTTGAATATCCGGCTTTTCAAAAAAGCCCATTTTACAGTGAAACCGCACAAATGACACTTCGGTATTCGATAGACAAAACGAATTAACGCCAAGATTATCTCAACCATTTTTCAAACATTGGAGCCTTTTAGCACACATAATAGAAATAGTTTGGAAAATATTGTGACAAAAGAAGAAAATGCTGATAATCAGCATTTTCTCCTTTTGTCTCAACATTTTCTGCTCTATATTCTGCACAAAAAATCGTGTATTTCTTTTATTAACATCCATTTTGTCGTTCGCAGCACCCTTCAATTTGGAAGAGGCTAAATTGCCATTGGTTGGGCTAGGGTTAATCCCACGCTATCAAATGACCTTTGTATAGAAACAATATAACGTTTAAGATAGACAGATAAGATTAAGAATGTAAACATGTTCATTTTGATATACTTTATTGATATCTCACGTAATAGAGTCATGAAGGAACTATTTTTATTAATGACCGCATCACCCAAAAAGGCTGTGGATTGATATGGTCAAAGCCTAATAAAATGGCTGTTGGCGGCGGAAGAAAATGTTCAAACGCGTAAATGACACCAAAATCTACAATTTCAAAAGTGTATATGGGTAACCCACCGAACGACTCTGAATAGAGGGTATGTCCCTTTCTCTTGCTCCCCCCTCGATATTGCGCCGAAACAGACAATTCTTTCTGCTTGGAAAAAATAAGAACGAAGATGATTTTAGGGTGCCGTGGTAGTATTAATTTACAATTAGGCAGATAATCCACTATAGTCTGTTAGTTTTGTATTAGGATGTCCCTATAAACTCCATGGTCTGCAACCACCATATGTTCCTTTTTACTGATGTTATCCGTAGATTTTGGGATTTTCGGTTCTTCTTTGGAAACAAACCGGTTTTCCATAATGGAAACATGCTCCAGTGCTTACACCAGGCTTTAATGTTCTGATTTAATGATGTATATGTGACATTCTTCACTGGAAATATAAGTTGTATACTAGTATACCGGTATGTTACACTTCTAAATATATAAGTTCCCAACTGTAATTTGAATTATTTCAGCTAGTGGGACTATTATTACTAAAGACTATTCAATCCAGCATATTGTTCAGCGTTTATAATAATTTACGAGGAAATGGTTGTTGTACAAAGACGTTCATTGCGTGCGTTATTGTGGGTGAAATTTGATATGCGTGTGCAGATTAGATTTTGTATTGTAAATATAATGGCGAGTAGATTACCAAAGAAGCCAAGGATACTTACTCAATGGAGCCATTGTATCATGTCAAGTTCTAGATGGAGCTCTAGTCAGTGAACCAACAAATGATTCCTGTGAAATTTTAATTCAGGGTGTAGAAATCATGTTCCCAGTATGGGCACAAAACCTGAAATTGCTCAACGTTTCAGCATGTTTGATGACAGCTATTTATGTCAAAAGAATAAAGCTTCTTGACACAAACAGTAATACAGTGGTGCTACAAAAAATACTGTGCAAGAACGAGAAAAGAAACGCCATGAAACACTAGGCCTACTCACGGCCATACTCAGAAAAAGGGCAATATAAAAGCATGGCACTGGTGTCTTTTAGACCTTGGAACAGAGAAATTACAGTTCTTGATGCAAAGATTTTGTTGCACTGCCTTCAAAAAACTAGTAATATTAAATCAGGCAGAGGTCAACCTCAACACTCTGTAACAAAATCGAAATTTGAAGGTTACAATGAGGTTCCTTACACATTTGACCGATATGCACTCTGGGAGCTTGTAATGTGTGGTTGCATCAAGACAATGTGTCGCACATCAAGGCGTACATTTATGTCAAACGGGCTGGTCTGTAGTGAATCATGATAAAAAGGAGCGGTCAAAGATGTTTATTTGAATCCAGAACAATTTCCAGATTAATAAATGTTTCAATCTTCTACCATACTTCAGCTGAGTGTGGTGTGCCTATATAAGTAGAGATAAGTTTTTTCGATTTTGTACACCGTATATTTCATCATACTTTAATTCCTTTTTAGAATCGCTGTCTAATCTCTTGTTACTCGATGGGTATTCTATTTTTATTCATAGTTGTACGCCACAATTTATTTATACCAGAAAAATGAAAGTTGAACCTTGGCATAATCGAAATCTACTAGACTAGTATATAGTTTTAGGATAATCATTTTTTGAAAAGCACAAAAAGCAAAGAAACGGTTTTTAGCTCCACTTGCCTTTCAGGCCAGCGGGCTATTGTCATGGCGATGTGTCCGTCGTGCGTCAGTGCGTCCGTGCGTGCGTCCGTAAACTTTTTCTTTAAAAATCTTCTCCTCAGAAACTACTGGATGTATTTCAACCAAACTTCACAGGAATGATCCTTGGGTGACCCTCTCTCAGATTCCTTCAAAGAATTTTGATCGAACCAGAATAACCTGAGTTATCTGCCCTTGAATGTCAAAAATAGCTGGTTTTGACTTTATTTTTACTCTAAAATCTACAAATATCAACCAATCAAGACAAAACTTGGACAGAATATATATAAGCATAATATCCAGCCTGGGTGTAATTTTCAGCTTGATCGGAATTATATATCATGAGTTATGTGCCCTTGAATTTGACAAAATTGCCGTTTTCAACTCTATTTTGACTTTGATTTCACTCTAGCAACTACAAATATTGACAAATCTAGACAAAACTTTTACAAATTGTTGGTGACTATAAGATCTTGCCTTGGTATAATTTTCAGCTTGATCTTAATATTACATCATGAGTTATGTGCCCTTGAAATTGACAAAATTACAATTTTCGGCTCTATTTTTACTTTGTTTTCACTCTAGTTAAAATAAAGTATATTACAATTTCCCACACAACTTTAATCTCATAAAGGAAAATCAAATAAATAAAATGAAATAGAGTTAAAAGGAAAAAATATTCCACATTACGGTAAAAACCTAAATCAAACTTGAGAAGTGAATAACAGTTAAAACTTTTTTCATGTTCATGTACTGGTTTCACAAATATTAATCATCAGATTGTTTGAATGTTAATTTTATGATTATTAGTAACGACGTTACAATGACGTTGTTGACGTTAAAGTTGTCAGAGCAAAAATATCGAGGGAAATCACATAATGGAACATTAGAAAGTTAAAGTTTCAAGGTTTTTTCACTTTCCAAACGTAATAAAGTGAATATATGTATTATATAGAATTGACCTATCATCGACGTTATTTATCTTTTGACGTAATCATAAGTTGTGACTCTTGATATAGTATTTTCATGATTTTTCCTTTATTGTGCAGGATCATGTACAGAAAATTGCTAAAACTATTCATATAAGCTGTAAGCATGTATGTTTGTAATTTGACGTCAGTTTGACGTCTGAATACTAAAACGCATTTATCAGGTTTTACAAAATGATGCATTTTCTCTAAAACAATTATATCAAAGGATTTGAGTTATTTTCTTGTACTCTTTCTGTACAATATCCCTGTAATCGACTCTTTATCTCAATTTTGTTGTTTATTATTGTTGTTTTTGACGTGACGTCACAGGAATACGACGCGTCTACAGATATGCCAACTAGCAGTTTCATCATTACCAGGAGATTGTTTCTCTGATTCGCGTTGTTGGCATTCTTAATACTCAAATGCACACGGATTACCGATTATCACAGACTACATGGTCTTTATTGTTTTGCGACAATCTGAATATCGTTGGACCACTATACAAAACGGCATTAAATAGGACTGGTCAAATTTGAAAGCTGCTGTACTCAACGAAATGAATGTTTAAAAGTTACAATAAGTTTGATATGTGCACATCGTGAGATAGAAAATGTTTTAAAATAAATGGAGGAATGCTGGTCATAAGCTTTTTCGTCTTTTCCCCCTACCCTTTTCCAAACATATTCTATCATATGTGTCGAAAGGTGTCCATGTTTTGGAAAGACTTAATCCTTTATCAAAGCACAGAATTGGTCTGTCACAAATGGTAAGGCAATAACACACATTCCACATTTAACATTTAGTGACCCGTCACTCTAAAAGGGACCTTCTTCGAGGAGTAAAAAGAATCTACCCTAGTCAGTCTGCACACTCCGTGCAGACTGACTTGGGTAGGCACTTTTTACTCATAGGTACGAGGGTTGGCCGGAAAGTTAGTGGACATAGTTTAATATGTACAAATGAGATAAGACTAATATAGTACACAAACATGATACCATTGCGGCGACGAAGAAATGACTTTGCCGCAAAGACTTGTGTTGCTTAATTTTCATCAGAGAGCAGTCTACGCACCCATCTTAAACACACTCTTTTCATTTCTAAATGTTCCGTGTGAATTTTGTTAACAATTGTTTTTGGAAGTTCACGTTTCCCCTGATATCCCTTAGTGCATTTTACCTATCGTCATTCACGACGTCACTCACAAAATTAACATTACAATCCCTTATAACTCTCTGTATCCCTGACCACGAACCTATTTTTGTTTCATTTGAAATGCTTGTGCCATTGCAAACAAAAGAACGCGACACACTTGGTCACTTCGTAGATGAATTGACAAATTCTCTGATGTTTGTAGGCGTTTTCTAGTTCTGCTCAAAATCTCACAAGAATTCGCTGCTCCACCCAAACGCCTTACGTCGTAATTTCTGACAGATTTCCTTCTATAACAAACTTCTTCAAATTATCCTCAAATGTCAATTTTTAACGTGACAACGTTGAAATTAAATCAATATGGAGTCTGAATGTGACATCACATTTTTATACATTTATTGTTATGTTTCCCTCCAAATTCATATTTTAAATCACATTTAAAAACTTAGACATGGGTAACCAAAAAGCTGAAATTTTGACCTGCTCGGGGTGCCCCTATGTAGGGTTGTTAAAGGTCTTATTGCAAAAAAATTGGCAATCAAATCCGTTTCTTTTTGCCGGAAAAGTACTTGATAGATGTTAGCTTACATGTTATATAGATTTTTTAACGAAGAAAGTATTGTGAAGCAAAATAAATTGTGTGTCCACGAACTTTCAGAACAACCTCTTAGTTCCTCGTATCTTGATTCAATTTACCATCTCGCCATATGTTCATTTTTTCAAATGCGACATCTAGTTGACGTCTGACAAGTGTGATCAGTTGCTCAAAAGTTTTTTATGGATTACCAGACGCCCCCCCCCCCCAAAAAAAAATATGTCATGGAACCAAATGTTTGGAGAAGTGTCTTTTAAAATTCATTCAATTTTGCATGAAAGCTGATACGTTTTATCGTCTGCCAAACCTATGTTACGCATGACGTAACCGAAACATTACGAATTGAAATTCAAAGAATTGCTTTGTCTTGTTTTATATTATTTGTCAATATTGAATTTGAGTAGGAACGCTGACAATTTTCATTCATTATAACAATTAGATTTGAATACAAAACAGGGTGTGGCAAAAATGAAAGAATTGTGGATTCCTATGCTTCCTATTTCATGATATTAGACCTTTTTCCAAATATCAACCATTTACCACACAATACATGGCCCCGGTTTCTCGAAAAAAACTTAAGCACGTTCTCAGACTTAAATCTGAGCGCCGTACTCAAATCAAATGAAATCCACATGAACTTCAATCGAATACCCTTTAACGTTGGAGAGTATTCCATTGAAGCTGAGCATGTACTCATGAGTATGTACTCAAGTGTTTTTCCGAGAAACCGGGGCCTGGTTCTGATGTCCCCAAAGAAGAAAGTTTTGGAAAACTTTACGACAAAGAAGAAAATGTTGATAACCAACATCTTCTCATTTTGGCTAAATATTTTTTGTAATACGCACAAGTTCTATATTAATTTACATCCATTTTGTCGTCTGCAGCAGCTTTTCAAATGAGTTTCCGTTTCGGAAAGGGTTAAGGTTGGATGATATTGCAAAATGTTGTAGACGACAAAATAAGTGATAGTTTTTGTTTAGGTGTTTAAGCATGGAAAACATTGAACGTCAAAGAAGACCGGTCGATTGTTTTCTTTTTCTAAATTGTATCATTGGAAATTAAAAATGATAAGCAAAATTATTTTTAACTATACAAGCCATTGAATTAATCTATAGAAGTGAAAAAGAGAAATCACTGGTGTCGAGCAATTTCTTTCCCTTTCTAATACATTTCAAATATGATCGGACTAGGTGGGCAAAAAAGATCTAATTATCATAATATTTTTTTATTCATCGAAAATGAGCAAAATGGATGGGTGGAACTTCGGAAATGTCGAAGTAAAATGGCGTTCTGAACAACTTCGACATAACGATAGTCAACTTTAGCTAGGAATGTAATCGAGATATCTAGCCAAGATAATTCATTTTTCAAATATCTAGAATTCTGATTATATTCTCATCCAATTAACATAAAAAATGAATAATGTAATTAAAGGAATAAAAGGCAAATGTGTCTGTAGCTTATCTGTTCTAATAATGTTGTAAGAAAATGCGATGTAATTAAGATAATGCCCCCAAAAGATAACGCAATTTCTGAGCGATTTGCAGAAAATTGCTGTTTAACCTTTATTACTGAGCGATTTAACTTTTCTAATAGTACGAAACAGGTATACAATTTTAACCCACATGCAAGACTTAGTGTTAAAACAACAATAAATCTTACTATTGTCCAGCAAGGTTAACCAGGGACAACTTAATTTTCGTGCGCTTAGTCCGTTAGTTGAGCGTCTTAACAAAACAAAGCCGAAGTGGGGTCATTACATATGCAGATGTCCCGGGTTAATCTTGCTGGACAATACACATATAAACATGTAGGCTATTCATTAACACAGAAAACTTCGAGAGAAAGGGAGAAAATACAGGCATTCAGCATTTTTCTCACGAGGTCTTCGAAGTGAATGTCATCTGATGGACGTCAAAACTAGCTATAGTTGAAGAAAGCGTGAATTTATTTTTAAGAAATGTTAACAGTTTTTGTAGACGATACTATCCTATAATGGCGATTTTGGAGGCTTTGGAAAATTGTCAAAAATATTGTTCAGCAGTGATACCCGTGCTCGTATAGTGATGAGTACTTGTCTTCGCGTAGTGGCCGCGACAACACAGGTTCGAATAATGGTCACGGCAATTTACTTATGGAAAAAAACCGAACAGGTTAAAAATCGTTTTTCAGGTAAACTTCGTTTTTCCATGACCTGTCCGTATAAAATCCTCACCACGGCATCTCTTTGTTTTTCGAAGACTCGATATCCATCTGATATGATTTGTTAGACAAAAACAGATTATCTGTACCATCAATCGGACTAATCTAAATATTCGGATGTGAGCTCATATTTCATACGTAATTATCCCCCGTGAATCTCGCGTACAATGGAAATGTGGGGCCAGCGTTTTTATGGTTCATGTGGGGGAGTCAATGCGTGTAAACGATTCAATGGACCTGATTAAAAACCGTGTAAGCTGATACTGAAACAGTCTAACTGACGCTTTTTATAATGATGAATTTCAAATTATATAAAACTTATTATAAAAATCAGGCTTTTTTATGGTAGTTTCTTAACAGTTTTAACAGACGTAAAGTCTCTGTTTCGGCAAGACGTGTATCAAAGCCAGACTTCATAGATTCTATTCGTGCAGCCTGATTTTGCCAACACTGTAAGTGATGGTACATGTACCTAGTTAGAGTTAATGTGACAAAGATTAACCTTTTGTACAAAACGACAAAATATTGAGTTGGTCCTATTTAAAAGCTGCTGCAGATGACATAATAGATGAAGGTCAATTTAAGACTTGTATATAATATAGCACAGAAAATGTTTAGACAGAAGAGGAAAATGTTGATTATCAGCATTTTCTTCTTTTCCCTAATATTTTCCCAAACCATTTCTAGTAGGTACATTAAAAAAGGTCTTGTTTTGGGAAAGAGTTAATAATATGCAGGAGACCGGTGGCCGTTCATAGGTACGACATTGTTACAATAAAGGTGATCTTTGGCAGATTTGGGTCAAATAGTTTTTAGAAGTCAACTATTTCTGATAGGCCTTTAAAAACTGCAAAATGTTGCAGACAATTGTGATGGCATATTTCTGCCACGAGATTCAAGAGCAAGATAGTAGTATCAGGATAATTTATAAAGTATCAAGATTTTTTTTTATGAAAACTTAACCACAATCACAAAAAGAGTTCATATTAAAACTATCGTGGTATGAGCAACTAGTATATCAATTTGGACTTTGTTATTTTCCAATGTTTTTGCAAGATGGTATTGATGTTATTGCAGTTCTAGTATTACTTGGCATAAAAGATCACGTATATCATCCATATCTGACCAGTAGTCTATACGTAAATGCTGTTACAAAAGTCACGAAATACAAGGTAAAATCGGTGTAGGTCCACCACAATTGCCCATCTTTCCCAAACCATCTTTCGGTGACAAAGAACTTAACCACGGTGGGGATTGTGCATGATGGGATGGATAACGAATACGGAGTATACGGACAAATTTGCCTCGCTTCAGGTAAGAAATTGTGCAATAATTTTCTTATTTCTGCTCCAATTTTCAAGCGGTTTGTTGCATGTCCCCCGCATTAGTGAGCTCTTTCCTCGGATATATGACTTGTTTGTAGAATCTTTGCACTTTGTCCAAAAATTGATCCCAACCGACCAGAAAAACGACAAAAAATTCAGGCCCTTTTTCTAGTCGGTTGGGATCGGTTTTTGAGAAAAGTACAGGGACGTTCCAGATAAATAATACATCTGAGAAAAGGGCTCAGTAAGACGGAGTACATGCAACAAACCGCATGAAAATTGACGCAGAAATAAGAAAGTTATTGCCACAAATTCTTACCTGAAGCGTGGTTAATTTGGCCGTAGTCGTTACCATTTCGCTTTCTGGTCGGCTGGGACAATATTTCGGAAAAAGTATCATGAGTTATCTAATATGTCATACATCCGATGAAAGAGCTCGATAAGGCGGGGTACATGCAGCAAACCGCTTGAAAATTGATACAGAAATAACAGAGTTATTGCAAAATGTCTTACCTGAAGCGAGGCGAGTTGGCATCAAATTTTGTGCAAAAAATAGCCTGAGTTTACCGTTATGTTTTGATAAACCGTCGGTGTTGTTATAACATCTCGTAACTACGGTTTGATTCAAGCCGTAGTAACGAGATTTTATAACAACATCAACGAAATACTTTTTATTTGTCCGAAATTACGTCACGGTTTACTTGATAAAATCGTTCCCTATTGTCGGTAGTCGTTATCCATCCCATCATGCACAATCCCCGCCGTGTTAACGGACCCAATATCAATTGGCTGGTGTACAGTTAATAAAATACATGTGTCAAGACGGAAAATAATAGAACCCAAACTGCACACATGGACAAACGCTTTGTCCATGTCTGCAGTTTTGGTTCTTTAATTATCCGTCTGTAACTAGATCTGCAATACCGCTCCAGAACCACATATTTGTCCAAGTAGTACACGTTTTGAGCAAACAGTTTTAAATATCATTAATTAGACAAAACAACATAGTTTTTGAAAGGGATTAAGTGTACAAAATTGGCTGGTTTCTGTATGGTGCTTATGAAAATACAGAAACGCACAAGAGGTCAACGTAAACCAATCTGCGAATATCCGAGGCCTCTTCTTACGCTACATCGACGTCGACGAGTTAGTGGGGATGACGTGAAACATGGATAAAACATGTATTCGCCGTTCAAGATCCATATTCTGGCGCCAAGGTTCACGGAAGTCGCGAGAAGTTAAAATCATTGACTAGAAAAACGACATCACTTGGCAAAGGGAAAAAAACGGTACGGTTCTTATAAAATACAATCAAAGTACTGAAAGTACTGTTGTGGAGCAAAATTGTTGATAATGTAGGCCTGTCCAAAGGAAGAGTACTTTGATTAAGTACTTTGATTATTCATTTAAATACATTGAATACTTTGATTCGTAGAGTACTATGATTGGGTACTTTGATTATCCATTTGGATACCTTGGATACTTTGATTCGTAGAGTACTTTGATTAGGTATTTTGATTATCCATTTGAATACCTTGAATACTTTGATTCCATTCATCTATTTATAGCTTTGAATATATTTCATAGTTCAGTAAACTTGACTGACCCATTTACAAGGAAGGCCATTGGAACCATAAAAAAAAAAAAAAAAAAAAAACAAATTACTACGGCGGTCTTTTCTTATCTTAGAGACATGATTAATTGAATGTTTCATTTTCAGTCACACAATTATATACTAACCCAAACTGCCAACGCAACAAGATTTTTTGTTGTAACTTTTTAATGAGATATGATAAAACAACGAAACTTCAGATTTCATCATTCTATATAGTGATTTTATTGTCCGTATAAAAAGAACGTAAAAATTGTTATGCTTCGCTGAACACAGAGTCCTGGGTTCAAACCCCTAAATCCGCGCTGCACGTGCAACAGTGCGTGTAATAAACCAGCGCATGTGCATTTTTGTATAGTCGCAAGATAATCCGATATGATTAGGTAAAAAATGTGTCTGGCGATACATAAAAATGCCGCAATTTAGCATTGCCCCGAAAGGCGCAGGTGATTGGATTGCTCCTGGCTGACTGTTGTTAACGCGCCTTTTGGACTTTGCGGGGTCTACAATAGCATGACTATAGCGGAAGTTTCAGCAAATCAGTATGTTCAACCAATTTTACCCATTAATCATGTGTGAAGGTATTACAGGTTCCATTTTGGGTTAATAATTCCATTTCTTGTTATTTTCACGGTCATTTACTTTTCTTGTTTACGTTTGTTTTGACGTCTACGGTGATGCTTATGACATGCCAAGAGCTTTCAGAAGTCGTGTAACGACCAAGGCACATGACAATAGCTTGATAACCCCAATTCACAGAGACCGGTTTCGGCTAGCAATAAAAATGTTGCTGCAACTGCTGGGAACCACGGTTGCCGTATAAGTGCACAGACACGTAACAGGTACGTAAACATGGGTTCCGACCTCGACGCCCTTATGTGGGTCCCAATTTACTACCTATGCACACATGAGTCTGTCTCCAGCCGTGCAACGCTCAAAAGTGGTAACCTGACCACCTGAGCAAATATGGGACCTGCTTGACATGCGTTTACGTCAACGCCCAGTTCAACCACAGAACTTACGTCAATTGGGGCAAACGTTAATTCAAGAGTGACAGAATATTCCCATAAACGTTTGTCGACGTTAGTTACGTTCGATGTCACAGAGATGTTGTGCTGTGTTCAATACTTCAGGAGGACCAACGAGATACTGATCTTGGTTTCATTTTTGAAACACACCCCTGCATTACGTTTGTAACGTTATTTGCGTTACTGAATCGATTTAGACCCATTAGTTTTTTCCTGGTGATCTCATAATGGTCAGCAGTCAAAATGAAGTCAATATCAGCGAATTCACATTTCAAATAATCAAAATATAGTAATTAAAAGTTCGTGTTGCGTTGGCTCTTTGGGTTAGTATATATCTACATGTATAACTTCAGACTTACATATTGAATATTCGAATGACTGTTACCTCATTAATCTTTGCTTTTGATAGAACTATTTATAGTGAGGAGGATCGGAAGATGTTGTGTGGTATGCAGAGAATGGTACCTAAAGTGCAGAGAGAGGTGGCTGCCTAGAGAAGCAAATTTTGCAAAATTTGCTTCTCAAAAATGCAGACGAAGCCACCGAGAAATATGGACTAAACATTATGTCCGCCGTTCCGGAACGATATTTTGTTACCAAAAAGAACAAGTTCTGAGCAAATACATGTTCAAATCATAGACCAGACATACACCAACTCTTGTGGAAAGGGACTAAAATATAAAGCATGTAAACATTCCTGTATGGTGCTTAAAATGATTCAGAAATGCAGACAAAGCCAACGCAAAACATAGACAAAGTAGACAAAACATGTAGTGTCCACCGTTCCAGAACCGTATTTTGGCGCCAAGGAGCACGCGAAGTCGTGAGAAATACAAGGAGGGTGGCTATTAATATTTTATCATTAAATCAAAACGTTTAATTGATTATCATCTTCGATCGCATGCCCAACAATAATCAATCTAGCGGTTAATCGAACATAATTGGCTGGATTAAAAGATAGAAGAATTCGTCACGGACAAACAAGGGGTAATTTTATATGAGATTTGTCTTCTGATTGCTTTTGATGGATTCCTCGTTATCCTTTTCCTTCATGAGCATTAAACATGAATAATTGAGACGAAGTTTCAATTTAAACGTATTCATTTTACATTAGATTGGCAAAATATTTCTTACGGCTTAGAATAATCTCTCGTGATTATGTGTACTTGAAACTGAACCAGTACTCGGGCCAAATTAAGGTCTATTGGCCGATGAGAAGTCAAAGAACAACCTCCGCTTTCGAAGATCAAAATCGGATTCTTGGACGCAAAGCTGACGCTCTTCCTCTAGAACACAACCTCAAACATGGAAAACGTATTTTTTTTGGCATTTGAGACCAACACAGATTTATGTGCTAAAATCTACACCAATTCCCATTTAAGACTCATACATTTTGTCTGTGACGGGTTTCAATTGGGAAATTCTAATTGTTTGTCGTTCATGAAGGGGTTAAATGCTACTCTGTTTACATCACCATTATTTTTTTGAGCATGCAAAATTCTAGTCTGGTTCCCCGTCGTACTATGTATTTTAGCACGTCAGGTACCCAGTAACAATGGCGGCCTCCAGTGGGGTGATTTCACTACAAAGATAAAGAGCAAAGTCCATTAATTTTGAGAGCAAAGATGTCACATTTATGAAATAGATCGTTTTCTGTATAACTTAAAACACTAGCAGTGACAGTTTTAAACGATAATACATATACTGCTGGTGTCAAAAATGTACAGAAAACTATTTACTCTTCTAATGAACCTTCTCTGCTCTCAAAAGTAAAATACTTCGTTCTTTACCTTTTTACCCCAGTGGGCGCCGCCATTATTGTTGTGTGCCTGACCCAATAACGCAGTATTAGGGGAAGGTATACCAGACCAGCAAAATTCTCCAGAGTTGACTCTTAAGGAGCCCTAACGGAAGTTCCACTTAAGGAACCATACTTTTAGAACTCACAATACTATGATCGTCTAAGCTCAGCAGTGATAGCCGTGATCGTATAGTGGTTAGTACTTCGCGTTGTGGCCGCGACAACCCAGGTTCGAATCCTGGTCACGGCAGTGATTGTCGCTGTCTCGGCACAGCTGAACTTATTTTTGTTCAAATTCTCATTAATTGGCCTATTGCATTATCACGGTACGCAAACTACAGTGGCGTTTTCCACTTTGATGACGACAGTTTCACCTCTTTTGGCCCGAAAATCGTGCTCCCATAGACAGAGCCACACATGGTCAGTAGTTCCACATAGGAATTATATCGCGTAGCCATTGGCTTTGTCTCAGTATTTCCCGTATAGCGATACTATGCAAGATTTTTTCTTATAACGTTATTTGTTTTGATATGCTTTCATTTTGTTTTCTCCGGTAGTCCTGGCTAAACAATATCTACATCTATGACAGGATTATTCAATAATAGAGGCCTTACGAGGATTTAAAAAAAAACTTGTTTTTAAGATCGTCCTTTGGACAAATAAAGTCTAATAAAGATACGTGCAGCTAAATTATAATCGTTACATCTGATTTCATTAGAGATAGCACTGACTATCAAATAAAATATGTTCATACTTAGCAATTAATATACATAAAAAGACTTGTATAATAAAATGCAGATATTATAGATGTGTAAGACAGTATTACTGATTTATTTTCAGGATAAATCCGCAGGTGTGTAATTCTTGAAAACAAAATCTAAAGCTATGCCATGTCAAATGAAATCCGTGATACATCCTGTTAAAGTGAAATTTCAGGATATTTTTTCATAAATTTAACTTTTAATCTTGTCTGAAAGAGCATATTTTCTTATAAAAATTCTGAAAATTTCAAGCCAAAATATTGCGCCGTTTTCGAGAAATATATATTTTTGTGCTAAAATTAATCAAATTGTTGTCCACAACAGTTTGGATTTATATGTAATTTGCCATTTCTTTCTCAACTTTAAAGGCGTATTTTTCGCTTGTAAATAACAACTTCAAAAAACTAATAGCATTTATACGCATTAGAATAACCCATCTTTGTATCAAGACATACTTTAAAAAATGAAATTGGAATGTTATGTCCCTTTAAAGAAGCTGTAAAAGAACAGTGCGCATCTTGTTCAGATTGTGCATATGCATATAGGTTATTAATCTTGATCAATGTTTGACTAATATACTACATGTTAATTTAAGGCCTCGTTCTTAAGACAAGAGCTAATTCATATCGATCAGTCCAAAGTATCAACATATTGTTGGAAAATTATCAAAATACAAACGACTAAGGAATTCTGTATATTCGTGTACGTCTATCAAAATGTGCGTGTCTGTCAAAAAACAGAATACAAATGGCTTTTAACAACATATTTAAATGTCTTACATAAGATGGCATCACGCAATACTTTGATTCGACCGAATTTAAAGTACGCTGTTTTATAATGCCTTTGAAGAATAAGGTGCTCATTTACCAAAATACTTCAAAATAAATTATGTCTAATAAAGTGAACGAGAAGGTGAAAATATAATGAGACATTGGACACAAAGAATTACTTTATTTGCCTAAGTGTGTTTTAACAAATAGGGTACACGGACAGTATATTGACAAAGGGATGGTGGTGACAACAAGTGACTTTGCTTGTACGGGTTAAAAATACCCCCTCCCTCCCCCAAAAGCATTCTCCGCCACCGTTTCGTCATTACATATCTTCATTTTTATCTTCAGTAAAATGATGAATAAATAGACAAAGAAAAATGAAAAAGGAAGAACCGGGTTATAGCCTAGATCTATAATAGTTTTGAAAAGGTATTAGAGGAAGATACATCTGGACCAGATTGTACCGGTTGGCCAGATTTGACCAGGGTAAATGTGTGTTTCACTTTGAATAAGCTATTTTCAAGCAAAGTGATGTTGCACATAATACATGTATAATCATACATTTGTGTACTTTAGTATTCATTTCTAGCGTAGCCGTGGTTAGTATACATGTTGTTCAATTGACCTTTTGGAATGACGTGACCTTATGCACATGATCGTATTTTGCTTAAAGCCCTCTGAAGCAATGAAAGTGGAAATTAAATTAATCAATGACAACAGTACAAAAAGGTCTGTGAGTGATTATACAAAGCTGATGAATTGTGCTAAAGGCTAAATTGTGGTCGAGAAAAGGGTCGCTGAACACAATGAAATATTCATATCGATGCTTTTCTACGAAAACATCGTAACTGCAGCTTAAAACAAGCTGCAGTTACGAGGATTTCGTAGAAAAACGACGATACACTGTCTAAAATCAGTGATGAACCTGGCGGAAATAAAATTAATCAAGAGGAAAAATACCGAGCATGATCCGATATTTATTCGTCTATTGTTTTAGACCCAACCATGGATGTTTTGCGTTCTGTTACGCTATTGGTCGATTCGATTTTTAACGTCACGTGCCTGAGGTTGACAAACTATGTCACATCATTGAAAAATAGGGTTGCCTCAAAGTAAGAAATGGTCGTATCGACCAGACTGCAACAACTGTCCTGAGTCGATGTATGTCGTATTTGTTGGCTTTCTGAATGTTCGTAGATCTAATCAATAATTATAAATGGGCGAAGTTTGTGTGTTTCCCACTTGTAGCAGTTGAGCCTCAACATATTTCTAATGTTTTTAGAATCTTTGAATATCCGGCTTTTCAAAAAAGCCCATTTTACAGTGAAACCGCACAAATGACACTTCGGTATTCGATAGACAAAACGAATTAACGCCAAGATTATCTCAACCATTTTTCAAACATTGGAGCCTTTTAGCACACATAATAGAAATAGTTTGGAAAATATTGTGACAAAAGAAGAAAATGCTGATAATCAGCATTTTCTCCTTTTGTCTCAACATTTTCTGCTCTATATTCTGCACAAAAAATCGTGTATTTCTTTTATTAACATCCATTTTGTCGTTCGCAGCACCCTTCAATTTGGAAGAGGCTAAATTGCCATTGGTTGGGCTAGGGTTAATCCCACGCTATCAAATTACCTTTGTATAGAAACAATATAACGTTTAAGATAGACAGATAAGATTAAGAATGTAAACATGTTCATTTTGATATACTTTATTGATATCTCACGTAATAGAGTCATGAAGGAACTATTTTTATTAATGACCGCATCACCCAAAAAGGCTGTGGATTGATATGGTCAAAGCCTAATAAAATGGCTGTTGGCGGCGGAAGAAAATGTTCAAACGCGTAAATGACACCAAAATCTACAATTTCAAAAGTGTATATGGGTAACCCACCGAACGACTCTGAATAGAGGGTATGTCCCTTTCTCTTGCTCCCCCCTCGATATTGCGCCGAAACAGACAATTCTTTCTGCTTGGAAAAAATAAGAACGAAGATGATTTTAGGGTGCCGTGGTAGTATTAATTTACAATTAGGCAGATAATCCACTATAGTCTGTTAGTTTTGTATTAGGATGTCCCTATAAACTCCATGGTCTGCAACCACCATATGTTCCTTTTTACTGATGTTATCCGTAGATTTTGGGATTTTCGGTTCTTCTTTGGAAACAAACCGGTTTTCCATAATGGAAACATGCTCCAGTGCTTACACCAGGCTTTAATGTTCTGATTTAATGATGTATATGTGACATTCTTCACTGGAAATATAAGTTGTATACTAGTATACCGGTATGTTACACTTCTAAATATATAAGTTCCCAACTGTAATTTGAATTATTTCAGCTAGTGGGACTATTATTACTAAAGACTATTCAATCCAGCATATTGTTCAGCGTTTATAATAATTTACGAGGAAATGGTTGTTGTACAAAGACGTTCATTGCGTGCGTTATTGTGGGTGAAATTTGATATGCGTGTGCAGATTAGATTTTGTATTGTAAATATAATGGCGAGTAGATTACCAAAGAAGCCAAGGATACTTACTCAATGGAGCCATTGTATCATGTCAAGTTCTAGATGGAGCTCTAGTCAGTGAACCAACAAATGATTCCTGTGAAATTTTAATTCAGGGTGTAGAAATCATGTTCCCAGTATGGGCACAAAACCTGAAATTGCTCAACGTTTCAGCATGTTTGATGACAGCTATTTATGTCAAAAGAATAAAGCTTCTTGACACAAACAGTAATACAGTGGTGCTACAAAAAATACTGTGCAAGAACGAGAAAAGAAACGCCATGAAACACTAGGCCTACTCACGGCCATACTCAGAAAAAGGGCAATATAAAAGCATGGCACTGGTGTCTTTTAGACCTTGGAACAGAGAAATTACAGTTCTTGATGCAAAGATTTTGTTGCACTGCCTTCAAAAAACTAGTAATATTAAATCAGGCAGAGGTCAACCTCAACACTCTGTAACAAAATCGAAATTTGAAGGTTACAATGAGGTTCCTTACACATTTGACCGATATGCACTCTGGGAGCTTGTAATGTGTGGTTGCATCAAGACAATGTGTCGCACATCAAGGCGTACATTTATGTCAAACGGGCTGGTCTGTAGTGAATCATGATAAAAAGGAGCGGTCAAAGATGTTTATTTGAATCCAGAACAATTTCCAGATTAATAAATGTTTCAATCTTCTACCATACTTCAGCTGAGTGTGATGTGCCTATATAAGTAGAGATAAGTTTTTTCGATTTTGTACACCGTATATTTCATCATACTTTAATTCCTTTTTAGAATCGCTGTCTAATCTCTTGTTACTCGATGGGTATTCTATTTTTATTCATAGTTGTACGCCACAATTTATTTATACCAGAAAAATGAAAGTTGAACCTTGGCATAATCGAAATCTACTAGACTAGTATATAGTTTTAGGATAATCATTTTTTGAAAAGCACAAAAAGCAAAGAAACGGTTTTTAGCTCCACTTGCCTTTCAGGCCAGCGGGCTATTGTCATGGCGATGTGTCCGTCGTGCGTCAGTGCGTCCGTGCGTGCGTCCGTAAACTTTTTCTTTAAAAATCTTCTCCTCAGAAACTACTGGATGTATTTCAACCAAACTTCACAGGAATGATCCTTGGGTGACCCTCTCTCAGATTCCTTCAAAGAATTTTGATCGAACCAGAATAACCTGAGTTATCTGCCCTTGAATGTCAAAAATAGCTGGTTTTGACTTTATTTTTACTCTAAAATCTACAAATATCAACCAATCAAGACAAAACTTGGACAGAATATATATAAGCATAATATCCAGCCTGGGTGTAATTTTCAGCTTGATCGGAATTATATATCATGAGTTATGTGCCCTTGAATTTGACAAAATTGCCGTTTTCAACTCTATTTTGACTTTGATTTCACTCTAGCAACTACAAATATTGACAAATCTAGACAAAACTTTTACAAATTGTTGGTGACTATAAGATCTTGCCTTGGTATAATTTTCAGCTTGATCTTAATATTACATCATGAGTTATGTGCCCTTGAAATTGACAAAATTACAATTTTCGGCTCTATTTTTACTTTGTTTTCACTCTAGTTAAAATAAAGTATATTACAATTTCCCACACAACTTTAATCTCATAAAGGAAAATCAAATAAATAAAATGAAATAGAGTTAAAAGGAAAAAATATTCCACATTACGGTAAAAACCTAAATCAAACTTGAGAAGTGAATAACAGTTAAAACTTTTTTCATGTTCATGTACTGGTTTCACAAATATTAATCATCAGATTGTTTGAATGTTAATTTTATGATTATTAGTAACGACGTTACAATGACGTTGTTGACGTTAAAGTTGTCAGAGCAAAAATATCGAGGGAAATCACATAATGGAACATTAGAAAGTTAAAGTTTCAAGGTTTTTTCACTTTCCAAACGTAATAAAGTGAATATATGTATTATATAGAATTGACCTATCATCGACGTTATTTATCTTTTGACGTAATCATAAGTTGTGACTCTTGATATAGTATTTTCATGATTTTTCCTTTATTGTGCAGGATCATGTACAGAAAATTGCTAAAACTATTCATATAAGCTGTAAGCATGTATGTTTGTAATTTGACGTCAGTTTGACGTCTGAATACTAAAACGCATTTATCAGGTTTTACAAAATGATGCATTTTCTCTAAAACAATTATATCAAAGGATTTGAGTTATTTTCTTGTACTCTTTCTGTACAATATCCCTGTAATCGACTCTTTATCTCAATTTTGTTGTTTATTATTGTTGTTTTTGACGTGACGTCACAGGAATACGACGCGTCTACAGATATGCCAACTAGCAGTTTCATCATTACCAGGAGATTGTTTCTCTGATTCGCGTTGTTGGCATTCTTAATACTCAAATGCACACGGATTACCGATTATCACAGACTACATGGTCTTTATTGTTTTGCGACAATCTGAATATCGTTGGACCACTATACAAAACGGCATTAAATAGGACTGGTCAAATTTGAAAGCTGCTGTACTCAACGAAATGAATGTTTAAAAGTTACAATAAGTTTGATATGTGCACATCGTGAGATAGAAAATGTTTTAAAATAAATGGAGGAATGCTGGTCATAAGCTTTTTCGTCTTTTCCCCCTACCCTTTTCCAAACATATTCTATCATATGTGTCGAAAGGTGTCCATGTTTTGGAAAGACTTAATCCTTTATCAAAGCACAGAATTGGTCTGTCACAAATGGTAAGGCAATAACACACATTCCACATTTAACATTTAGTGACCCGTCACTCTAAAAGGGACCTTCTTCGAGGAGTAAAAAGAATCTACCCTAGTCAGTCTGCACACTCCGTGCAGACTGACTTGGGTAGGCACTTTTTACTCATAGGTACGAGGGTTGGCCGGAAAGTTAGTGGACATAGTTTAATATGTACAAATGAGATAAGACTAATATAGTACACAAACATGATACCATTGCGGCGACGAAGAAATGACTTTGCCGCAAAGACTTGTGTTGCTTAATTTTCATCAGAGAGCAGTCTACGCACCCATCTTAAACACACTCTTTTCATTTCTAAATGTTCCGTGTGAATTTTGTTAACAATTGTTTTTGGAAGTTCACGTTTCCCCTGATATCCCTTAGTGCATTTTACCTATCGTCATTCACGACGTCACTCACAAAATTAACATTACAATCCCTTATAACTCTCTGTATCCCTGACCACGAACCTATTTTTGTTTCATTTGAAATGCTTGTGCCATTGCAAACAAAAGAACGCGACACACTTGGTCACTTCGTAGATGAATTGACAAATTCTCTGATGTTTGTAGGCGTTTTCTAGTTCTGCTCAAAATCTCACAAGAATTCGCTGCTCCACCCAAACGCCTTACGTCGTAATTTCTGACAGATTTCCTTCTATAACAAACTTCTTCAAATTATCCTCAAATGTCAATTTTTAACGTGACAACGTTGAAATTAAATCAATATGGAGTCTGAATGTGACATCACATTTTTATACATTTATTGTTATGTTTCCCTCCAAATTCATATTTTAAATCACATTTAAAAACTTAGACATGGGTAACCAAAAAGCTGAAATTTTGACCTGCTCGGGGTGCCCCTATGTAGGGTTGTTAAAGGTCTTATTGCAAAAAAATTGGCAATCAAATCCGTTTCTTTTTGCCGGAAAAGAACTTGATAGATGTTAGCTTACATGTTATAT
This sequence comes from Fragum sueziense, assembly GCA_963680895.1. Lineage (NCBI taxonomy): Eukaryota > Metazoa > Mollusca > Bivalvia > Cardiida > Cardiidae > Fragum > Fragum sueziense. The sequence goes on from OY804593.1 coordinate 54,964,490, forward strand.
AGATTTTTTAACGAAGAAAGTATTGTGAAGCAAAATAAATTGTGTGTCCACGAACTTTCAGAACAACCTCTTAGTTCCTCGTATCTTGATTCAATTTACCATCTCGCCATATGTTCATTTTTTCAAATGCGACATCTAGTTGACGTCTGACAAGTGTGATCAGTTGCTCAAAAGTTTTTTATGGATTACCAGACGCCCCCCCCCCCAAAAAAAATATGTCATGGAACCAAATGTTTGGAGAAGTGTCTTAAAATTCATTCAATTTTGCATGAAAGCTGATACGTTTTATCGTCTGCCAAACCTATGTTACGCATGACGTAACCGAAACATTACGAATTGAAATTCAAAGAATTGCTTTGTCTTGTTTTATATTATTTGTCAATATTGAATTTGAGTAGGAACGCTGACAATTTTCATTCATTATAACAATTAGATTTGAATACAAAACAGGGTGTGGCAAAAATGAAAGAATTGTGGATTCCTATGCTTCCTATTTCATGATATTAGACCTTTTTCCAAATATCAACCATTTACCACACAATACATGGCCCCGGTTTCTCGAAAAAAACTTAAGCACGTTCTCAGACTTAAATCTGAGCGCCGTACTCAAATCAAATGAAATCCACATGAACTTCAATCGAATACCCTTTAACGTTGGAGAGTATTCCATTGAAGCTGAGCATGTACTCATGAGTATGTACTCAAGTGTTTTTCCGAGAAACCGGGGCCTGGTTCTGATGTCCCCAAAGAAGAAAGTTTTGGAAAACTTTACGACAAAGAAGAAAATGTTGATAACCAACATCTTCTCATTTTGGCTAAATATTTTTTGTAATACGCACAAGTTCTATATTAATTTACATCCATTTTGTCGTCTGCAGCAGCTTTTCAAATGAGTTTCCGTTTCGGAAAGGGTTAAGGTTGGATGATATTGCAAAATGTTGTAGACGACAAAATAAGTGATAGTTTTTGTTTAGGTGTTTAAGCATGGAAAACATTGAACGTCAAAGAAGACCGGTCGATTGTTTTCTTTTTCTAAATTGTATCATTGGAAATTAAAAATGATAAGCAAAATTATTTTTAACTATACAAGCCATTGAATTAATCTATAGAAGTGAAAAAGAGAAATCACTGGTGTCGAGCAATTTCTTTCCCTTTCTAATACATTTCAAATATGATCGGACTAGGTGGGCAAAAAAGATCTAATTATCATAATATTTTTTTATTCATCGAAAATGAGCAAAATGGATGGGTGGAACTTCGGAAATGTCGAAGTAAAATGGCGTTCTGAACAACTTCGACATAACGATAGTCAACTTTAGCTAGGAATGTAATCGAGATATCTAGCCAAGATAATTCATTTTTCAAATATCTAGAATTCTGATTATATTCTCATCCAATTAACATAAAAAATGAATAATGTAATTAAAGGAATAAAAGGCAAATGTGTCTGTAGCTTATCTGTTCTAATAATGTTGTAAGAAAATGCGATGTAATTAAGATAATGCCCTCAAAAGATAACGCAATTTCTGAGCGATTTGCAGAAAATTGCTGTTTAACCTTTATTACTGAGCGATTTAACTTTTCTAATAGTACGAAACAGGTATACAATTTTAACCCACATGCAAGACTTAGTGTTAAAACAACAATAAATCTTACTATTGTCCAGCAAGGTTAACCAGGGACAACTTAATTTTCGTGCGCTTAGTCCGTTAGTTGAGCGTCTTAACAAAACAAAGCCGAAGTGGGGTCATTACATATGCAGATGTCCCGGGTTAATCTTGCTGGACAATACACATATAAACATGTAGGCTATTCATTAACACAGAAAACTTCGAGAGAAAGGGAGAAAATACAGGCATTCAGCATTTTTCTCACGAGGTCTTCGAAGTGAATGTCATCTGATGGACGTCAAAACTAGCTATAGTTGAAGAAAGCGTGAATTTATTTTTAAGAAATGTTAACAGTTTTTGTAGACGATACTATCCTATAATGGCGATTTTGGAGGCTTTGGAAAATTGTCAAAAATATTGTTCAGCAGTGATACCCGTGCTCGTATAGTGATGAGTACTTGTCTTCGCGTAGTGGCCGCGACAACACAGGTTCGAATAATGGTCACGGCAATTTACTTATGGAAAAAAACCGAACAGGTTAAAAATCGTTTTTCAGGTAAACTTCGTTTTTCCATGACCTGTCCGTATAAAATCCTCACCACGGCATCTCTTTGTTTTTCGAAGACTCGATATCCATCTGATATGATTTGTTAGACAAAAACAGATTATCTGTACCATCAATCGGACTAATCTAAATATTCGGATGTGAGCTCATATTTCATACGTAATTATCCCCCGTGAATCTCGCGTACAATGGAAATATGGGGCCAGCGTTTTTATGGTTCATGTGGGGGAGTCAATGCGTGTAAACGACTCAATGGACCTGATTAAAAACCGTGTAAGATGATACTGAAACAGTCTAATTGACGCTTTTTTATAATGATTAATTTCAAATTACGATTTATTACAAAAATCAGGATTTTATGGTCGTTTGTTAACAATGTTACAAAGAAAATCTCTGTTTCAGCAGAGACTGTTACGCAGATCAGGCTGAATTTTCGTGCAGCATGATGATTAGCCTATGCAACCTGGTCTTTTCAACACAGTAAGCAATTGGTACATGAACCTAGTTAGAGTTAGTGAGACAAAGGTAAACCTTTTGTCCAAAACGATAAAATGTTGAGTTGGTCCTATTTGAAAGCTGCTGCAGATGACATAATAGATGGAAGTCAATTTAAGACTTGTATTTATAGCACAGGAAATGTTGAGGCGGAAGAGAAAATTGCTGCTTATCAGCATTTTCTTCTTTTCAAAAATGTTTCCCAAACCTTTTCTAGTAGGTACATTAAGCAAGGTATTGTTTTGGGAAAGAGTTACTTATATGCAGGAGACCAGTGGCCGTTCAAAGGTACGACATTGTTATAATAAAGGTGATCTTTGGCAGATTTGGGTCAATTAGTTTTTAGAACTCTACTATTTTCGATAGGCCTTAATAGACTTTAAACTGCAAAATGTTGCAGACAATTGTGATGGCATATTTCTGCCACGAGATTCAAGAGCAAGATAGCAGTATCAGGATAATTTATAAAGAATCAAGATTTTATATTTGATGAAAACTTAACCACAACAACAAAAATATTTCATATTAAAACTATCGTGGTATGAGCAACTAGCATATCAATTTGGACTGTGTTGTTTCCCAATGGTTTTGCAACATGGTATTGATATTATTGCAGGTCTAGTATTACTTGGCAAAAAATCACGTGTATCATCGAGAACTGACCAATAGTCTATATAAGCTGTTAGAAAGGTCACGAAATACAAAGTAAAATCGGTGTAGGTCAACCACAATTGCCCATCTGTTAGAAAAGTCACGAAATACAAAGTAAAATCGGTGTAGGTCCACCACAATTGCCCATCTTTCCCAAACCATCTTTCTGTGACAAAGAAGTTAGCGGACCCAATATCAATTGGCTGGTGCACAGTTTGTAGAATACATGATTATAGACGGAAAATAATTGAACCCAAACTGCAGACATGGACAAACGTTTTGTCCATGTTTGTAGTTTTTGGTTCTTTTATTTTCTGTCTATTACTAGAGCTGCAATACCGCTCCAGAACCACACATGTGTCCAAAGAGTACAAGTTTTGAGCAAACAGTTTTAAAAATCATTAATTATCAATCAATCAATTAATTAGACAAAACAACATTGTTTTTGAAAGGGTTGAACAACACAATTAGCTGGTTTCTGTATGGTGCTTGTGAAAATACATAAACGCATAAGAGGTCAACCCAAAACAACCTGCGAATATCCTAGGCCTCTTCTTACGCTGAATCGACGTAAACGAGTTTATGGGGATGGCGTGAAACATGGACAAAACATGTATTCATTGTTCAAGAACCATGTTCTGTCGCCAAAGATCACGGAAGTCGTGAGAATTACAAGTTCAAATCATTGACTAGAAAAACGACATCACTCGGCAAAGGGAAAAACGATACTGTTCTTATAAAATACAAAAATGCAAAAAGCCACCGAGAAACATGGACAAAACATGTGTTCACCGTTCCGGAACGATATTTTGTTACCGAAAAAGAACAAGTTCTGAGCAATATATGTTCAAATAATAGACCAGACATAATACCAACTCTTGTGGAAAGGGATTAAAATGTAAAACATGCAAAAATTCCTGTATGGTGCTTAAAATGATTCAGAAATGCAGACAAAGCCAACGCAAAACATAGACAAAGTAGACAAAACATCTGTCCACCGATCCAGAACCATGTTTTGGCGCCAAGGAGCACGCGAAGTCGTCAGAAATACAAGGAGGGTGGCTATTAATATTTTATCATTAAATCAAAACGTTTAATTGATTATGATCTTCGATCGCATGCCCAACAATAATCAATCTAGCGGTTAATCGAACATAATTGGTTGGATTAAAAGATAGAAGAATTCGTCACGGATAAACAGGGGGTAATTTTATATGAGATTTGTCTTCTGATTGCTTTTGATGGATTCCTCGTTATTCTTTTCCTTCATGAGCATTAACATGAATAATTAAGACAAAGTTTTAATTGAAACGTATTTATTGTATATGGATTGGGAAATATGTTTTACAACTTAAATCTTGATTCTGCGTCCTGGAAACTACACCGCTACTCTACTTGGGCCAAATGTAGGCATATGGGCAGATGAAAAGTCAAAGAACAACCTCCGCTTTCGAGGATAGAAGTGAAAACTCTTTCTCGCAAAGCCGACGCTCTTCCTCTAGACCACAAACCCAAACATGGAAAACGTTTTTTTGTGTGTTTTAGACCAAGACATATTTATGTGCTATAATGTACATCAATTTCCATTTAAGACTCATCCATTTTTGTCTGTGACAGGTTTCAATTCGGAAAGTCTAATTGTTTGTCGTTCAAGAAGGGGTCAAATGCTTCTCTATTTACACCACCATTACTTTTTGAACCAGTCAAACTTGTCCAGAGTTGACTCTTAGTCCTAACGGAAGTTCCACTTAAGGCACCATAGTTAAGAACTCACAGTATTTTCTGCATTTTAGTTCAGCAGTGATAGCCGTGATCGTATAGTGGTTAGTACTTCGCGTTGTGGCCGCGACAACCCAGGTTCGAATCCTGGTCACGGCAGTGATTGTCGCTGTCTCGGCACAGCTGAACTTAGTTTTGTTCAAATTCTCATTAATTGACATAATTGCAATATCACGGTACGCAAACTACAGTGGCGTTTTCCACTTTGATGACGACAGTTTCACCTCTTTTGGCCCCAAAATCGTGCTCCCATTAGACAGAGCCACGCATGGTCAGTAGTTCCACACAGGAATTATATCGCGTAACCATTGGCTTTGCCTCTGTATTTTCCGTACCGCGATACTATGCAAGATGTTTTCATATAACTTTGTTAATATCGTTATTTGTTCTGATATGCTTCATTTTGTTGTCTGTGGAAGTTCCTTGGCACGCCCCTGGCTAGACAATATCTACATCTATGACAGGATATCGCTGGTCACGTTCGAAAATGTCGTAACTACAGCTTTTTAAGCTGTAGTTACGACATTTTCGAATGTGACCGACGATATGCAATAATATAGACCTTACGAGGATTTTAGAAAAAAAAACGTGTTTTCATATCTTCATTTGGACAAATAAAGTCTAATAAAGATACGTGCAGCTAAATTATAGTTGTTACATCTGATTTCATTAGAGATAGCACTGACTATCAAATAAAATATACTAAAGGAAAAAAGAAACACAACAAAAATTGATTTAGTCATGCGTTTTATTTTTGTTTTTCTCAAAATCACCGAAATTCGCATACTTTTTTCAATGCATAGTTAAACTTAACCATTTGTCTTTCTTGTGTCAAAATTTCATCAATGTCACAGGTTGTACGTGCAATCAATATGCGTTTAAACGAGAGTGGTTTGGCGTCAACGTTAAAAGTGTTCTTGCACGCAATCCAAACGGAGTATAACGATACATGGCTGAAATTTGATTGCTGTACTGTTCATGAATAGCATCAACAGTTTTTCTCGATAACAGAATTTGTTTCCGTAGGTAAAATAAACACACGTTATGGTCCTGACGTCATGACGTTAGACGTTGACGACCGCTTTTCGGGCGACCACCAGTTGTTCCGTTAGTTCTGAGACATTATCTCAAGCAATATTTTGTAAACCGATGTACACCAAAGTAAAGTAAAAAGTAAATGTGGTTTATAGTCTCAAATTTACGAACTAGGTCCATATTCGCGCGACTTTCACACTTTACTCCACAATCATCGAGCTTCAAGTCGGCTGTTTGCAGTCGGCGCCTGCGGCAGCCACAGCACATCGGCTTTCAACTCTCCCGTGTACCCATTTATACACCTGGGTGAAGAGGAGCAACGTGGGGTAAGTTTTTTGCTCAGAAAAATTCCCGTGACCTCGGCGGGATTTGAACCGAGGACCTCTCGATCCCTAAGCCCGCGTCCTACCACTAAACCACGACGCCCCACAAGTCAGCAGTAACTGCGGGTTGCGATGTTCCATTCGTAAACATCACGATTGCTACGGGACGACGTGTTTGAATAGGTTGCAAAACGATATTAGGGATTTAATCCAGACAAAAATCATTGCATTTTGTCGAGTCGACGTGCATCTACACAAATTAAAAGAGTTCTGTGTAAAGTTTGGATATGAAAAGGTATGCACGTGAGAAACGTGTAAACGTCTATTTTGACGTTATCTCACAGGTAAGACAGGTTCAAACGTAAACACAAAGATTAATATCAAGATAAGTACCCTGTAATAATCAGTTACATTTTTGACTCAGTAATATAAAAGAATTAAGAGAAATAACAAAAAATAGTTGTTGCGTTTCTTCTTTCCTCTAGTATATGTTCATACTTAGCAATTAATATACATAAAAAGACTTGTATAATAAAATTCAGATATTATAGATTTGTAAGACAGTATTACTGATTTATTTTCAGGATAAATCCGCAGGTGTGTAATTCATGAAAACAAAATCTAAAGCTATGCCATGTCAAATAAAATCCGTAATACATCCGTTAAAGAAGCTGTAAAAGAACAGTGCGCATCTTGATCAGATTGTGCATATGCATATAGGTTATTAATCTTGATCAATGTTGGACTAATATACTACATGTTAATTTAAGGCCTCATTCTTAAGACAAGAGCTAATTCATATCGATCAGTCCAAAAGTATCAACATATTGTTGGAAAATTATCAAAATACAAACAACTAAGGAATTCTGTATATATTCGTGTAAGTCGATCAAAATGTGCGTGTCTGTCAAAAAACAGAATACAAATGGCTTTTAACAACATATTTTAATGTCTTACATAAGATGGCATCACGCAATACTTATATTTGATTCGACCGAATGTAAAGTATGCTGTTTTATAATGCCTTTGAAGAATAAGGTTCTCATTTACCAAATTGCTTCAAAAGAAATTATGTCTGATAAAGTGAACGAGAAGGTGAAAATATAATGAGACATTGGACATAAAGAAATACTTTATTTGCCAAGTTATGTTTTAACAAATAGGGTACACGGACAGTATATTGATAAAGGGATGGTGGTAACAACACTCTCTTGCACACGGTTCATTCATTACATTCACCTCTGTGGTTGCCTCAGAGAGTATTGCGTCATCACCTGCTAGATTACGTCACTTTCTATCACATCAAAATGGCAATAACAAATAATTTTTCTTTTCCGAAGTCCAAAATATATCATACTTCACGTTGCTTAAAATTTAATATCATTTTCCAACGATAATAATTTGATTTTTTTTAAAATTGATGTCATTCATTCAAATTTTCTGTACGTTTCAGTCTGATAGGGAACGATTTTATCCAGCTAACCGTGGCGTATTTCGGACAAACAATTGTATTTCGTAAGTGTTGTTATAAAGTCTCGCAACTACGACTTGATTCAAGCCATAGATTCGATATTATATAACAACACCGACGATTTATCAAAACAAAACTGTAAACCTAGTCTATTTTTAGCACAAAATTCCTGCCATTGGTAAGGAGGCTTGAGAAAATAGTTCCATTTTGTATGGGTAAATTCATCAGTTATAATAACTTTCAAATGTACCCAGAGTCATCAATTCTTTGTCCACTTTATTATGTTACACATGAAATAGTTAAACAGTAATAATACACGTTTTCCTCGGTTTGACAAGATTCTTGTCATTCAGCCGCCCAGCCCGTTGCAGAGATGTATGGTGAGTGTAACGAACGACAACTCTGCTCGGAGATTGTGGTAACAAGTGATTTTGGTTGTACGGATTAAAAATACCCCTCCCTCCCCCAAAAGCCTTCTCCACCACCGTTTCGTCATTTCTATCTGAATTATTATCTTCAATAAAATAACGAATAAATAAATAAATGAATAAAATGGAAAGACCGATTTAAAGCCTAGATCTATAATGGTCTTGAAAAAGTATTGAAGGAAGAGACATCTAGACCAGGCCCCGGTTTCTCGAAAAAACTTTAGTATATGCTCATGAGAATATGCTCAACTTCAAAGGAATACTCTCCAACGTTGAAGAGTATTCGATTGAAGTTCACGTGGATTTCGTGCGATTTGAGCACGGTGCTCAGATTTGAGCATGAAAACGTACTTAAGTTTTTTTTCGAGAAACCGGGGCCAGATTGTACCGGTTGGCCAGGTTTGACCAGGGTAAATGTGTGTTTCACTTTGAATAATCTATTTTCAAGCAAAGTGATGTTGCGCAGAATATAATCATACCTGTGTGTACTTTAGTATTCATTTCTAGAGTAGCCGTGGGTAGTATACATGTTGTTCAATAGACTTTTTGGAATGACGTGACCTTATGCATTTTATCATATTTTGCTTAAAGCCCTCTGAAGCAATGAAAGTGGAAATTAAATTAATCAATGACAACAGTACAAAAAAGTCTGCGAGTGATTATTCAAAACTGATGAATTGTGCTAAAGGCTAAATTACGGTCGAGAAAAGGGTCGCTGAACGTAATGAAATATTCATATCGATGCTTTTCTACGAAAACCTCGTAACTGCAGCTTAAAACAAGCTGCAGTTACGAGGTTTTCGTAGAAAAGCGACGATATACTGTCTAAAATCAGTGATGAACCTGGCGGAAATAAAATTAATCAAGAGGAAAAATACTGAGCACGATCCGATATTCATTCGTCTATTGTTTTAGACCAAACCATGGATGTTTTGTGTTCTGTTACGCTATTGGTCCATTCAAATTTTAACGTCTCGTGCCTCAGGTCGACACACTATGTCGCATCATTGGAAAAAAGGACAGTACGAACGTTAAAAAACAGTCGTTGTATCCATTAGACTGCACCAACTGTCCCGAGTCGATGGATTTTCGTTTTCCCAATTTTCTGTATGTATCATAATCATCAATGTATTCATGAAAAGAATTAGTGGGTAGAAGCAGGACAATAGAATCAGCAAACGAAGAAGAATCAGCAAACGAAGAAGAATCAGCAAACGAAGAAGAAGAAGAAGAAGAAGAAGAAGAAGAAGAAGAAGAAGAAGAAGAAGAAGAAGAAGAAGAAGAAGAAGAAGAAGAAGAAGAAGAAGAAGAAGAAGAAGAAGAAGAAGAAGAAGAAGAAGAAGAAACTGAATTCACAACAAAAAATGTAATATATCTAGCTATAATCACTGCACCAATTTGATATTATGATCATTATTAGCTGTACAGTTGATTGTGAACTAGGATCTCGAAACGGCTTATTACGTGAAATTAAATAGTCTATGTTTATAAATATTTAAAAATCGTTCTCACTATCGTGATTTGGTACAAAAGTAAAATCGCACAGGCTCTGTAGTTTACACATGTTTGCCAAATAATGCAATGATAGCAAACTCAAAAATGTGATGCGAATTATATCAGATAATTATTTTAAAAATAGTAATGATGTATCACTACAAATTAGATGCATATTTTAAACATGTGTCTGACTTTGGTGCTACATCAGATCTAAGGTAAGTGGCTGCAACATGTCATTGTCTTTTAATTCTAATATCCAGGTTTTCAAAAGCCACATTGTGTCGTGAAACAACACAAATGACACTTCGGTATTCGATAGACAAAACGAATTAACGCCAAGATTATCTCAACCATTTTTCAAACATTGGAACCTTTTAGCACACATAATAGAAAGGGTTTGCAAAAATATTGAGACAAAAGAAGAAAATGCTGATAATCAGCATTTCTCCTTTTGTTTCAAAATTTTCTGCTCTATATTCTGCACAAAATGTCGAGTATTTCTTTTATTAACATCCATTTTGTCGTTCGCAGCACCTTTCAATTTGGAAGAGGCTAAATTGCTATTGGTTGGGCTAGGGTTAATCCAACGCTATCAAATGACCTTTGTATAGAAACAATATAACGTTTAAGATAGACAGATAAGATTAAGAATGTAAACATGTTCATTTTGATATACTTTACTGATATCTCACGTAATAGAGTCATGAAGGAACTATTTTTATTAATGACCGCATCACTCAAAAAGGCTGTGGATTGATATGGTCAAAGCGTAGTAAAATGGCCATTGGCGGCAGAAGAAAAAAAATCAAAAGCTATAATGACATCAAAATCTACAATTTCAAAATTTTCTATGGATAATCCACCGACCGCCACTGAATAGAGGGGATGTTCCTTTCTCTTGCTCCCCCACCAATCGATATGGCGCTGAGACAGACAATTCTTTCCGCTAGGAAAAGAAAAATAAGAATGAAGATGATTTTATGGTGCCGTGGTAGTATTAATTTACTATTAGGCAGATAATCCACCATAGTCTGTTAGTTTTGTATTAGGATGCCCCTACAAACCCCATGGCCTGCAGTCACCATATGTTCCTTTTTACTGATGTTAACCGTAGATTGGGATTTTCGGTTCTTGTCTGGAAACAAACCGATTTTCCAAAACAATGCAAATATGCTCCAGCGCTCACACCAAGATTCAATGTTCTGATTTAATGATGTATGTGTGACCTTATTCTTCGTTGGAAATATACTTTGTATACTAGTATACCGGTATCTCCCACTGCCAAATAAGTTCCCAGCTGCAATTTGAATTATTTCAGCTACTGGACTTATTAATACTAAAGACTATTCAATCTAGCACATTGCTTCAACCTTTTATATGAATTTGGATTATACCTGGCTTTCTATTTACATGGGTCTTGGTAAAAGAGCCATTGGAATCATGGTTTCCAATATATCATTAAATATTAGGAGTCGGTCTACTGTTTACGACCAACAAGACCGCTTTTCATTTCAAAGTCGACCTTTTATTCATGATACGGTATTTAGCCATCATCAAAGGCTTTTTCATTCTCATTAAATTCCTGATAATTGCCCTAGAATTACGGACAAGAAGAGAAATTTCTAACTCTGTTATTTAAAGGTCAATTCCTATGTTGTGGGTACTCATTAGAATCGTCTCGACGAGACGATTCTAATGGGCACCAACAATATAGGATTTGGTATCTTTTGAAATTCCATTTTTCGCAACAAAAAGTGATTAAAATATACTTATCCAGAGCTATGAAATTCACTATTTATCTCTACAAGAACTTCATACCGTGACGAAGTGGCATCGCAGGGCAGTAAAATTGTTGGCTGGCGACTTTTCTTCGACTGCTAATTAGTTTTTATGTTAATAAATAATAAGGATTAAGCCTGCGTGACTAACGATGGTGCCACACAATATATACATAACGGAGCCTACAACCTCATAAATTGACCTTCAATTGGAAGCTAAGACCCTTTTATGAAGACAAAAGTACACGTGTTCTTGATTTTCGGTGTTTGTACTTGCGAGCAATTTTTGGTCAATGTCATATCATTGATTCGAATATCTTTTGTTTTAACAGTATCATATACCGCACTTATGAGGCAGGTAACTTCTATAATGTATTAGGGAGTATTTCTGGAGAGGACGGCTTGTTCCCTAGACTGTCTATATAAATATATAAAAAAGATTAAGGCCGCATGGCTGACCACAGTCCTTAAAAAAATAGGATCTTAAAAAATGGTATTTTTTTCTTTTAAAACATGGCTATCTTTCCTACTATAGTTGAAATAATTTGACATGGCACTAGTCTTTGGGCAAGATATGTTCATATTTTACTAATAATATACATAAAAGAAACTTTAATCATAGTACACGAATTTCAACAGACAACAAGAAAATACGACAGGAAAATCTCAAGATGATACAGGCTATGCTGTGCCATGTCAAAGAAATCAGTAACGCAAGCTATTTTTAGATACTGTGCAATTGATATGTGCGACACCCTTTAATTTCAACCATAATGACATTCCGTTGTTTTGGAAAGGGTTAAATACTAATTTTTCATTATATCAGCATGTATTTCGATGGCAACAGCTTGTGGATTTTTTTATTTAAAACATTTAATATGGAAACCTATACTAATTTAACAAATCTGTTACAATGAACTCTTACAGTAACATTTTCATATCAACCCTTTTCTAAACAAAATCAGGTTTTGACGTCCTTTATAATAGAGGCTTGGAAAATCATTGAGACAAAAGAGGAAAGTGCTGATAATCAGTAGTTTATTCTTTTGTCGAAATATTTTCTGTGTTGCATTGTGTACAAATCCGTTCTGTATGAAACATGTATTATGTTTTGTCATATGTAGTAGCTTTGATGTTGAAACAATCCATTTTTTGCCGTTTGGGAAAGGGTTGAATGGATATACGAGTCTTCATTCATTTAATATACTGGCATTTTACAATCGCAGCTATTTGAGTATGTAAGAGAAACTCTAATCTAAATCTGATCTAATCTAAAACGATAGATAGGCTTATATTGTTTTTTTTTTTTATTCAAACGCAAAAGTTCATTTTGAAGTAAAATGACGCCGTTTGAAGGGATTACAATAGTAACCACTAACCAGTCAGCTGGAATTTATACTGATACAAAGTAAGAGTCCATTTAGACGACATAATTTGAAGAACTGAAAAAAGTGAAATTTGCCAATTATGATATTGAAAACATTTAGAACAAAGAAGAGAATACCGAATATCGCCGCATTTCAACGAAAATCTCGTAACTGTAGTGTGTTTTAAGCTGCAGTTATAACGTTTTATTGGAAATCGACGTTATAAGAATTTTCTACTTTTGATCATCCGTTTTCCAAAGCTTTCCTTCATACTTAAATTAGAACCAATGCTCGTTTGAGAAAGGATTAAATCATACAAATCTTTGTAAAAATGATTTATCTATTTTTAAAAGACAATAACCCTGTGGTCAAATATCATGAAATGATGTTGTTGCCCCCTGACATTAATTACATTTTTATCAGACGAGAGGTGTTGGACCGGAAAACAGATTGTCCGATTTGAGGGAACCAGTGACGCCATGTTACTCTCGCTTCACGTGATACTCCGAGATTTGTGAGATATTGAATACTGGACGAACTGGATAATCCTTACTATAACACGTATACATTTTGTATTTGTAAACCGTCACGCTAAAAGGGACCTTATCCGAATTTCAAAAATCCAAATTTTGACAAACTTTTCAGACTCAGCACACGTCAACCAGATCCCGTATGCGAAAAATAAACATATAGTAAGATAGGGAAAACATTCTGGATTTAGAAAATTACATAAAAGTGAAAAGTGTCGACCCTAGTCTGGCTGCGCAGACTGCGCAGACTGACTAGGGTCAATATTTTTCACACTTCCTATAAGGTCCCTTTAAGTGTGACGGTTCATAATTTCATTTTTTTTTCAAATTAAAATTCAATGCACGCGACTCTAGAAATATCTATATTTATTACAGGAAAATAACACAAACCAGAAAAAAGAAAACAAACAAATATGAAACACCCCTTAACACACGAAAGAAAAATCGTGCGAAAAGGAGAAAAATGAAGATTACAAACATCTAAACATATAAAATAGCGAAATGGTTTCTCCAGTTTCATGCTAGATACACTTTCTTTCCTTCCATAAAGAATACGCTTGAGAACTTTAAATACAGAACCAGCCATTTTTACCGTCTGCCAAGGAATTTAATCAAAACAAACTGCCATCTGGATCATGACACTAAATTGACAAATTATAGTTAAATAGAAAATTTATTTTTCAAACTGCGGGAAAATTATATCTTATTTTGCCTGTCAACTTCGAATGCAAATTTGCTCGACCCATCGCCATTATGGCGGCCTGGTTAATTTGCATATTGATATTTTTAAATGTCCCTTTCTGAATTTAAGAATTGTAACCCAGTTTTGACTACAAAACACTTCGTGAATCCACAAGCGTCATCAATGGCAATGGAAATTGACGAGGATACCACTTGTCAATTTCCGTTACGACGGATGGCGCCCGGAAAATGACGAGGGTACCTCTCATTAATTTCGTTGCCACAGATGGCACCCAAATATGTACTAATCGTTTTGTATCTAATTTTTGAAATCTTATTAAGAATATCAGTCTACTTGATTGTAATTCTCGTCATATGGTCAGATTTTTTTGAAAATAAAGACTTTTCCCCTGAATGCCATTTGTTGAACAATAATTAACATTTTCTAAAAGAGAAAGTACCAGCTTATCAATAACCTATCATAGTTAAAGCGTTAAAAACAACGAAAAACCTGAAATGTTGCTACTCATGCCCCAAATATTGATATGTTATCATTAACATACGTGTATCCTTTTGTATTTCAATTGCCACTTTTTCTCCAAATACCTTTCCGTTAGGGAATGCTTATATTTAGTCGATTTGGAAAGAGTAACAGTTACTGATTGAGTTTCTTCACGGTCATATGGAATCAGCCAAGGAAGTAAATTGCTATACACGAAATCGAGCCTCATTTGCATATTTCAATTTCAGACAAATTTGAGTGTTTTCACGCGCTGTGGGATGTTTCTATTTAACCCTGAATAAATTGGAAAAAAACCCTCAGCGCTCGTTGTTCAGCAGAGTGTGATGCTGTATTACATTTTCACGCCAGATGCCTTTACATACATGTATGCTTGTAGCCATTTTCACGTAAAAGCCACAATTTTGATGATCTCAGACCAAAGACAAATGTGCTTGATTCAGGTTATCCGACGGACTCTAGCAAAGTAGCGCCGACCTGTATGTTTTGTCCTCAAAGGAAATGATACAAACCACCACCACCACAACCGTCGCCGCCGATAGCATTTTATCCGTTCTTATCAATACTTTTCATGCTATGACACATGTAGTTTCCACAATTGGTATCATTATTTATATCGACCGCATAGCCTTGAAATTTGAACCGCCATCAATATTTCTTGTGTGGAAAAGGGCCAACGTCGAAATGGTCGCAGACATAATCATTAAACAATACAAAAAGCTAATCGTGGTCAAGCACCTCTTATTGAGTTATAGTACAAGAATCAGAACAAAGAGAGAACTTAATAATCGTCTGCCGACTATGTTGCAGACGACAACAGTAATAAGCGCATTTGATATATCGCTACTTTTCAACAAAAAACCTCGTAACTGCAGCTTAAAACAAGCTGCAGCTACGATGTTTTTGTTGAAAAGCGACGATATATTGACTGGTGTTTGATTTGTGACTGCCCAAAAGCCAGACGATTACCATTTCATTTTTGTACGTTTATAGAATGGCCCATAACCCTTTTTCCAAATCAAACCATCGTTTTCGTAATTGCATATTATTTTGGTGCATATGATTAATTTCATAGCCGAACTTTACAAGAAGTTGCAATGGCTTTGGAAAATTAGGTTGAACATTTTTGAGTTTCTGAGCATGATCGTCATGTCATGGACGATGCAATAATCATACTACTACTGTAAAGAACCAGAACAACGGCAACATTGGTCCAGTCTTAGTGTTCGACCTACTTTTTGGACCAATGCAATTGCAGTATATTTTTTTAAAATTTTGCCGCTATATATAGCATAAACGAGACTGTAGGCTAGTTTATGTGACGTCTATACATAGCCACGCCCCGTCTCCAACGAACCGCTATCGAGTCAGAAAGAGTCTGTATAGTAGATTCTACGCGATATAAACATCCAATGCGCTGCGCGCATTAGAATGTTTATTTCGCGCGTAGAATCTACTATGCAGCGAGCCTCTATCTAATACTTAGTTAGTGCATTTGGGTGGTGCACCGTATCAGCTCGAGCAAAAATGGAGTCAAAACACATGTGTCAAGACTCAAGGTATTTGGTTTGTATCGAGAACCATCTTTTCGTATTCTTTTATTACCAGGCATATGCATGAACTTGGCACCAGCTTTTGTTGAACCGAAACGATATACTCTAACAGATCGACATGTTCATCGTCCGTTTATAACTTATAATATTTTAGTCTCGTTTGTGTATTTAAATCATTAGGCGGGTAGTATGAAAAATACTTTCGTTTGAACGGATTTCTTTTGCTTCCACAGACGATATACTTCTTCTTATTCAGTTTGTCGATGCTTTTCAACAAAAACATCGTAACTGCAGTTACGAGGATTTTATTGAAAGGCGACGATGTTCTACGAATAGTGGCCTTGATGCACACTGTTCTTGTGGATTTTTCACAAGGACTATGCAAATGTTTACCTAGTCAAACACAGATAAGGATTTATTATTCCTAGAACATGATGCGAACTTAATAACCCTGGATTAATGGACCCTCGAGTGTTATTGACTCATCGAACAGTTTTTCTGTATTTACCGATACCATTTGTTATTTTACAACTCTTGGCTACCGGTTGTGGTGCAATTTCCAGACTGGATGACACTCGAAGATGGTTTGACAATACAGGGAAGGGTCTGACTGTCATTGGAATCCTGTTTATAAAATGTTAGAAAATACAGAACATGAGAACTGGAGTTTAATAGATGAAGTTCTGTGGTGGTATTCATCACCCATTCTTATTCCAAGTTGATTTTAAAATTGCACAACAATCCATCTGATTGGCCGAGACATACGTCTCGTCCAATCAGATGGCTTGTGATGTAATTTGGAATTAGGCACTTGATTTGGAAATTGTGAATATGGTCCCTGGTAAATGTATATTGATTAGGACTTCCGAAATGATCACATTATGGGAAGCCTACCTAACAATGACATCATCCCATGGCCACTCACTTATCTTTAGCTGTAGGCCTTACTCTGTGTTGTCTTTTTTTACATATTTTTTGGTGGAAAGGAATGTCGTTAAATTGGCCACCTCGAAATTGCAGGAGATTTTAAAGTATGCGTAAACCCGTGCCTCGATTCAACCTATTTATAGTGTTTTAGTGTATGACGCTGCTGTCGCTGTAATGTGTGGTTTACAGACACTGTTCTACTATGTTTGCTAATGCATCTTGAATATTAAGTGATATATATGTAAAGGAATTAAATTAATACTACAGTAGAAAAAAACATGCATTTGCTCTGTATTATATTGATTTCGAAGAAAACTAAGAAATTCAATGTTTCGTGTGAGCTAGACGTTTCTGCTACATAAATCACATCTGCCCAGACTCACCTCTGACCAGCAGTATTTATTTACAATGTTCGTGCAAATATTATATGTCCATATTTGTTCATATTGATCTTTCCGCCATATTACCGTTTGAGATTGGATTTCTCGGTAAATACATTCTTGGAATGTTTACTAATAGTATAAAACTCGGCTAGACAAAAAGGTGTTGATAATACGCGCCTTCTAACAAACTTTTGGTCCATGTTAATGGGCATTGGCATATTTTTGCTGAATGCCCTTCGCTTAAGTTCTTGAATTGGAATTGAACTCTTTAAGAAAACTTTTGTTTCTGAATTCCCAAACATAATTCCTTATTTATCTTTCCGGCCCGGGGTAAAGTCTCGGTCACGAGCATCAATTCGATGCCACAGGGAAACATTCATATAAAGTCAGAACATGGAAAATCCCGGTCATGTCTCTGACCTGTTTCAGAACATTAGTTTCAATCAAAACTATCTGAATGGAAGAGGCGTATATTTCTGCCAATAAAAGGCTCGTTGATGAAACTTTTCCAAGCAGACACGTTACGTTAGCCTTTTCACATAACTTATGGACTGTGCAAAACAATTTTGCAAGTGAAGATACGAATCTTGCAGGTGTTGGACACCTGCAAGATTCAGACCATCGCATGCAGAATTGCATTTTTTTAGTTTGATAGTGTTGTTTACATAATTATGTAAATATTTAAAAAAATGTGCCAAAAATATCGCATCTTCGCTAGCCAAGGTTGAACCCACCTACATTTTTATTCACCCTTGGCGGATTTAGTCCGATTTTCTTGAAATCACGAAGCGCCGCCTAGCGGTTGTTCTGCTGGTTGTTTACGTCCATTATTGATGACGTCATTAACGCGCGTTGTCTTTCGCGTCATACGTCATGCGGATTATGTAAAAGTTAGCTGCTTTTTTGGTCGAATTGTTGAAAGTAAAATGATTCGTCGATTAAAGTTAGGGAATTTCTGTCTGTAGCAGTGAAATTCTTAGGAAAAATCGCCCATCTTCGCGTTTTTGAGTAGCAAATGCAATGCCTTTTCCTGCCCGTTGTCATGATTTGGTTACTCATAACAAATGTATCAGTCGACAATCTGATTGGTTCCAGCGAGACCTCGCTTGAACAAATGAGACGCTTTCCAGGAGACCAAGAAAATCGGACTAAAAACGCCAAGGGTGAATACAGAAACGACGTTACGTCGTAGATGTCACCCTTGGCTTGCGAAGATGAAATATCGTAACTGGACTGCACAATGTTATTAAACTCAACTTAAATGAATTAAACATGATGACACATTGATGACAACGTACCAGAAAGTTGTTATACCCTTTTCTGGTGGCACCCTACAAACATGCAATTTGTTAACCCTTTCCCGAACGACGAAATTTTGGGAGTTCCAATTCAAAATCTGCTGAAGACAGCCAAATGGATGTTGAAAATGATTAAATTTATGTATGATATAGCATAGAAAACATTGAGACAAAAGGAGAAACTGCTGGTTATCAGCAGTTTCTTCTTTTGCCTCAATGTTTTCTAAAGCCTAGTCAATTACGGACGTCAAAACCAGGTCTTGTTTGGGAAAGAATTAATCAATGGTTTCATCAATAGCCATTAACTGTTTCCACAAACCCAATTATAGTCCAAGTTATTCAGCAATGATCTTTTATCGATCCTTTCTTTCGTTAAATGTTTTTGATTTTTACATTGAACTTTTAAATTTAATGCAATATTTGCAGATTATTCGTAATAAATTGATCATATCAATAATTCGTTTATCTGGCAAATTAACAAACAATTGAAATTTGAATAAAACAATTTAGTTAAAGTATCAAAAGTTAAGCACAAAATTACACATATTAAAAAAACAGCATAAAAAAGAAAATGTCCAACTGTGTTTCAACATCTAGTAAATACAATAAAGTTTGTCGTACTATAACACTACTAAGAAATCAACCTTGTCGGCTACAGCAACACTCAAATTGGTCCACTTTAGAGAAATGACGTATGTTAAATGTTTAAGAATTGGAATTGTATTTTATGTATTGTGGACATGATTTGATTCTAGTTACAAATCATTGCGACTTTTCTAGTGAACAGGTCAAATCATTGAAGTAGTAAAGGTCAATGAAACATTTCATTGGGTTGTTACAATTACATCCCTTGTAACAATTACATTTCTTAAGAATCGCCTTGTAAGAATCATTGATTTTGAAATGACATCTTTTGTCTTGGTTTAACTAATGACTTGTTTACAGCATGATCGATAATTTTAAAAGGTCGATGCTTTGTAATTCATTGTAATGGTAGAGGACCCATTGGGCATCACTAATTCTGGAACCTTGACGTCTAAAGCGTAAAAGTTATGGACTGGTCCAGCTTGAAAGCTGACACCACCGACAAAATTGCTTTAGATAAAGATAAAATTTGTGTAGAATAAAGCGCAACAAATATTGATGCAGTAGAACTTCTCCTTTTCGTTTTACACTTTCCCTTTGCTTTTATATAGGGACCCAGAACAAAGTCTTGGGTTGGGAAACGGTTAAAAGGTCGACGGTTTGTGGAAGAAACGAACCACTTCGGGTATCAGTAACTCTTAACCCTTTCCCAAACGACAAAATTTTAGAGTGATCCACTTCAAAAACTGCCACAAATGACAAAATGGATTTTATTAAATATAGGATTTGTGTAAAATATGACATAGAAAATATTGAGACAAAAGGAGAAACTGCTGGTTATCAGCAGTTTCTTCTTTTGTTTCAATGTTTTCCCAAGCCTTTTCTATAAGGGACGTCAAAGCCAGGTCTTGTTTGGGAAAGGGTTCAGTCAATGACTTGTGGATCAAACATGCATGAAATCGAATAATGTCATCGTATCACAAAAAAATGAAGCAACGGAAAAAATGTCTGACCTATGCTGGTGGCATAAAAGTACGGACACCAAAGGTACATGATATTTGACGAAAAGTACGAAACCTGACAGTTCAAAAGATCATTTCAGCCATCAAATACTTATCTTCATTTCTCTCCGTTTGAACCATAGACTTATGTATCGTAAAAAGTAGAAATATCAGTTCCTTTATACATCCATTGGTAGTCAACGTATTTAAAAAATCCCAATGGCATGTAAGGGAGGGGGAGAATGGCAGCATGTTCTTAATCTTTGCAGTATGTAATTATAAACCAACCAATTAATCGCTGTTTTAGTAAATACAAAAAAGTATACAATTCGTAGTTATTTTGAGTTGCAATTTGCTCTTTAGCTGTATTTTGTTCTCTATGAAAAGGTAAGCGAAAAACAAGATGGAGAATGCACCGGTTGGCGTGATGTAACAGATCGTAAGAAACGCTTTGGCGTGGAATATATAAAGCTTTGAACTACAGCTTGTAGTAAGAAGTCAAAGAGCCCCATGGTTTTTCCCACGCTCGGGTAATAACTTGATAGATAACTTTGGAATCGATCTCTTTTATTGAACATTGGGGCTTCTGGATGCAAATCTCAAGGCTTTAGCACTTTAAGTAACCTTGCTACAGTAAAAATCATCAAACGTATTTAGTACAAAAAATTGTGTCCATGGTGTAATGAAATCTCAAACAGTATAATTATTATAGAGTAGCAAACTTCTTTCTCAACAAGATATCCGTGAAAGGTCGGTCCATTTACTGTTTCTATGCATTTAGTGCTTATATCAATAAATGCAAATGAACACAGATGGGATAAAATTGTACGTTTGATTTCACTTTAAGCATAGTTGCTGTCATAAAAGAATACAGACCAGCACCGGGTATCAAAAGTACCAGAATAGACCTCTTAACTGTATTGTTAAAGGACATGCACCCTACGCAAGTGATTACATGAATGCAACCAAGGGATTCTACATGTTCTTTTCGGACAAAAGATGAAGTGACTTGCGCAATTTTTGAGTTTCAAACTCAGGTCCTGCACATCTCTCTATAGATCAATGTTACTAGTGTAACTACTCAGCTTCAAAATGTCCTATCATAGTTTTAGGTTTAAAAAAGTCAAATAAGCTGTATGAAATGGAGCCATTGCCCTCAAACCATTATTTAGTCAATTCAGTCATTATTCAGGATAAATTAGGTATCTCAAAAGGTATGGAATAACGTAACTTTTAAATTAACTTTCATTAATAGCTGTATCACCAGGAATCAAAACTCATTACTTGATAGTAACCGTATACCTGTTTATTTTACAACGTGATACCGCCAACATTACGTCCTATCCACCTGTGGGAGAAACTATTATATCGCTGCTTTTCTTCTAAAACAACGTATCTGCAGCTTAAAACAAGCTGCAGATACGAGGTTTTCGTAGAAAAGCGACGAATTATGTTACGCCAAAACGGGACAACATTAACTTTTTCCAAACTGTCACTGGAATGGACATTCTAGCTGAAGTTGGCTTTTTATAACAAAATGTTCCTGTCTCCACTTTTGTACGTTCATATTTACATATTTACGACATTCATTGTTTTGTAAATGTACGTGACACACATTACGGGCGAAGACCGTTTTGATTAATACAATGTAGGCTTACGACTGGTCAATTTCCATACTGTATCCTGTATTGAAAATAAACGAATGAATCCGCATTTGCGTTGACTAAAATCCAAAATGTCCCGACCATGATTCACAAAATTTTAATCTTTTTTACTTTTCATTTACGTAACTTCCATTTGATCATTTTTCATCTGACGCGACCTAAATGACTTTTTGTCCTATTTTTTCCAGGTCGACTAACCTATTATGTTGTTGTTCAATAGTTCGCTCCATGTTACCACAATTTCTTTACTGAATTGATCCTGGTTGTTTGGCTCTGTTTATTTTCATTTGAATCATTCGGGAGGAGTTCTGATTCACTATGTTCAACATCGCAACGTGAAAATATTTTTACCATTATAGACAAGCTTAATCACTGGTCAAGAATAGAGTTGTCACTGGCCAATAGTCATAGAATCGTTCATTTTTACAAATCGATTATCGAACAGTCGTCACTATTAAGGTATTGCACCCATCTTTACGTACCCCCTTTTTTTAATCCCAACGCCAGTTTTTGTTGCACGTAGTAGCTTTCCAATTGTACCACCCCACAATTCAGCCGTTTGGGAAACAAAATACGTGTCTCCAAGTTCATTCCGTCGGCAAATCTGCCAGCGTTACATATACCCCATACGAAAATATCCAAAGTTTGTAAGTCTTCGGTTTGAATTAAATTTTGTATTACCTTTCCTTGTTTAAGCTGGTGATATACATGAATACAATATAAAAACTAAATTGTTCTTCATTTTGGTCCTCTTTCTCAACGTTCACATATTAAATATTCTGTGCCTATGCTTTGATGGCGATGTATTGAACAAAACGAAACACAAATACAACCAGATTCGTTGAAACGTTTAAGAATTACGAAGAACAAAAACTGGAGACACAACAAAAAAAAGATGACACTGTTGCGCGCTCGAACCCACAACCGCTGGATTGAGGGACTCTGATGTTACCAACTGAGCTATCGGGGCTCTGATTGTTTCTAATGAAGTGTAGAAAACTAAACAAACATAACAATAATTTCGTTGAAACGTCTTACAGTCTGGTCAAGATATTATGGCACATGTTTACAAAATTTACACATGTTAAAAACACAATATCAAACTCAAAACTACTGTAAATTTACAAGTGATGGCCCGAATCTTGCAACTGTGTCACACCGGCAAGATTAGAACCAACACATGCGAAATTGTATTGAAAAAAAAGGACTCATTTCTAATTGTTAACTTAGGCAAAATTGTAAACATGTGTCAAAATATCTTGGTCGAACTATACAAAGGACCAAAAGTGGAGAAACAGCAAAGAAGATGACACTGTTGCGCGCTCGAACAACTCCTTGAATGACAGACACCGATGTTAATGGAGGGCCTGGGTAATCAGCTATGGAACGAAATCTGTTTGGTGCGAATCGACGGATTTTAAACGATTCTAAGACGATTTTAAAGGGAAGTAATTTTCACTGCTTTCAAATTTTTAATCATTGACTTTCGTTGATTTTTGCCGACTCTTCATAAAATTTAGAAACATTTTCACAAAGATTGTTTAAAATATTTCCCGGAAATCTGAGCACGCTCAATTATTTCCGTTGTTACGAAAACAAGCGAAATTGCATCTAACGGTACTTTAAAAATGCTCGGACTTACGGACGTCACGGAATAAGTCGAAATAACTATTATACCGGAAGTGCATTACCCAGGCCTTACCTTAACGACTAAGCTATCGGGGCTCTGATTGTTGCTAACGAAGTATAGAAAACTAAACAAACATAACAATAAGTTCGTTGAAACGTCTTACAGTCCGGTCAAGGTATTATGACACATGTTTACAACATTTACACATGTTAGAAACACAATATCAAACTCAAAACTATTGTTAATTTACATGTGATGGCCCGAATCTTGCAACTGTGTCACACCGGCAAGATTAGAACCAACACATGCAAAATTGTATTGAAAGTTAAGGACCCTTTTCTCATTCTTTACGTAGGCAAAATTGTAAACATGTGCAATAATATCTTGGTCGAACTATACAAAGAACCAAAAGTGGAGATACAACAAAGGAAAGATGACACTGTTGCTCGCTCAAACTCACGACTGCTGGATTGACAGACTGTTACCGACTGAGCTATTGGGGCTATGGTTGTTGTTAATGATAGAAAACTAAACAAACACAACACAACAATCAACTCGGTAAAACGCAAAACAAAGAACCAAAACCGAGAAACAACAAAGGAAAGACGACACTGTTGCGCGCTCGCTGCGATTCTTCATAACTAATCAACCATACTGGGCCGATTTTCAATACTTACGGTACTTTGATTTTACTGAAAAGATATTTTAGTCACGAATGAAGCTGTATCTGTTTAACCCTTTCGCAGACGACAAAACTTTAGGGTGGTCAAATTAAAAAAAACTGCCACAAATGACAAAATGGAAGATATTAAAGATAGAATTGGCGTAAAATATGGCATAGAAAATATTGAGACAAAAGGAGAAACTGCTGGTTATCAGCATTTTCTTCTTTTGTCTCAATATCTTTCGAAGCTTTTTCGATTAGGTACGTCAAAACCAGGCCTTGTTAGGGAAAGGGTTAAGAGGTTTTAGGGAAAAGACTGGGTCAACTGAGCGTTTTGTTACACGAAACAGAAGATACTTTCAAACGAATTCGTTATATAGAATCATTACTTAACTCGTTTATGGACAAATAAATAAACAAACAAATTAGCAACGTGATACTCGTATTATTCAAGTCGCTCAAGTAGATCTAATTCGTTGGTAGAGGCGAGAAAAGAAGTTTTGTAAAAGAAATCGTTTAGTGATCAGCAGATTCCCATTTTCCGAAAATGTTTCAAAGTCGCCTCCTTACAATGTTTTAAAAAGTGCGTTCGGTTTCGTTCGATTTTGGTAATTAAACACTTTCCCAAATATTTCTTTCGGTTGACATTTCTTGTAACAACATCTGTAACTAGAAAAAAAAAAACGTTGAAAGGCATTGCAAGAAGAAACTAGAACTGTCGCAAAGCGGACAAATACCCCCCACTAACGCGTTGTCACTGAAAAAGTGCTAAAGTTCAAAGTGGCATAACTCTGAAACTACTGCCTGGATCAAGATGAAAATTACAGGTGCACAACTTCATATGATAGGAAACAACCTGCTAAAATTTCAGCAAAATCGGTCAAAAACTGTGGGAGGAGAAGAGGACACAAAATTATGTCCACGGACGGACGGACGGACGGACGGACAGACGGACAGACGGACGGACGGACGGACAACCTGAATCCAGTATACCCCCCATAACTTTGTTGTGGGGGGTATAATTACTGAATGCTATGTATGTCATCAACAGTTCCTATATCTTATATCATTATTTTTAGCGTCTGTGTCGGCTTTAAGCCCTTTCCTTAACAAGACCTGGTTTTGACTTGTCTATTAGGCAAAACTTTGGAAAACATTGAGACAAAAGAAGAAAATGCTGAAAATCAGCATTTTCTCCTTTTGTCTCAATATTTTTTAATACTATGATGTAAACCTATCATGTTGTCTGCAGCAGCTTTCAAAAGGGTTAATTTGGACTGGTCAATAATCTTGCCATATTTTGGAAAAGGTTAAAATGTTATTTTTCAAAAATATTACTAAAACCGCACATAAATTCTGCAGTATCCCGCACCATGCAAACAATCCACAGACGGGTTTAATATCTCCCGGTGAATTATGGGTACAAATAAACTCGATTGGCCAATTAAATGACGTCCTTTTATCCCCTTTCCACAAACTATGCTTGAATTTCCAAACATTAACATACATCTAAATAGGGATTAAAATACTTCCGGGTACTTGAAAGTAAAATGCCTTTTTTTGTACCTAGAAGTTGATGTAATCGGCTTATTTCCAACCAAAAATGCACTTAACAATTATATATTTAATCGAATATCATGAAAGTGCTGCATTTCGAAGTCGGTCGAGGGAAAGTGTAAATTGTGCAGTCGCTGCAGCTGTCGTTTGGTTGACAGATTTTTAATTGCATCACTCATCACATGCCCATATTCAGCCTGTTGAAATATTTCACCAGTTGATTATGTTTACTGAATCGCTGATGATGCAGACATTGCAAGCTACAAGTTATGGTAAACAATAAACTGGATACAGCTTAAAAACGCAATGGGAACAACAACAACAACTACACCACCACCACCAATTACAACTACTACAAACAAAACAACAACAAAACAACAACAACAAAACAACAACAACAACAACAACAACAGTCAATAAGAAAAACTTCGAAAACAATAACAGCAACAGAGAAAAATAACATCCATCCATAGGCACCAAACACTTCGTGCAACTTCTTGTATACCCCCGTAAGTTCCCGTTGCCACGGGTGACGTCCGAAGTTGCACCAAATTTTTGGTATCTAATGGTGGATAGAATACCTAAAATCTGTCTCATCAAAATGGTCATCCTTTTACTTAGATATACAGCATGGCGCCAATACTTTGCATGACAATGGCGATTCTGTTTCAGTTTTGGTAATATTTATCGATGTGTGTCATGTCAAAATCAAGTCGCACCATCTGTACCTTGGTCAATTAATCATGCTTAATGCCCGACGACAATATTGCGTTCTGCTACTATAAATAATACCATGGTGACACGTGACACACTTTCACTGTCCGGTTATTCACTGATTTTTGTCCTTTCAAGCATAGTGCCCGTATTATTGTTAGGTTACCAATCTTTATTATTTCCAAATGAAAATTACACGTACGTGTCAACGGAGTTTTAAAGTGACATTTCACAGATATTTTTTCATAATTTTTACTTTTATTTTTATCTTTAAGAGCATATTTTAATATTTTATTTTGAAAATTCTGAAAATTTCAAGCCAAAATATTGCGCCATTTAAAAGGAATATAATTCTGTGCAAAATTAAACAAATTGATGTCCGCAGCAGTTTAGATTTATATCGAATTTGTCATTTCTGTCTCAACTTTGCAGACTTATTTTTCGTTTATAGACACCAACTTAAAAACCTGATAGCATCTATATGTATTTAAATAACGAGTCAAGACATACTTTAAAAAATGAAATTGCAATATTTTGTCCCTTTTAGCGCAACATATGCGGTTATCAACATTATTAAATTCTGTTCTTCGTTTGCCCCAATTTCCACATTAGTTTCTTGTTGTGGCGTCAAAACCAAGGTACGATAAAAACCAACGTTTGTTTGCGAATATATTCAAATAAAATCGCTCGTAAACTTCATGCCAAGAAAAAAGCCATGATCCAGTTATGCAATCCAAATCAAGCAACACACAGATAAATTAATTCGATATAGAATTTGAACTGCCCGCATGAGAATTGTGAAATATTTTGCGTATCACAGATTTTCCATTCTTTATTCCCCTGGTTTGCGTGTCGACATCCCCTAATTAATCATGATGATCCGTAATGAGTTAAACCCTTTCCCAAACAAGACATTGCTTTGACGACACTAATAGATAAGAATTGGGAAAATATTGAGGCATAAGAAGAAAATGCTGATGATCAGCATTTTCTTCTTATGCCTCAATATTTCTGTGCTCTATTGATCACCAATCCTATATCTACCAACACTGATTCTATCATCTGAAACAGTTTTCAAATTGGACCCGTCTGAATGAAGTTTTATCGTCCAAGAAAAGGTTAAGCGGAACTATAGCTTTCATATTTTATGTCAAATCAGAGATGATAAGCACTATCTATTTGCGTGTTCCGTCACAACTTTGCGAATTACCGAGTTAAAACACGTTATAGCACGATACATAGGATGAAAAGAGACAGTTCTTCTTTGGAAAAAATGTGATCGAAGTCAGATATTCATAATTTATGTTTAAAGATGCTCTGTAACAGATTTATCAAACACAACAACGACAACCACAGCAGCAGCAACATCCACAACAATCGAGGGTTGAGAGAAGGAGAGATGAATATGTCGAAGCGTCACTTTAGGTGTGACCCCGGTATAAATTTTCCCTTCTTTAGCCTATGTTAAAATGGTCAACTTACCGCTGCCACAGCACCTTCCACAACTCGCGACTTGGATTGCTTGATCTGCCGCCTCTGCACTCCCCTTTGATGGTAGTTTCAGTATAGGTTGAGAAGGAAAATCTGAAAATATCCAACTAAGGACAGGACCACTATTTACTTTCACTTTAAAACGACGGTTTCCGCCAAACTACATGTACATTTTTGGGAAGTATCCGCAGAAAGTAGTCCTGCAAATATTGCAAAAATATGCTATACAGTCAAAGTACAGATGCAAAAATACTAAAATATTAACAAAAAGCAGTATCTAAACTATTGTTTAACACTTCCTAAATCCCTCTCCATGCACAGACAACAATTTCTTGGACTATTTTCTACAACGACCCGGTAGCAAAAAGTTGACTGTGGTCACTCCTAATTTAGAGATACAAAGCCACAGAGACAAATACACACGCGAATGTATTTTGTGGCTCCCTGCATATACGTATTCTAAAATGATATGATTCTTAAAGTGATAAAATCGTCAATATCTTTTTTAAAATAAGTTTACTTCTTGGATAGAGTAAACAAATTAAACATTGATCATGTTTTCTTGTATGCCACGTCGAGTTTGTCTGCGGTTGTCTGCACAAACATGACATCTTTGCTTTTTCTTCAAAAACTCGTAATTACTACTTGTTTAAAGCTTTAGTTACGAGGTTTTTGAAGAAAAGCAACTGGATTCTAGTCTTTATAAGGTGTGCACGCTGCAGGTTGCTTCATTGTTAACATCATTATATAATGTCACGCTATGGTCTATGTCTAAGATAGATTCGTTTTAATTACATCACGCTCCTAGTTATCTTACACATCTCTCACGAAATCTTGTTTATTCTTATTTATTCTCATTATCAAAACCTGGAAACAATATTGCAACACGACAAGGAAACAAATACCAACGATTCTAACCCAAAGGATTCAGCCAGACCGCTTCATTGAGGAACAGGGTATGCTAGATTGAATAGCAAAGATTGTGTAAGAAAAATGAATAGAAAAAATGAACAAATCCAAAATGATAATTCAATTATACTTCGCGATTATCTGAGACGGTACTCTCTACACATTGTTTATCGCTAATATTTATCGATTCAAACCCGGTCGATTTCTAGTGAAACGCAGTAAAAGATGAACGGTGGAAAGATGGTACTTAGATGGTAGCGAAATATGTAAACCCAAATGATCATTATGGTCCAATTCAAAGGTTATATTCGTAAAATGATATTCCAGCTATCAAATGGCAAATGTCAGATGAATTTTAAGTGTTGTGGTATTTTCAGAAAATTTATTCAAACTATTACTCAGATTGTGTTGGTGTCGATATCATATGTGTTATTTCACACATAATTGGCCAATAACTTTTGTAAATCTAAATAACAAATGGCCAATTGAATTATTCAGCAGAGTTATCGAGAAACGTTTGAATTTCAGGAGGTGCTAGAGGGCATTGTATTTTAGCTTAACCCATTACCAAACGACACAATTTTATGCTGGTCCAAATTCAAAGATCTTGCAGACGCCAAGTTCAAATGAATGAATTTTATAATTTTTTGGTCTTTTTACGTAGAAAACATTGTAGGAAATGAAGAAATTGCTTGTCACAAGCAATTTCTTCATTTTCGACAATGTTTTCCAAAGTCACTATCTAAAAGGGTGTCAAAAGGCGTCAATGTGTGGAAAATGGGTTAAAGGAAGAAACACTAACACATGTTTTCAAATACCTTCCTTCTTTGGATATTAAAACCAAATTCGGTTTAAAACGATTACAAACAAAAACACAAGGGAGACCATAAAAACAACACGTTCTGCGACAAACAGCGGGGACCTTGAAAACAAAACAAGGGTTCCACAATTTTTCTCCTAATTTAGTGCTCGAAAATGAAACCACGAGAAGAGTTTTCCAATGAAATCATGACATGCGTATTTTCTCGGAATTCTTCACAACATTTGTTGCTGTCTTAATTTGTACTTTTTAATTACCAACTCCATGTAATTTCTCCCAACTCTTAACGCCCACTAGAAACCAGCGAAGTCATGTGATCTCCTAAATAGTGCACATGAAGCTATGAAATTGCAGGGTTTAACACGTTAGAATTAAAGTATAAATCATTAAAGCAAAATATGTAATGTAGATTTGCGTGCTACGAAATGAAAAGTACGTATGGCTCATTTATTCCTAGCAAATTAGGATGTTTTCATTGCCAAGTGAAATTCATGAAGATTGGAGTAAAGGACACAACGATGTAATTGCATGATTCCTTGGATCGTAATACCCCTGGGTAATCAAATGACATTTAATTTTCTTTCACTTGAAGAAGACATTTGTAGCACAAGGTACTTTTAAATCAAATTCATGATACATTTGACAAAACTTTCAGTTGGAAAATCGTATTTATTAAAGAAGGCGAGTGCACATGAAGTGTGTTTTAAAAATAAAAACACGCGACTGTGTGCACGCAGCTTTGATTTATAATAGTAAAGTCTTTAAAACTGATTTAAAACCATAACTAATAAAGAAGTTAAAGGCAATTGCACGCACTCTATTGAATATGTATTTTTTTCAGAAATGAGTAAAATTGTTCGCATGGTGATATACATGTATTTCCGTAATTGTTTGAAAAGTAAAAAGATTAATCACAATAATGTCCTAAGTTTAAATTAATTAACTGAAGAATTTATCATTGGAATATAGGCTTTCTTGGCTCTATAGATGTTTTATCTAATTATGTTTTGTTAATTAAGTTACAAAGTTCGATTCAATATAATTATACCATTAGACCTGTCGCAAAAAGGGCCAAATAATAAGAGAAATACGAGTTCTTGTATAAATTTAAGGATGCATTAAAATTGTGTTTGTGCGTTGTTGTTGTATTGTCAGGATCTTAGTATCCGTATCATCTTGCCTATAAGCCAATGAATCTTTACCGTTGTCAGTCTACTAGACCAATTCATAGAATGAATAGGTTTATTCAATTTTGCTCCAACAGAGTGTTTATTAATGACGCTAAGCTGCTATATCTAGTCGGCAAGGGCTCTTCTTTAGGAAATTGCCTGGGTTCTGTAAAGGCGTGTTATACACAGTCCGTTTACTTTAAATCATACTTATTGTCTATCAATATAAATGTAAAGAAGTTCACAAAGGCCATGATTTATTATAAGTTCAAAGATAAAACAGTCCCATTTGTAGGCACCGCTACCACACAAGTAAATCATGTGATCGTGGTCATAATACTATCCTGCCCGCTTGGTCGCCAAGGGTAGGAATTTCAATGTAAATAGATTTTGATCTGACTGCAAAAACAAAAGATCTAAAAAGAATTTCAATTGTCGGTCTCAATGTTCTTACACCAAAACAAAACATTTTTTTTACAAAAATATAGACATTTTCAGGCGTCGTTCTCCACACGACTAGATCATCTGATCATGACCATCATAATACCTCGCGCTCATAACTTGGTCGCCAAGGGAAGATAAGTTCAAATAGATTTTGATCTGACTTCCAAAAACAATAACAACAGCTTTGATTTTAGGCCTCAATTTTCTTACAGCAAAATACCCAATTTCAGACGTCGCTTCACATACGAGTAAATCATGTGATCAGGGTCATCATATATCCTGCGATCATGACTTTGTAGCCAATGGTAGGTATTAAATGAAAAGTTTTTTTGTTATGGCTTCAAAAACAACAATATCCATTTTAATTTTCGCCAAAATAAGTATTACAAAAAAGACCTATTTTCAGGCGTCGCTCCCTACACGAGTAAATCATGTGATCATGACCAGCATACTCCCCTACAATCATGACAGGCAGGTTCCCAGAAATTCTTTACGTTCTATTGTCATTGGAAAAAACGAGATTGTCGCTGACTTAATTTCGTGGTTTTTTAATTACCGCCTTCTCGTAATATCCCTGTACCCCCTCTCTACAGG
The DNA here is from genome assembly GCA_963680895.1 of Fragum sueziense. Classification (NCBI taxonomy): domain Eukaryota; kingdom Metazoa; phylum Mollusca; class Bivalvia; order Cardiida; family Cardiidae; genus Fragum; species Fragum sueziense. The sequence goes on from OY804593.1 coordinate 54,996,623, forward strand.
TTATGTTTGGTTAAACTTCATTGGTTTTGTTAACCCATATCAGATGGCAAATTTCTAGACCTGTCCAAATTCAAAGATGTCGCAGACGACAATTTCATGTTTTTGAAATTTCATATTTTTAGTTCTTTCTGGGTAGAAAACATTGTGGAAAATGAAGAAATTGCTTGTCACAAGCATTTTTCTTGAGTAGCATCAGAAAGCGTCACTGTTTTGGAAACGGTTAAAGACTAGCCTATATGTTTTGCGCGTATTCCGATGGCCATTTGTGCCAGGTCGTCCGCAGATGTATATGATGCCACAACCTTAAACAATCCCTATCCGTTATACATGTGCATAGACATTGTTGTAAACATTGGCAGGTACATGAAGCATTAAATTTTATTTAGAAGGCCTTCGAAATGTAACATACCAACTTTGTTTCTCTTATATTCTCCGATATCAAAGACGTTGTGACTTCATATAACGATGTATCCATCATGAATCAAAGTGGCCGAGGGACCATACAAACAACTTTATTTAAAGTGAAGTATTTGATTACACTATTGGTAAAGGATTTCCCTGGGTAATTGCCAGATTCCTCCGAACGTTTTACCCATGGGGAATCAAATAGCTTCTAATTTTCTTCAAGTTGACGATGCCAATTGTGGCATTGAGTCGATCGTTTTGGCGAGTAAAATGTGAGTCGGTAATTTTAACTCGGAGCTAAATCTGTCGGAGTAATTGGTAATACTCTAAGCGAAACCAATGAGGAATTTAATTTTTCCTTCTTCTAGAAATTGTCAAACAGTTGTAACTTGTAAGTTCATTGGCAAATTTTCATGAGAAAACATACAATCATGGAAGTTTGCATCTAAGATTATCTCTTCTGCAAAAGTAAAAGATATTTTAAATTACGGGCTGCTGGATGGAAAATGTCGAATATTATTTACTGTAATATGCACTGCATTTAAGTGGGTTTGGGAAAAAGAGCTTCAAATTGAAAAAAAAAGTTTATTGTATTATTTTTGTTATTGAAATATACTAACGCAATAAAATGTAACGTCACGATGCAAGTATGATGTCACACTGCGCCGATATTCTTTTGAAGTAAATCCAGATCACCTAGCTACACCATTTTTATTTTCTTGTGTCATTTTAGGTGGAAGAATAAGAGGGGACAATATCAGCTATAAGATATTCGAACATGCAAATGTTTTTACTGTACATATTTTGAGAAATAATTGTGACACAACTACATACAATAACAGTTACGGGGCCCTATTCGTGATAATTCCGTGACTAGAAAACTTGGAGAGAAAGCAAATCCATTTCTACCTACAGCGATCAGGGTTTCATTTTCATTAGAATTTTAGCTGTTTCCTCCAATGTGGTGTACGTATATAATAATTGTAATAGCACATTTACTTGTTTGTTGAAATTGACCACATGTACCTACTAAATTATTTCATAGATAGAGCTGATGAGGGTGCATACTATACGCAATGACGAAGAAGCTGGTGTAGTTGTTCTCCGGCTGTCACCCTCATTGATTATTCATTGTGTATCCTCAGAACTGTAAATAAATGATAAGTCATGGTAGAACATGTTCTTTTTCCTTAAACAACAAGACCCTGTAAATTGTACCTAGCACAGTTCCTTATAATATTTTCCAATCAGTCTTGATGCCAAAGAATTTTTCCTTCCAAAGATTGCATGTTGAACTAAAGCTACATAACAATAAAGCTTCGTCATCAAGTTTTGTGGGAAAATATGATGAAGATTGGTCTTGTACGTGTCCTCATTCAGCAGGTGTTAAATCATCAACACCATAATGGACACCATAATGGACACCATTATCTAAATCAGGCCTATCATTATGTAGTTTTCATCCACTTTAATAACAACCTTCACAATGTTTAACCCTTTCTCAAATGCTAAACGTTTAGGATGTTGAAGACGATCACATTGATGTTGGTGAAAATAGAATTACAGTCGACACTCGTTGTGTCGAAGTCGAGGGGGGCGTCAAAATACCTCGACATATCCGGAGTTCGACTCATCCGATTTTGTTCGGCTTCGAGATATTTGATATTTGACTGTTTTTGAAACTTATCAAGTACGAATATTATTGAAATATAGTAGGAAAAGGAAAGAAATTGCTCGTGTCGAGCAATTACTATCCTTTTCCTACTATATTTCAATGGCTATATTCAGTTCGAAATTAGATCTATTTTGTTTTGACAAAAAAATCATGTCAATAGATGAGGACGGGACCAGATTTTAACTTCGACTTAAGCGAAAATTCGACTTATCCGATGTCGACTTATCGAGTGTCGACTGTATGTGCAAAATATAGTACACACAATCTTGAGACAAAAGATGAAAATGCTGACAATCATGATTTTTTACTCAATAATTCACAAGACTTTTCAAATAGGGCCATTAAAACGATGTCCTGATTGGAAAGGGTTAATGTCCACACCCAAGACTCTTTCACATGAAATACATGTAGCAACATCTAATTGTTGCGCAATATGCAAGTTATATCGTGATGTTTTTGCAGAAATTAACTGGACTTTAATATACATTGTTTTTTAAACGTGGCATGGTTTATTTTTCTATCGGAATCAAATCTGCTTGCATAGTTTTATATCCGCTTTTAAGCTTCTCCTTTATTATGAAATGCGGATTTAAGATGAGTGAATCTAGAAAAATGTCGCAAAGGGTTATTGAAACCAGAATGAATTATGCAGGAAAGCAAAGAAAATGCCCAAAGAAATAACCCATGAAAATCAAAGGCCTAAAAGGGCGGGAATTAACAAGGGGGCGGTATGCCTATTGCAATTTTATTCAGATTTCTTCACGAGTTTTCAGATTTCAAACCCTTCGATGGATCATATTTCAGTAAATGATGGAGTTCATCGTTATGTTATAACATAGAAACTTCATTGAGATATTGACTCACCATTCAATGCGTCAAATGAATTAGAAACTCAAGGTCGTTATCTTTTTTCCCCAGGTATTCTGATCAGCGCTTTCCCACAAATGAAATGTTTTTTTTTCTTTTTTTTAAGTAAAAAATGTTTAAAATCCTCGACATCATTTATCACAAAAAGACATTTGACTTTGCAGTATCTAGTACAAGCCTGCGATATGGCTCACATTGTAACCTCTATTATGTATTTAGGAGTATTTCTGGAGAAGATTACTACACTGAACAGATGTTCTAAACCGCCACTTTTCAGAACAGATTTTTTGGTGTAAATGAAAAACGAAATGTTCGTTTGAAACAATATTATGCACATTAGATTTTGTGATCACTAGCTATCGATTTATATTGCGTTTTTATTCACCTGAAAGGGTGTGGCTAAGCCAAAAGGTTATTCGACGAGTTTACTTCTCGATACCTTGGTTAACATAAGGGAAAAACGTGCGGCACGAGCATGAAAACATTTCGAAATTGAAAGACTGTGCGATTGTAAAACGTGTTATTAAAAAACCTCGTAAATACAGCTTGATTCAAGCTGCAGTTACAATAATGTGCAATAACACCGACGATTTACCGCTAATTGAAAACGCCGTTTCTCCTCAATCTTCAATGTAATAACCGTTTACTAGGCTCCGCCCTTTCTCCCGAAAAAAATCAGAATATAACGCGGTAAAGTCAAAATCAAAACAAAAACTTTTTGTTTGAAGAGGCTTTGATATAAAACCGTTTTTGCACGTGGCGCACGATGTGATGAGTTAAAATGCACAACATTTACTTTAGCATTACTTCATATTGATTCGACATACCGATTTTGCAAAGAAAATGCAACTCAATGGGTCGGATGTCCTTCAGTGATATGGGTCGTACTGTGGGGCTTATCAGAAGCGACATCAATATGAATAAGGCATGTACCCTTTTCAGTGACCTATGCATGTTTCAAAAGGTAGCTCGTGATACTGCTAAATGCATTAACTGTTTTCCGATTGCCTTTTGTATTACGATTTTTACGGACACCAAACCGTGTTAAAGTGCACCTCAGAGCATGGCCTTCAGAGTCCACCATACAAAACATTATTAGTTCACATGTACATTTTCTGACAGATGACATGTTTCTTTCACGAATTTTGCATGTCAGTAATGGATGTTTGACGTGTGTATGCTAGTAGAGAGGATTTAAATTTTTGTTTATAAATTGCATTTTATTGTTCTTTTGGCGCGTATTATATTCCTTAGAACACAATAAGCATTAAAAAGTGATGATATGCCGACATTGTTGTTAAATGAATTGGTTATTTTCATGTTGCTTCTTTCTAACGAGTAATATGGCCCCAAAAACCTTGTCAAAGTGCACATTAGATCATGACCCGTACAGTCTACCATACAAATTATTGTTATTCCAAAAGAACCTTTCTTGACGAAAGACATGACTTATGAATCGGTTATGCATATCATTAATAGAGCCTTGACGCCTGTCTGCTTCTGGAGAGGATACAAAGTTATGTTTACAAACTCGATTTTTGTTCTTTTTTATAGCACGTATTGTAATCCGTAGAACGCCATCAAAGAATTCATACGTGATGACTGACCGACATTTTTGTTAACAGTCAACAAACATCACTCAAATATGATGCGCAGGTTAATTCAAATCGGACAAATGCTCCAATGTAGTCAAAAGAAGTTACAATAAGTTTTGGCACACATGCCAGGCAACCGGAAGTGTGGCAGGCATACCTAGGCTACTGAAACGTCAGGAAAGACGCCTTAGTACTTCCCAGATAGCTGCAACTGAATGAGGGCGCGTTGTCAATCAGAGTTATTGACGCAGAGTGATGTCACATCCCGTACTTACAGTTTACCTTTCTGGTGTGAAAATGTAGACGTGACGGTGACCCTTTTCATTTTGCGATTTAGTCATGTTATTGTCAAAAGGCATCAATGAAATTTTGACATCTTCTGTGAAAATGGTTAATCTTTATTATCTAAAAATTTCAAGCCCCTATCTAAAATATTAATGGAGATATATTAAGTTACATGCCATGGCGGTTTAGAAGATCTGTTCAGTGTAGTTCCATAGACTGATTGAAGCAATCCCCACTTTTTGCATGCTTCTAGACGATAATACCGTAGACCAGTCGCGACTGAAATATCTTGCAGACGACAAAGCAAATAATCCCTGAAAACTTTACTTTCGAACTAACTGTTTAGCAAACAATGCGAACATAGGAGAGTATCCTGGTTTTCTCACAGTGTCTCTCTTAATTTTTACAGGGACGTTAAAACTAGTGTTGATTGTCTTTAGAATGGGTTACATCAGAAGCATTTGATGTAATTATTAGAATGCAAGAATGTCCTGTTGTGAAATATGAAACGTCATATTATCAATAGACCAAACAGAGCAACAGATAAGTGGTGGTGAAGGCATTATAACTTGTTTTTTCATCCTTGCCCAAACAAGACCTGGTTTTGACGTCATGAATAGAAATGGCTTGGGAAAACATTGAGACAAAAGAAGAAACTGCTGATAACCAGCAGTTTCTCCTTTTGCCTCAATATTTTCTGAGCTATATTATACAAAAATCCGATTGTTTTCAATATCCATTTTGTCGTCTGTAGCAGCTTTCAAATTGGAGCACCCTAAAATTTTGCCGTTTGGAAAAAGGTTCAATTCAAAACCCTATGATGGGGTACTCATTTGAATTGTCTCGGTCAGATCAATCACACGAGTACCCACACTATAGGATTCAGTGAATAACAAATGCATTTGAAAAGTCATCACTCTCTTTTATCTGTAGGTTTGGACCAAAGACGGAATCCAATGTAGTTATTTCTAGGGAAAATTCCTCAGGGCATTCCAACTGACCTAAGACTCAACTCAGATTGTTAGGAAAATATTTACCAATGTCGTTTCTCTTCTGTCGCAATTAATTCACAAAAGTAATTGAAACCCTATATTAGAACCTTGAATTTCGTTTGGAACTGAATGTAATGAAGACTTTTTGAACATTGACAAAGAAATAATAATCAAAAGGTTACGTCAAATGCCAGAGACGTAGGTGGGTGCGACGTTGTTTCCTTTCAATGTGAACACAACTTTACCTTTTGGCGACACCAATAAGGAAGTATTCTTGCAGGAAGATCAAAGAGTTCCATAATGTACGTACAACATTAAGAGGTTGCGACAGTATGTTATATGACTAAAGTATCTTTGATAGAACAAACGTAATTAACCCATTCCCAAACGTCAAAATTTTAGGGTAATACACTTCAAAAACTGCCACAAATGACAAAATGGAAGTTGTCAAAGACAGAATTTGTGTAAAATATGGCACAGAAAATATTGAGACAAAAGGAGAAACTGCTGGTTATCAGCAGTTTCTTCTTTTGTTTCAATGTTTTCCCAAGCCTTTTCTATTAGGGTCGTCAAAACCAGGTCTTGTTTGGGAGAGGGTTAACTTTGCTATGTACTAACTGAAAGGTTTTGATAGGATGTTTTGTGATTATGCCTTAACCCATTTCCAGACAGCACAATCCGATATTGGTTCGTAGTCAAGGATGTTGCCAACGACAATTTCAAGTGAATGTCGTTTTATATATTGTGGTCTTTCCTGATACAAAAAGATTGTTGGAAATGAAGAAAATGCTTGTTGGAAGCAATGTTTCATTATCTACAATGTTTTCCAAATCCATTATCCTTTGGGGAGTCAAATAGAGTCAAATGATTTTATGTGCTAGTCGTATTAAAGCAACCGAGTGCTGTGTGTCAGCTTCAGGAGCAAATGATGACACGTGCATCTTCACAAATTCTATACATTTAATTGACGACAAAATTATATATTCATACCCGAAATGGATCAGTAATAAAGATCGAGTGGAGAACAACGTTGCCAAGACAGCAAACTTGCTATATAAGTGATATCTTAAAATAAGTAACGACAGAATGGTATGCTTTTTTGCTGAGTAGAATGATGATTGTGACACAATGTTCAGTTTGCTTACTTATTTCAGTTTGCTTACGTAAAACCGATTTACGTTTTTGTTATAATATATAGAGATTAACTAACTGAACAAATGTGATATGAAAATTATTTCACGAGAATGGGGTGTGATGCGGTTGAAAAAATGAGTCCGCTAGGACGAGTTTTTTAACCGAATCTCACCACATTCGAGTGAGAAAAATTTCATGTCACATTTGTTCAGTTAGTTAATCTATTTATTACATACCTTTTGGGGGATTTTAATCCTCATTTTGGTGGTAAAATCTTTTAAAAAATAACGTTCTTATTCCAATCTGATCCAAGGCTTTACACAGCGCATGTATACATGTTCTTTGTGTATTCAGAAAAAAAGGCCGCCATTTTGTTTAAATTTTGAAGCCAGCAAAGAATTAAGCATCTATCTGGACATTAAACTATCAAAAATAATTGTAATGAACGAATAAAAAGCGAACTGAATAAATTTCAATCTTTCTAGTCTAAATTTTCCAAAACTCCAGTCTAAGTTACCAATAAAAACAACAACAACAATGTCAACAACTGGAATGACAGATTTATTAGAGAAACAGAATTTTCAGCGGAAAACTATCGATTTAGCGTGTTTTAGACAAAGTGGTGGTCTAGCCACAATCTTTATCCAATTCTGTGATGTGTCGTTCGGTTGCTTTGAGCAGGCGTGAAAACAACAGTCTGTGCAAATGATTTGAATATAGGCCTATCACGGAACAAACTTCGTCATGCTTCCCTTCAACACTCCAGCGCTGGATAGATCTTCGCTTCCATGATAAAAATGTAGACAAAGGGCGAAAACAAAGAATATAGGTTAGTTCTCTTTAGATGTTTTTTTTTTCTTTTTTGCAGGTAGATCTTATTTGACATACATTTCCGATGTTATGCGTGCATGGAATCTGTAAAGGATAATGAATTAGTGGGGAGAAAAGAATAAAAAAGTAGTTTCGGCAGGAGTGAAATATTTCACTGCAGTGAAATATCAAAATTTATTTCACTTTGAAAATCCAGGATTTCACTGCTAGGAATGTAATAAAATACATTCGTAACTTGTTTTTCATTGTATGAAATTTAAAATTTGGCCCTGGATATACATGTACATCAAGATATGGCACCGAGTGCTGATGAATTCCTTTAAATTCCAAGAGTGTTCTCTTTTCTTGGGAAACGTGAGACTTACATCGTGGTTATTCTGGCTATATATAGAAAGGTTAACATACTTGGTTGAGGGCATATGTCACACTGGGACGTCCATTAAAGAATAATATTTACCAGGGAGACAGAAGGGGATTCAACACGTGTCAAGTAGTTTTGATGAATTACGGGGCACACGGGCTCTATTTGTTTCTGTCCTCAAGTGAAACGAGTCCGAAGCTACAGATAAAAGATGCCCCCAAAAGTTCAAAATGTGATATTTCGTTTACTGTGTATCAAACCGTATATTGGGGCTACTCATTTGAATTGTCTCGTCGGGACGATTCCAATGAGTACCCACAATATATGGTTTGAAAATGAAATAACAAATTTAGAATGAAAATCATACTCTTACCTGTTTGTCTTTGAGACGGGACGCCATTACAAATCAATGAGTAAATTTCATTGTATTATTGTTTTCACAAGACACCGGTCAGATGTCCGGATGCTTGTCATTCAAAAGTGGAGACTAATCCAAACAAAATTCTTTCGTCTGCTTTTCTTTTGTCATCTTCTGTCATATGCTTGAGATGAATGTCAAATTAACTCTTTTGTTTGGTTGTCTGACATCGACTTAAGGTTGTATTTTTGAGATGTTTGTACAAAATGTGTCAGTGCTTGAAGAATGCGCTCGCTTGGTTTACAAAAATACAGTGGTCATATATGGTGTCCACTCTGAAGTTTCCCAATGGTAGTAAAGTGTAATTTTCTTAGAATTTCTGTGCATGTCTACCAAGACTCGCAAAAGAAGCACACTAGGTCCGAAAACAGCGAACTATCGAATAGTTGAATATCAACGATCCTGTTGAACTCGAATACCAATTACAAACATATACGTACATTTTCAATTGAAAATTAGTTTCATCGGAGCCATCTTTGTTAGCAACATAAAAAACAGCTTAACGTTGTTTTTTGGAATGAGGCAGAGTTTGTTCGCTGTTTTAGTGTCCGACCTACTTTTTGGACCAATGAAATTGCAGTATATTTTAAATTTTCGCCGCTATATTTCGCATAAACGAGCTATCGGTTATTTTATGTGACGTCTATACATAGCCACGCCTCCGTTTCCAATAAACCGCTAGCGAACACTAAGTCAGATATATCCTACGCGATATAAACATTCGATGCGCTGCGCGCATTTGATGTTAATTTCGCATAGAATCTACTATACAGCCTCTTATCTAATACATAATCGATCAAATTAGAGCGCTAAGGGATACTCACAAAAACTATAAATTCCTTATTTTTCCGGGTAATGACATGTTTATGAAAGATTGCTGACAAATCAGTTTTTAGAAAATTGATTGTTTTGTTATTTTAACACTTTCCCTAAATGACAAAGTTTACAGTGTTACAGAATGAAATTTGTGTAAAATATGAAAATGTCATAGTCAGCTAAGAAAAAGTAGAGCGATGACTTTACGTGGTTGTAAATAAACAGGAGAAGAAAATTATTTTCCTCATTTTCTTACATACATTTAAAAACTTTTCTAATAATAGAAATCCGTCGAAAAAAAAGAGATGTTTAAGAAAGGGCTAATCATTTGATTGCCGTCTGCTAGGTCAATCCTTTTGACATCTTCTTGTAGTAAAGCCCGTCAGACGACTATTTTTCTAACGGATCATTTTGTTGACTAATTATAGAACTATCCGATTTATGTCGACCTCTGTGACAATTTCTGTCCCATTCATATCAAAAAAGACAAATCAGCATTTTTTCTGTCTAATGTTACATGTTTCGGCCGTGTTTTTTCCCTCCGATTAAGAATATTTCAGTTATGAATAAGTTCCAAATTACAGATGTACACAACCAGCTAAATTGACCAAACGCCGACTGTCAATCAAAAACATCTATTAACCAATGGGCGATCAGAAAAATGCCATGTCCCAATTGTTCTTCGTTGCACGTGTTATTGTATCGTTTTATCGACTGACAATCAAAACAATCGACATGCCAATGGCAAAGAATTTTGTGCTAACAATAGGTCTACTAGGTTTGCCGTCCTGTTTTGATAAACCGTCGGTGTTGTTATAAAATATCGTAACTACGGCTTAAATCAAGCCGTAGTTACGAGATTTTATAACAACACCTACGAAATACTATTTTGTTTGTCCGAATTTACGTCACGATTAACTGGATAAAATCGTTCCTTAGCAACGATCACATTCCCATTGTTTGTCTTAAATTCTATGTTGGGCGGAGCGATCTGTCGATTGGCGTTTGGTCAATTATCATAACTCTGAAATGAAGATCCTCGTCATAGCTTACACTCCTGTAAATTTGGTCCTAATTACGAGGTCTTGTTAAAACAGAGTTTGGTAGGATACCAGTCCTACAACATTCTCATAACTAAATATGCTTTGCAACTTCCTGTGCCTTTTGAAGTGTGTCAGGCCAAAATTGTTAGATTTTTGATAAAAATTACAAAAATATACGGAGTCAAATATATAGTTATTTTGTCCTTCTTAGCGTTCATACACACATGTATTTATTTGGATTCGAAATATAACTATTGCTGTATAACTGTAGTTTTTTTTATCCGAAACGATATAAGACGAAAACCGGGATGAAGATTTCAAAGAGGTGATATTGCTATACCTCGGATTTCCACCAACGATGTATCGTTTCCACGTGTATCAAATTGATCCCAGGGGTCAGTTGCTTCAAAAGAAAGAAGAGAAAAAACAAATTAGTGCGGTCGCCACCTGCAGAATCGATTATAGATCTAGCGGTAAATCACAGTGGTCAGTCTGACCACTCTCTCATTGTCTGACCTTTCTGAAACATTAATTATACTGACCATGTCATGAACAATGAACCCATGCTTTACTAGTCATAAGCTAGAAACTATTTAGTCGCTATCATTGTCGTCGGCCGAATAAAAAGAATGATGATGACACATATATGTCACCCTACTATCAACTAGTAAAAGGTCTTTCAGCATAACACCTAAATAAGTGTCTGAATTTCATAATTTTCCCCTAAGATGTATTCAGGGTTTTTCTTAGCACATAAACGCTTGTGGTAGCCAGTGTCGTCTTAAATGTATGATTAGCGTCTCAATAAAAGATATGCAAATGGCACATATATGTCAACTTGGAACTCAATGCAGCAGTAAGCCACCCTTACAAACGCATGTGTCGCCGTTGAATTTGCACCAAAGTTATCAATTGACAATGATATTTTCAAATGACGCGGTTGATTTGTATTTTATATTTCGTCGCTTTTCTTCGAAAACCTCGTAACTGCAGCTTAAAACAAGCTGCAGTTACGAGGTTTTTGAAGAAAAACGACGATTTTGCACTTTCCTGTCTGGCCTGTCCAGGTGCGGACGAGGCATCATTACAGATCAAATACCGCTAGCGAAGAATAAAGATATCAAATTGGTTTGTTTTAAATTTAATCAGGGTCAGATTGACATTAAAACTTGATACAGCTGAGCCATAATAATAAATTACTATTTAAAAAAGAAGAAGAAAAAGCGTTTTCTTCCTGAAAATGATTTCTAATTATATAAAAACATACGCGCAATCATTCCCAAAAGGTCAATTCATAGTCAATTAATCCGGGCTTTCCTTGGTCCTCGGTATGATAAGTAACTGTAAATGAAGTAAGTAAACAAAGCAAGGAGGGAACAAGCTGTTTCGCAACCGGAAGTTGGAACATCCTAGTTTCTATCCAGAAAGAACATTGACTGAACGTGAAACAAATACCTTTATTGTATTTATAATATTATATTTATGATCCTACTTGAAAGCAAAATTTTCTTTACGCAAAATGAGCTCCTCATAAAAAGGGTTGACCATTCAACTTCATAATAACAAAATATATGGGTTATTTGAGCATTTTTATGATTGCTTAACACGATTCTTACTTTAAAAGCAGTTTCAAAACTGCTTGGTTCCAAGATTGCTGAAGACAAATATACTTTAAGTCGCTGTTTTTTTTTCAACAAAACTCTCATTTTGTTGAAAAGCGACGAAGTGCTTGATTGTTAAATAAATGAGCCGGGATCTGGAAAAACGTCCCTTATATCATTTTTAATATTTGAGTTTCAAGATCAGTCTATTGTAAGATGCAGTCCAATATGCATTCATGCTGCTCTTTTTAAGTTGCTACAGGTCACGAAGGAGCTATTAGAGAACAACATGGATCCTGATCAGACTGTGCGTATGCACAGGCTGATCTGGATCTATGTTGGGCTCAGAAGCCTTAAGGGACGTTTCTCCAGATCCTGGCTCAAATGTTTCTAAAACCATTATTTTCATTCGTTGAATATTTCATTTCCATGTATGCACACGAAAAGGGAAATGGGTTTTAAAGCCGAATCTAAATGAATCTTATTTCGCACATGTTATGGAATACATCAGTTTTTCAAAGCTTTTAATTGAGCCGGACTTTTCTAAGATGAATAAGATCTGACGTATAATTGGCTGTGGTCGAGCGCGTGCTTCGGGTTTATTAGTTGAATTTAGATTCAGATACTTTCAACTGTATTTTGATTAACGGTTTCCATAACAATGTTTGCAACTGTTTAAGGCGCCAATAGAGAAATAATTTCGATAACTTGAACCCTTTCCCAAGACCTGGTTTTGACGTCCTTAGGAGAAAAGGCTTGGGAAAACATTGAAACAAAAGAAGAAACTGCTGATAACCAGCAGTTTCTCCTATTGTCTCAATATTTTCTATGCCATATTTCCCCCAAATTCTATCTTTAGTAACTTCCCTTTTGTCATTTGTGGCAGTTTTTGAAGTGGATTACTAGTACCGTAAAATTTTGCCTTTTGGGAAAGGGAGATAAGAATTAAATGCTGATTGTTGTATTATTTCCTAAATATTTTCTAAGCTATGATGCGTGAAGAGACTCTACCTAGACATTGTCCATATTGTCACCACAGCACGCTTTTAGAAGCTGTTGTCTTTTTGTATTTTTTGGTAAAGGATTAATATTATTAGTTAAAGGGGGAATAACACTTAACATCTTACAAATTTTCAGAGAACTTCGTGCAAAAAATAAACATATATTATGAAAATATGGCCTTTAAATTGCATCTATGCCAAATCATAGCTTTCTATCTTGTGTATTGGCTAGGATGTTGACGGATTTAAAACCCATATGTTTTATTATTATAATTTTTATCCCCCCGACAAAAAATCATGGGGTTTTAAATCCGTCGACATCTAAGCCAATACACAAGGTAGAAAGCTAAGATTTGGCATATATGCAATTTAAAGACCATATTTTAATAATATATATTTATTTTTTTGTACGAAGTTCTCGGAAAATTTGCAAGATGTTAAGTGTTATTCCCCCTTTAAATTTGGTTTAGTGAAAACATTCAACTTCAGTTTTTCATTTATACGGACGCGGCAGAGATCAAAGGGGGTCAAACGGACAATCCAATTTACATATCAACGTGGACAGGTGATAGCCAAATCAATTAATTCTTTTATCTTTGCTTTGATTAAAACAAAACTAGAAAATGGCTACCAGGTAAATCAATGAACGGAAACTCGAGGACCGGAAGTAGCTGTCATTTAAGCCTGAAATATACAAGGGAGGTCAAGCGGGGAGCAAAATACTTATTGGAGATCAAATATGGACTCCTTGACTCTATACAGATCGAATTACCTGTACGCACAATTTGACCAAGATCGATGCTACTTCTTAAAAAACGTGGAATCTGTAAGAATGTTGATATATATTGATCAAAATCAAACAGCGTTTCTAAGCTGATCTTGATACATAATACTCTCTTATGAACAGAGCACATTATCTCTACATTCCATTTCGATAGAATGAGCTCTGTTCTCGCGGGGTCATTTCACGTCTAATCTCGGGGCCTTGGCGGGATTTCAGTATCCAATCGTTGGCGATACACAACAAAACAATTTAAAAAGCTGATACAAACTTTCATTGGCTGACGCTTCAAATTACCGGCTTCAGCCAAAATAGAAGCGACGTAATGTATACGTAATCAAACAAGATCGAACTGAATGAATTTGATTCGATAATTCAAATGTTACCGGCTTCAGTCAAAAATAGAAGCGACGTAATGTATACGTAATCATGCAAGATAAAACTGAATGATTTTGATTCGATAATTCAAATGATGTGCTATAATTAGATTATGACGACCAAATAGGCTGTTGGCGTACCGAAAACTGCAGATGTCATATTTGATGGTTTAATCAATAAGACCTCGGCAATGGAGAGTAGATACATAATAGTTCTAAATGCATTTAAGCCCGGACGATACTATGCTATGAAAACGATATTCCAGATGAATACAGACAAGGGACGCAAAAATATTAGTCAGCTGTGCCGAGACAGCGACGATCACTGCCGTGACCAGGATTCGAACCTGGGTTGTCGCGGCCACAACGCGAAGTACTAACCACTACACGATCACGGCTCTCACTGCTGAACTGAAGAATAACGTGATTGAATTTGATTGCATATAGTGATTGGTCATTTGTATTTATTTCTGTGCTATTCAAATAATAAAAAATCCATGGGAAGGGAAGAAATACCCCTTTCTCCTCAGGTTCGTCAAAAACATGACTTGTTTTGGAAAGGGCTAAAGAAATCCGAGGGACCGTTTAGCATTTCGATAAAGTAGAACGAGCAAGCCTTTAAAGGATCATCAAAAACTAAACAAACGGTATCCCGCTGTTATAAAAAGTCTTTCATATTCAAAAGCTTGGATGGCATTAATGACAGATTTATCATATTTCATGATACCGTGCCTTTTAAATCTCTGAGAACATTGTCATACGTAATATCAAGCGGAAAGCAGGAAAGGCGGGAAATCTGACAGCCCCGATAATAATAGGTTCCATGCTCAATTTTCGCGGCCATGAATAAGGAACACCCGTGCGACTAGAATTTGTGTTGTCAAATTTCGTCTGAAATTATGCTCGATTCAGATTAAAAAGAAAAAAAATCGCCTAAGTAAACAACACAAAATCGAACTGCAAACTATTATTGTCCAGCAAGATTAACCCGGGACATCTGCATATGTAATGACCCCACTTCGGCTTTGTTTTGTTAAGACGCTCAACTAACGGACTGTGCGCACGAAAATTAAGTTGTCCCGGGTTAACCTTGTTGGACAATATACGTTCAAAGTTAAACGAGAATCGATACAAATATTTTGGTTTATTTTAGGGTGGACAGGTATGAATATGTATAAGTTGTTACTATAAATAGTTACATATACCTCCTGTCCCCCCTATTATCCGTTATAGGTCTATTCCCTCATTAGTAAAAGATTTTGAATCGTTTATATAGTTCGTCTATAGTGCTACCATCAACATTGAGACTCAAATGTACTTTTAACTTTTGACTGTCCTACGTGAGAGGGGTGCTGTGATTACATATAACGGTAAACGCCTTCTTAAAACCACGACGTTAACATACCTGATTCGTCTGTCCAGAGGTCATGGTTTATTTATATCAGGGGTGGCAGTTGTTTACATTTTGTTTTTACAAATTATACCGTAATTAACCCGATTAATTATGTATCAATGATATATACCTCGTCTTTAACAGGTAATTTATCTCATAACTCGATTTAAATCTACAAAAATAGCCAGATATCCTTTTGTAAATGAAATAGCCTATTGTTTATCTGCCACTCATTTTGGATCATCTATACTGTAATTTTGCATGAGATCGTTCGGATCTTGCAGATGTTACACTCCCGCAAAATTCGAAATATTATAATTATGCACAATTTTATTGAGAATTAAGGTTTTCCTTTGTTTACATGATAAAATGAGTAAACATGTGATCGATTCATAACAAAATAAATGAGCCGGGATCTGGACAACGTCACTTATAGCATTTTTAAAAATTGAGTTTCAAGATCAGCCTGTTGTCAAGTGCAGTCCAACACGCATCCATGCTTCTCTTTCAGTAACTACAGGTCACGAAGAAGCTATTCGAGAACAACATGAATCCTGATCAGACTGTGTGTATGCACAGGCTGATCTGGATATATGTTGGACTCAAACGCCTTAAGGAAAGTTTTTCAAGATCCTGGCTCAAATGTTTGTATAATATAATGCTACTATGTTTTATGATAATAATATTAATTTTAGATTAAGCACGCTGGTCACAAAAAAAAGCATACAAGTAAGATTGGAGGTGTTTTTTTTTCAAACCTTCACTTTGGTATTTGATAAAAACCCCAAAGAAACTAATCGATTTAGTGTTACACAAAATTCTAAACTGTCACAAAAACATCTAGAAAAGTATTCTAATCCCACGCATGTGATAATAATGGCTTTAGTGTACTCTCCTGTCCTTGGACTTGTGATTAATGTAGGCCTATGACTCTTTATGGAAACAAAATGTCCATAATGGTATGTTACATTAAATGCTTTAATGAAATTTCTTTTCTGCTTGAATATGCCCAGATTCTTAACGACAGATTCTTATTGAAATGGTGGCGACAATCGAAGACTACCCAAAATTTGGTTAACATTGACAGCTTAATCTTTCATTTTGGGAGGGAATTTCTATTAAACTCTTCGTAGTCTTAAATCAGCCCACGTGTCCAGCAAAATTTGAATAAGGCATTAAAGGGACAAATATTGGTCATTTAATATTTATTGTTGAGTCAATTTATTGCGAACGTCTGCTCAATTGTTCGTTTTGACCCTTTCCTCAATACCGATCAGCTTTGACTTCCCCAGTAGAAAACAAAAAAATATGCTCTAAACAGTACTAATTACTGATTTTTTTTAATCAACATTTCCTCAATTTGTGCTGAACTTTCCTTATTATAAAGAAATTTTAAATGCGTCTATGTAATGTTTCTGTTGTCAACGGCAGTGTCTTTATATTGAGATAAGTTTGAAATTAAATCGTTTTAACAAAATGATAAACCTATTCCCCAAACAGTAGTTCCTATTGAAGACCCCACTGATTATGGTTTTAGAAAACCTCTTTGGAAAATAATGAACAACTTATAGCCAACAATTTCTCCTTTTCTTTCAAGTTGTCTTTGCTTTATTATGGAGATTTGACAGATTAGTCAGTATTTCTTTTTTGTCTGCAACTCCTTTCGATTTGGATTTGCCAAAGATACCACAGTTTTGGAAAGGGTTAGATCAACAAACAAACAGACTGGTTCAGGATCCAATAATTACCGACATGTCACCCGGCCTTCCCGACATAATCGACAATAAAACATGAAACCAGACGACAATATGGACAGGGAGCTGGGGTCACTTCCGGTCTGCGAAAATACACGACAATTACTTATGCAAATGGAAAATGTCTCGTCCGAAACTGGATACTCGCCTTTAGAAGCTGTTGAATTTATTATTTGATTTTCCCGCGTAAATCAATTTATCGAATATTAAACAAGATACATGTATCTGAGTGAACGCATAATGAACAAATCTTTTTTTAGTCAGATAGATCTATAAGAATGATATTTTAGTGTTTCCTTTATTTATGAAAACGAATGAGCTGGGATCAGGAAATAGTGCCGTTTAAAACTTTTGTTATTTGACACAAACAGGAGATCAGCCTGCGAAAAAAGTGAAAACTGGGGCGCGTTCTTTACAGCGCGATTTCTTGAGATATCTTGAGATTTCTTCAGATGTTTTTGGATAAAGCGCTCTTTAGAGCAAGATTTTTAAGACGTTCAATGGGAGGCGCCATTACCCTATACTTCATGCGGAACCCCTCGGTCAACTCTGTAGAAACAATATAAAAGAAGCTTGACCGAGTTGTTCCGAAAACTCCATAATTCATGAACCGCGGTGTTCCGAATGCTCCATACTTTATACAAATGACGTCATGATGACGTCATTTGTATAAATATGGAGCATTCGGAACAGCTCGGTCCAAGTCTCGGTCTTAAGAACGCTTTATCCAAAACATCTTAAGAAATCTTAAAAAAAATAGCTCTAAAGAACGCGGCTCCGATCATTAACTTTGGATATTGAAGAAGCTACGAGAGATCAACATGGATCGCGGTCAGTCTGTAGCACGAAATTTGTCATACTTTCGAATTTTTGTAATGAATTAATTTGACAAGAAAATAAGATGAAATGGGAGTTGGCTATAGAAGTTCTTAAATATAGAGTTGTAGATTTAAATTTTGTGTGTCAGATTTATCTTAATTCCCTAATTATTAGAATCAGTTGCATTTCGATCTGAATATCGTGTCATGCAGACGGCCTATCTATCATCCGTATGTGCCGTACAAAAGTGCAACGTCTGAAAAGAACAAATAATTTCGAATTTGGCTTAACTGTGCGAATTGTAGAGTCTGACAGTCACAATGGACGAAACATTGTCCTTTTTTAATATCTAATCAATTCCTTCCAGTCTAAAAACGAGGTTGGGATTGATATAATTATGTGCGATGACCAAAGTCAGTCTAGATACCCAAAATATACTCGTATACCTAAGTACATTTGATGGTTCGTGATGCCAGTTCTAATGGACCTTCCTCACGGTAGTTAATCACATGACTCAGAATTTCAGAAAATCGTTGATATTTTTGTTAATACTTGGCCAATTTGAATTCGATTTGAAGCAGAGAAGGTGGAAAAATGCCAGGAATAGGCTGGGCGTGGTGGACTTTTTAAATGTCAACTGATAAAAACATTATTGAATATCAACCAAAGTTTTGGATGATCTTCAATAACTTTTTTATCAGTTGATTTTTAAAAAAAAATCCACGTCATCTATCTAATGCGTGGTGTCTTTCCACTTTCTCAGCTTCAAACCGAATTCAAATCAGTCCCATATTAACAAAGTTATTGAAGAGTTTCTGGAATTGTTGTATCACGTGGTTATCTACCGTGTTCCAAGAAGACGATTTTATTATAAAATTTCGGAGTAAGAATTCCCAAACTGTCCCTTTTCTGGTGACAAAACTAATATCAGTTGTAATTTGTGCATACGGCTAGACATCGCATATGATAAGCGCAGATTGTCTACCGAGAGAGTCGTAAATTTTCTGCAAAATATAAAGATTTCTTTGTTGAATTGATGTAAGATTTTAACTCAAACAAAGTCCCAATTACATAGTTAAAATACTAGTATATGTGCGATAATTTCAAACTACCCTTATACACGGTGGGAAGCGTTCGCACCGAAAAATCGTCTGCTTCAAGTATGTTTTGTTCTATTTCTCAGCTTAAACGTATTTAGACGAGATAAGTTGCATCTAACGCGCCTTTTAGATGGCCATACTCAATCCTAACTCACTCTGCACCGAGTAACAAAGTTTCTTTAAATATTCAAAAGCATTTATTTTGATTTTTTCAATGATCTACGGGATTTGGTGCAGAGTGGGTTAGAACCGGTAATGGCCCTCTCAAAGACGCGTTAAGGGGTCATCCATTACAGAAATTGTGAAACTGCTAGGAGCAAATGCTAAGCCTAAATCATCTTAACTGGAGCTGCATACTGAAAAAGATGTGTTCCAAACCAATATATAGACATATAAGACTTCTTTCTTTGTCAAAAAGAAATAAAATTTACAAACGTTAAATTAGACAGGTGTGAAAAAATACGATAAATCCTGGGAGCCCAAACACAGAAATGACGTGACAGTCACATGAACTGAATTGATAGATAAGTAAAATGAGTTACTCACTACAAAGTGTTGCGCTTTTATTTACAAATGTCACCGCATAAGTAAGAAATAAAGAAAATTGCCGAGGTGGTGTGAAAAAAATGCCTGTTGACGCCATTTTCCACTTCGTAAAAATGTAAACAAACTGATGTTCGGTGGCTTTGCCTAATTTACACTACTAAAACCTATGTTCTTTTGAAGTGTTACAGTTTAAACATTCCTTTCTTGAAATCAGAACTCTGCGTCTACGATCACAGCTTGATTGTGTTTAATTTACCTGAAAAAGTTGGTCTTGTAAGCGATTGTTTTGATTTTCGTCCATTCATAAATCACATTTCCCGCATTTGACAGCCGATATCACTCCGCGTGATTAAAGAACGGCAACTCTTGCTTACATGACTTTTAATAATTTGCAAATTTAAAAGTCAATATAAAATCTCATTATTCTGAATACTTTGAATAAGAAATTGACATTTGATATTGAATACTATGTTTAAAAATAATTACATCAAATTAATTTCCGAATTACTTTTTCATGCGTAAGTTTGTCGCCGGATGGCCTTCGGTCACTTCCGCCATTCTGTTTACATTTACGAATGCAGAAAAACACAGTATTTTTACAACGTCCCATCTAACGCATTGCAGATCTAGGTAAAGTTCAATGTACGAACAAATCTTTTAATGTGTTTTTTGTATTTGATATTGTTATAGGGGTCGTTAAGGAGAGGATCTGTGTTTTTTTGGTAGGTAGTTATCTGTACTATAAGTTACGTGAATGGCCACGCTATCAACTGGAACGATATAAACATGTATGGTGTGAGTTGTGTGCCACTTCCAACACATACCGAGTGTTTACTCTTTTCTACGGTGTTTTCTGACTTTTAAATTGCATAATTGTGTTTTATATTGGCATTTTGGATCTACTTTATCGGCGTCTAGTGTTTTCTGACTTTTATATTGAATTATTCTGTTCTTCATTGAAAAATTATGCCATGGTGTCGACACCATACTTTGTACAGTGGACTACTTTGTAAACTAATGTCGGAATATAGACCTGTGATAGTGTGTTTGAAAAACTACAGTATTTGCAATTTTCTGATTAATGTTTCTTGGTTTATGTTTAAGATCTTACAGACCACTAACTGAACAGTGTTTTGTGAAAGTGTTGACCAAAAGAAAGGTTTCCAAAAGGACTTTGACATCACAACAGACACATGTGTTATTTGGTAAATATTTTATTGTTTTATGGGTTTCAAGCATTCATTTTGCTTATTATATTATTTGATGCAGTCTCTGTATTCTGCTTGTGCAATTCAAAAACATATTTGCCCACAAACAAAGTCAAAGTTGCATGAAACAAATTGTCATGTACCCCACCCACTTTTTTACAATGTTTCAAGTTGATGAACCCTTAACTTATCTCGTCAAAATACGTAGAGAAATTACACAAAACAAAGTTGAAACAGACGATTTTTCGGTGTGAACGCTTTCCAAAAGTCACGTGGGTTACCAATCGTGTTATAATATTACATTATGGTCAAAATAAGGACGTTTTCAAGTATAAAAGACGAAATCGAGAAAAGGGTTACAAAACATATGCTCAATGCAAAAATATCAGTTCAGCTGTGCCGAGAGAGCGACAATCACTGCCGTGACCAGGATTCGAACCTGGGTTGTCGCGGCCACAACGCGAAGTACTAACCACTATACGATCACGGCTCTTACTGCTGAACTGACAAACCATGTGCATACATGTCCATTAAGATCTATAAATCCCAAATGATTGGGAAAGGTTATCAGAATATTCATGGTATAGTCTGTAAATATTGACCTGAACCCGATGAATATGCAATTAGTAAGTTTGACACGGAATAATTAATACATGCCAGAACTCCTCACTGTCGAGCAGTGTCGATAGTTTCGATTAGCATTGGGACTTTGTATTCTGCACGTTATCCTCGTGTCAATATGCGTCGGAGAGTGATTATTTCGCTTCACAGTTACTCATTACATATTCAACAGGTTCAGGTCAATATTTACGGAGTATAAGATTTATATTGATCAGCCTTCACCAATGGATAATAGTTTCTAAAACACGACCATCATCATCATCATTTAAAACACCAACAGCATCACCACAGCCACCGACAAAAGCGACGACGAAAACCCACTTCGCTCAAGACGATGTCTGTCTGTTCTATCTAATTGAATCACACCCGTTCCTTGCCAGACATTCAAAATCTTTGTTTACAGCGACACTGATTGGTCTGCTGTTTTCATCCGGGCGTAACGGCTCGTTTTCTTGACCACGGGCTTGAAGATTGTCAGAATAGTCATGGGAAATGACGTCAAATACCTCGCAATATCAGTGTTCGATTGGAGCTTTGGTAAACTTGTAATCCGAGTCTTCTCTGATGAAAATTCGCTCTTTGATATTTGGAGCGACATCCAAATATCAAAGAGCGAATTTTCATCAGAGAAGATTAGTCAACTTATAGTTTCACGCGGAGTCGGCCGAGGACAAGCACAAAAACATGCACAATATTGACAGCAACGACCATGACGACAGAATCAGCGACAGGAGTAGCAAATCGTCACTTTTCAACAGAAACCTCGTAACTGCAGCTTGTTTTAAGCTGCAGTTACGTGGTTTTTGTTGAAAAACAGCGAAATACAGAAATGAAAAACTCTGCCGTAGGACTCAGAAAAGTTTAACCGTTTGTAGACGGAATTAGCTCTCGAACATAATTACAAATTACACGATGATAATCTATGTTTTATGTGCACATTATCATTTGTTTGGAGGATAATATCGGATAATTAGAGTTTTAACAGATTTTCTTCATTTCCAGACGGCAAAATATTACACTGGATCTTTTTCAAAGATTTCGCAGGAGAAATTTTCAAGCGGATTAAATTTTGCATTTTTTACACAAATCCCCTTCGAATCATCTGCGATATATTCATTCGGAAATTTGGGACTGAGTTTAAGAACAGTTCAAAATCTTTGCCACGATTTTCCAAGAATTGATTGTAAGAATTTCTAAGGAACATATACGGATTAGCTAAGAACTTCAAGAACTGCCAACGATCCAGTCAAGAATCCACAATTTTGTCAGTAAGTACAGATTTTTGGGATTCATGTTCTCCAGTGTGATATTCCTATTGCCCTGGTAACTACAGCTTATATTAAGCATAAACGAGAAATCGCCATTTTCCTTCAATATTTCGACGGCTATATTTTTCAACAAAAACAATTTGTTTAAAATTTAATTTCCATTGATGAGAACGGTAGATCTACCAGATTTTCACTTTGACTCAAGCAGAAATTCGATATACCAAGTGGTGATATAACGAGTATCAACTGCATATTAACCTTATTCAACATTTTACTAAGATTAAGATTTTGTGCATAGAGTTTATAAACTGACACGTCTGTTTTTATGCTTTTTCTGCTGACATGCATTAGCAAATTTCTTACATTATGCAACCCGGAAAACAATTGAATCCAGACAATGGGCGGAAATGAATTCTTCTTCTAAATTATGGCAATGAATTTTGTGCTAAAAATAGACTGGGTTTACGATTATGTATTGATAAACCGTCGGTGATACTATAAAATCTCGCAACTACGGCTTGAATCAAGCCGTAGTTACGAGATTTTGTAACAACACATACAGAAATATCATTGTTTGTCCGAAATTACGTCACGGCTAACTGAATAAAATCGTTCCCTATTATGAGGAGCAATACCTATACTAGGGCTCTAGAACACTATATTATATATAATGCTCATAAGAATTGTCGAATAATTTATAAAATAATGACGACCAAACGCTATGTTGTGGATACTTATTCGAATCGTCTCAAAGAGACGATTCGAATGAATACCCACAACATAGGGTTTGGGTCGTGAAAATTCATTAATTCAATTGATTATGCGCGTGTATTTCGTTATCTTTAGCTCTTAAAGTGTACAATTATCATGCTGAGTGTTAGCACGTGCACATCGTATTTGTAAGCGCAGCAGGATCAGTTATATCAAGTCATTATATCGGTTGTAAGTGCAAGTTATAGTTAAGTTTCACACCTTCTTTCATTACACTTTCCATAATTCCTCTCAAGTCTTGGAAAACATTAGAGCAGTTGCATTTATAAGTGCTGTTTCTAAACCTTTTCCCAAACCACGAGATACAAACTGTTCCAATTACCTACAGACGACAAATTACGTATAATATTACGTTGATTAAGATAGAATTTGTATAAGATATAGCACAGAGGCATATAGGATAGCATGCTGATTATGGGCGTCTTCTTTTTCCCTCTGTGTTTTTAGATATTTTAGGGACGTCAAAACCCCGACTGGTTTGTGTGAATTGTCTGCATCGCATCGACACTTTCAACTTTTAGTACTATAAGTATCTACACTAGTGTACTAGGGATGTGACATACCTCCAAAAATATGCTATGACATTTTCCTTCATTTTGACAACCGGAAATTTAAAAACAACTTTATAAGTCCAAATAGATCTAACGATGAAATATTAAATACCATCAATTGTTGTCCGCACAACCTTTGAATTTGAGAAAGAAAAGTTTCCAATGCGTTAAATTAAGCTTGATGTTAGAGCACTTTATACGTTAATTCGAGTTTTCTCTGTTGAATTCGCTCTTTGATATGTTGATGTCGCTCATTTACGTAAATGAGCGGCATCAACATATCAAAGAGTGAATTTCATAAGAGAAAACTCGGATTATTTATATCTATCTGCACAGATAATGGTAATTTCGTAGCAACAATTGCAATAAAATCTTTGATAAGAATCAACTAAAAACGCAGTTAAAACAAGACAAACAACAAAAAACTTTCCAAAAAACTTGATGAAAAATATTTAATAGGTTTCGAAAGTGCGTCCCAAAAGAATTTTGATTACGAGTGTTTATTGTATATTTATTATGAGTTAGCCAGTTTCATTGGTTCATAAATCGTCTGCCTTTGATAGATATGTCCAACTTATCTGTCTGTTTCCACTAGAAAATGAGCGCCAATTCGTGAAAATAAGGCGCCTATTTTACGTTGGTAGAGGCAACCATTTTGGACCAACTCCTGTTTTATTTTGTTGTAACTTGTTGTCAACAATTTCTATCAGTATGAACTTGTCTAAATATTTTTGTCTGAAAAAGTACTTAGAACAAGTAAGTGCGTTTGAATTACGACCTACAATCCTACGTGTGAGAGGACAAAATCGAAGTGCTTATTGCCAACAGTTCCATCTCTTTTGTCGAAGTCTCCCTAAAAGCCATCTTTATTGTGAACTTGGTACAATTCTAAAAGGGTAAAATGGTTATAGCACCGATGTGTGAGGGAAATACGACGCGTGCGATATTGTGTAAGCTATTAATTAAAAAAGTTTGCAGATATTTCCTTGATATGGTTTGCAGCGTTGTTTGATATATCCTACAAACAATCTTTGCTTTTCATAAAAAACCTCGTAACTGAAGCTTTAGACAAGCTGCAGTTACGAGGTTTTTGAAGAAAAGCGACGATAATATTATATCGCTGCTGCCACCGGTTTTTTCACCAGTTTTTCCATACGAAAGTTCGATACGGTCATGCAAAGTATGCATATTATATCTTGAGATCCATCTAACGATAGAAAAAAATGATGGCAAAGCAGAAATGATGCGATATTGCATATCTTAACCCTTTTCCAAACATACGTTGCTTTAGACGTTGAAAGTCTAGAAACTGCTATTGGGATCATCATTAATTATCTCCCTTTCCTTGGGTTATTATTTGCATTACCGATTGATATTTTTGGGATTTCTAAGGCACAACACTATTAAGGTTATTGTTAATCCGAGTCTTCTCTGATGAAAATTTGCTCTTTGATATTTGGATGTCGCTATTTATTCGTAAATAGCGACATCCAAATATCAAAGAGCGAATTTGCATCAGAGAAGACCCGGATTAGGTATTATCAACAACTTAGCTATTTATTTTACAAAAAAAGGAAATATTCTTTAGAGGAAGTTAAATAGAAAAAGAGAAAACTCTGAAATTCATATCAATGATACTAGTTCCAAAAAAACATTTTGTTGATGGCACAAAATGAACGCCTGTCACTGTAACACAACAGCAACAAACCAAACCGTCGGAATTATTCGGGCGACGTCGGAAACATTCGGCAATGGAACTGAATGTTTACGGCGTCGCCCTAATAGATTCGGATACGTAACGAATGTAACGAAAAATTCCGACGTCGCACGAATCTCATAAAGGGTGGACTACCTTTATCAATCTGCAGCTACAACAGAAGAACAACGACGATGTAATTATATTGATGTCTTAAAAATGAATCAGTATCGCACCAAGAACATTTTTTTGCAAATAGAAAACAAATTCATGTAATTATTATAACTATATATGAGAATCAAAATTTATCTAAAAACCTTCATATTTATTTCATTGGTCATTTTGTCACCCTTAAAATGTTTGTATGCCAATTGCACAATTCAAATGAAAGGGTTGTCCAAGACTTCGCATATAAGCATATTCATTTACCTGCCTTGTCAAAATGATTCTCTGTTTCAATCTTTCAGGAAACCACTATATAATTTGAGGGTAATAGTTCCAGGTAGACATATATTGCTTTTCAACGAAAACCTCGTAACTGCAGCTTGTTTAAAGCTGCAGTTACGAGGATTCTGTTGAAAAGTGACGTTATATTGCACACATGTCGAATTGACCTCGTTGCCGCCGCTGTGCTCATTTTTTTGTTGACCTACTTTAATAGATCAAAGCGGGAAAACAGCGGAAAGAAGAGCGTCAGGCATGCTTGTACACCTAACTTGCGTAGGCGCATTGTGCAAAACGCATCAATATGATTCTGTCGAAAGTAAACAAAAACAAGATAAAATGGAGAGAAAAAATGAGGAAAGACGAAAAACATGTGTTTCGTTCATAAATAATAATGCTATGAGAGAACCAAGAAGGTTCAGTCTTTGGCCTAGCTGCGATATCGTAGCCACAAACTTGATGATTGGTAATGGTTTGAAACCCATATCAAAAATGATTCGGTTACATTATTGCAACTATCTTGGGCCATGTAGAAATTATTGGTGTAAGTATAATGCATGCACAACGCAAAATATGCAATGAATTGGAATATATATATATATATATATATATATATATATATATATATATATATATATATATATATATATATATATATATATATATATATATATATATATATATATATATATATATATATATATATATATATATATATATATATATATATATATATATATATATATATATATATATATATATATATATATATATATATATATATATATATATATATATATATATATATATATATATATATATATATATATATATATATATATATATATATATATATATATATATATATATATATATATATATATACAAAAAATGCGTAATATATAAAAGAGAAGGTCGCGACAATAAAAGGCGAAACAACCCCAAAATAAACAAAATACAGCCACCACTACATGTACCATAACCACAGGGTCATTGCAAAGGCTTAAATGAAGTGATGATAATGCGTTCTTCCGCTTGGTCGCATGTTTAACACTTTCCCAAGCAAGATCTGGTTTTGACGTCCTCATAGATAGTCTAAATTTCGTAAAACATGATATGCACAGGCAAAAGGGTATGCCAAATCTTTGTAGAATATGATATAGACAGACAAGAGAATAGGTCAAATCTTTGTAGAATATGATATGCACAGACAAGAGGGTATGACAAATATGTCAAATCTTTGTAGGATATGATATGCACATACAAGAGGATAGGTCAAATCTTTGTAGAATATGATATGGACAGACTACAGGATAGGCCAAATCTTTGTAGAATATGATCTAAACAGACAGAGAATAGGTCAAATCTTTGTAGTATATGATATGCACAGACAACAGTATAGGTCAAATCTTCGTAGAATATGATATGCACAGACAAGAGGATAGGCCAAATCTTTGTAGAATATGATATGCACATACAAGAGGATAGGTCAAATCTTCGTAGAATATGATATGCACAGACAAGAGGATAGGCCAAATCTTTGTAAAATATGATATGCACATACAAGAGAATAGGTCAAATCTTCGTAGAATAAGATATGCACAGACAAGAGGATATGTCAAATCTTTGTAGAATATGATATGCACATACAAGAGGATATGTCAAATCTTTGTAGAATATGATATGCACATACAAGAGGATATGTCAAATCTTTGTAGAATATGATATGCACATACAAGAGAATAGGTCAAATCTTCGTAGAATAAGATATGCACAGACAAGAGGATATGTCAAATCTTTGTAGAATATGATATGCACATACAAGAGGATAGGTCAAATCTTTGTAGAATATGATATGGACAGACTACAGGATAGGCCAAATCTTTATAGAATACGTATGATCTAAACAGACAGAGAATAGGTCAAATCTTTGAAGAATGATCTAAACATACAAGAGGATAGGCCAAATCTTCGTAGAATAAGATATGCACAGACAAGAGGATAGGTCAAGTCTTCGTAGAATAAGATATGCACAGACAAGAGGATAGGTCAAATCTTCGTAGAATAAGATATGCACAGACAAGAGGATAGGTCAAATCCTTGTAGAATAAGATATGCACAGACAAGATGATAGGTCAAACTTTTGCAGAATAAGATATGCACATACATGAGGATAGGTCAATTCTTCGTAGAATAAGATATGCACAGACAAGAGGATAGGTCAAATCTTTGTAGAATGATTTAAACAGACAAGAGGATAGGTCAAATCCTTGTAGAATAAGATATGCACAGACAAGAGGATAGGTCAAATCTTTGTAGAATATGATATGCACAGACAAGAGGATAGGTCAAATCTTCGTAGAATAAGATATGCACAGACAAGAGGATAGGTCAAATCTTCGTAGAATATGATATACACAGACAAAAGGATAGGTCAATTATTCGTAGAATATGATATGCACATACAAGTTGATAGGTCAAATCTTCGTAGAATATGTTATGCACATACAAGAGGATAGGTCATTTTTTTGCAGGTCAAATCTTTGTAGAATATGATATGCACAGACAAAAGGGTATGACAAATATGTCAAATCTTTGTAGAATATGATATGCACAGACAAGAGGATAGGTCAAATCTTCGTAGAATAAGATATGCACAGACAAGAGGATAGGCCAAATCTTTGTAGAATATAATATGCACAGACAAAAGGATAGGGCAATTCTTCGTAGAATATGATATGCACAGGCAAGATAATATGTCAAATCTTCGTAGAATAAGATATGCACATACATGAGGATAGGTCAAATCGTTGTAGAATATGATATGCACAGACAAGAGGATAGGTCGAATCTCCGTAGAATAAGATATGCACATACAGGAGAATAGGTAAAATCTTTGTAGAATAAGATATGCACATACAAAAGGATAGGTCAAATTTTTGCAGAATAAGATATGCACATACATGAGGATAGGTCAAATATTCGTAGAATAAGATATGCACAGACAAGAGGATAGGTCAAATCTTTGTAGAATAAGATATTCACATACAAGAGGATAGGTCAAATTGTTGTAGAATATGATATGCACATACATGAGGATAGGTCAAATATTCGTCGAATAAGATATGCACAGACAAGCGGATAGGTCAAATCTTTGTAGAATAAGATATGCATATACAAGAGGATAGGTCAAATTTTTGCAGAATAGGATATGCACATACATGAGGATAGGTCAAATCCTTGTAGAATATGATATGCACAGACAAGAGGATAGGTCAAATTTTTGTAGAATATGATATGCACATACAAGAGGATAGGTCAAATTTTTGTAGAATATGATATGCACAGCCAAAAGAAAATGTCGAATCTTTGTAGAATAAGATATGCACATACAAGAGGATAGGTCAAATCTTCGTAGAATACGTTATGCACATACAAGAGGATAGGTCAAATTTTTGTAGAATATGATATGCACAGACAAGAGGATAGGTCAATTTTTTGTAGAATATGATATGCACAGACAAAAGAATATGTCGAATCTTTGTAGAATAAGATATGCACATACAAGAGGATAGGTCAAATCTTCGTAGAATAAGATATGCACAGACTAGAGGATATGTCAAATCTTTGTAGTCAAGATATTCACATACAAGATGATAGGTCAAATCTTAAACATAAAAACATAGGCTAGTAGTCATATATACTGTATATATCAAGTTTGGCGAAGTATATCATTATACGAGTACATTGTTTGCTTTGGAAACAAATGCAAGAAAAAGGATATGTTGATATTGTAACAAAATGTTCTTTGCCGTAATTCGTCAAGGTGTGTTTTCCCTATTCAATATAAGATATGGCTTTAACGACTCTAATTGAAATGGCTTTGGAAAACATTGAGACAAAAGAAGAAAATGCTGATAACCAGCATTTTCTTCTTTTGCCGCAATGCTTTCTCCTAAATTATTTACATATATTCAATCTTTATCAACA
Organism: Fragum sueziense; assembly: GCA_963680895.1. Classification (NCBI taxonomy): domain Eukaryota; kingdom Metazoa; phylum Mollusca; class Bivalvia; order Cardiida; family Cardiidae; genus Fragum; species Fragum sueziense. The sequence continues at coordinate 55,026,966 of OY804593.1, forward strand.
TCCATGTTGTCGTCTGCAGTAGCATTTTCGAATTGTGGGAGCCTAACGTTATGTAGTCTGCGAAGCAGTGTTAAAGACAGTGTATGGTAATAACGCGGTAAGATCAAAGGAAGGCCGCCATGGTCCATTTAGCTTCTTCTGATAATATTTGTAAAAATTTACATAAACAGCCACGGTTCCTTGAAAGTGGCAGATAAGCGCTTCTAAAGATCAACCCTTACTCAAACAGGTTCGTAACGTGGATCAAGTTCAAAAAAGATTTAACTACAGCTTTATAAAGTTGTAGTTAAGCCATTTACTAACGTATCCAACGAAATGCTGAGGATGGATAAGCTTTTAGATATTATGCTAGTGAATTATGAAGAAAGTGAAATTATGTATTCGAAATTCTGAAATCAATAATATCTTACTTTATAAGCAATGAGGACGACGCTAGATAAAATTCTTTTCATGAATGTTTTGGTTCAATGTTTTGTTGTGAAAATAGTTAATGTTTTGTCAGTGCCAATGGTTACAAATATCTGTTTGAATCGATCTAGTAGTAGCCTACATGCTTACCATGATTCCGCAAACATAAAAGCTGATAATTATTATTAGAGATTCACGACTTTTTTTGAAAATGATTATTTGTTATCAGACTTGCCCCTTTTCATTTCAACCCTTTCCCAAACAAGACCTGGTTTTGACGTCCCTAATAGAATAGGCTTGTGAAAACATTGAGGCAAATGAAGCAACTGCTGATAACCAGCAGACGTTGTATAATCCACGTGACTAGTGACTTCATAATTCGATCTTGGTTCGAGAAAAGTGTGGGGTAACACGTCTTCATTCGGATAAGGCTTTTGTCAATGAATTTCCCTTACCTTTCCTTTCAGCACATGGACGAGAGACGCCTTTTTGTATGCTTGACCATCTGTTTGCCCGCATTTGGCAGAAAAACAAAAAGAAAAAGAAAACAACAACAACAACAACAAACTCCCCCAAACAAGACCTGCTTTTGACGTCCCTAATAGAAAAGGCTTGGGAAAACATTGAAACAAAAGAAGAAACTGCTAATAACCAGCAGTTTCTCCTTTTGCCTCAATGTTTTCTATGGCATATTTTACATAACTTACGTCTTTAATAACATCCATTTTGTCATTTGTGGCAGTTTTTGAAGTGGATCACCCTAAAATTTTGCCATTTGGGAAAGGGTTAAAGTAAGTTGAATATATGTTTTCTGTATTGAAACGATTTCAGTGAAAACATGCAGGCCCAAACTTCTCAAACTTCTTAGATTTTGTTTGTCAAATGCATACCAACCGATTATCAAGCAGCCATCAAAGACGGTTCTCGTCCGTGACTTGTAACGATACCACAAGCGTAAGGACAGTCATTGACATAAGTTGCACCGGTATTGAGAGGCGTTTCCCCATATTTGGCCACTCCAGACCGAAGCATGACGTCACAAGTCACGTGGGTAATACGTCATTTTATATCTAGAGATTATTTTTTGTAACAAGTCAGATGAAGAAGTGTTGTTGCAAAATGGCTAATGTATGATATTCGCCAGAACAGTAAACTGTTATTTTTCTACATTTAATAACCTGAGCATGTATTTGCACGACCTTGTAGCACTTGGCGATCGTAAGGTTTTCTGTAGCAATTTGCATGGAAGCCGCAATAATGTACTTCTTCAGCACTTGAGATGTTAAGAAGCGTTGATGATAACCTTGGTTCACCTATCAAAACATCAGAGAACAGTGATGAAATGGTGCTGCGTTAAACTTCCTTTATTCTTTTGACATATCGCCGCTTTTCTTCAAAGACCTCGTAAATGCAGCTTATTTAAAGCTGCAGTTACGAGGTGTTTGATGAAAAGCATCGATATATGACAACCAGGTTAAGTGGTGCTATCATAAAGTTGAGGTCGACAGATTATGAACATGAATTGATAGCATACATACCATGATGTATATCCTTTTGAAAACTCTAAGTCAATTTGATACATTTTGCTGGAACTCTTATCATCGTTTTTATTGAATGAACATGCAGGGAATGCCATTTTGTTTGTTTGATTGACTTTTGCTTTTTTCCCTGGTTTTAATATAGCAACGCTGTGAAATTGGGGGAATTGTCTGACTCGATTAATACAATGACGCAAAAAACAAGGACCAATGTCTAGTAGGTAGGCTATATATTTCTGTCTCAGGGTGCTTCGCAGAATGATTTCAATCAGTAGTGGCCAAGTATCATACATACACATAAAATGCACAAATAGGGGCCTACAAATTATTGTGCGAGGCAACATCATGGTATAAGAAGAAATTGTTCATTTTGTCATAAACGTTGTTGTGCAAAATTATTATACAAAGCGCATTATTTTAATAAGTTTCTGACATGAGTTTTTTTTTAAAGTCACCCTATTTGGTTACTTTTTTTTTCAGAAAATTAAGACGTGGCGTACTTTTTAAGCTGTAGGAGCATGACACTGAATTCTTTAACCCTTTCCCAAACGGCAAAAATTTAGGGTGATCCACATCAAAAACTGCCACAAACGACAAAATGGAAGTTATCAAAGACAGAATATGTGTAATATATGGCATAGAAAATATTGAGACAAAAGAAGAAACTGCTGGTTATCAGCAGTTTCTTCTTTTGTTTCAATGTTTTCCCAAGCCTTTTCTATTGGGGACGCCAAAACCAGGTCTTGTTTGGGAGAGGGTTAAAGCCGCAGTGAATCCTCAACAGCATATTGGGCTGGATAGAACACTGTGTCTTATATTTATATACTTAGTTAGATCTTTGGAGAAAATAAATAAAGAGAAAACACGACTTCCTCATCTGCAACTTTGCAGCATTTGAGTTGCTATTGTTGTTGTTTATTTATTTATTTTGTGACAAAACAGTGGAAGAAGCTGTAATAATATTTCGTAAAAATCTACCTTAAAATGCCAAATCGATGAATGTTTTACACAAGCCTTTGTACAAGACCGATGTAACATGTTATGCTATTGTAGAATCAAATAAAGAAGATTGTGGTCTGTAACATAAAAACTTGCTGTACAATATTTATAGAAAAGTACTACGGTGAGACCAGTATTACTTTTGATTTCGTTGAAATCAAAGTGTCTATTAATTATTACGTTTCGATTGGTGTGGTTTTCTTGGCGGCGTACATTTACAGTTATTCGAAAGATGTAGTTTTTGCACTCGACGCTTCATACCTTGTATGCAAAGTGCATACCGACGTTTTTTCTAGTATCGAGGCAAAACTGGAGTGACAACATACGTTTATCTTCTGTTTCCGAAATAGGATTTTTGTTAGAAAAGATTCTTCTTGTCTACAGATAGGTAAACGTGTCTTCGGATCCATCATTAGATACAAATGCTGCGTGCTATTCCTGACTGTATCCATTGCAACGGACATTGAAAACGGGCACCCTTGTCAATTTCCGTTGCCATGGATAACGATTGGAAAAAGAGGGTTTACCATCGCCAATTTCCCATTGCCACGGATGACGCGCAAAGTCACGATGGATAATCACGTGATACAATATTTTCCAGAAAATCTTCAACAATTTTGTTAATATGCGACCGACTTGAATTCGGTTTGAAGCAGAGAATGTGGACAGACGTCACGCATTAGATGGACGTGGTTGATTTTTGAAAAATCAACTGATAAAAAAGTTATTGAAGATAAACCAAAATTTTGGTTTATCTTCAATAACTTTTTTATCAGTTGATTTTTTAAAATCCAACACGTCCATCTTATTCCTGGCATTGTCCTACCTTCTCTACTTCATACCGAATTCAAATTAGTCAAGTATTAAAAACATATTGAAGATTATCAGAAATTCTGAGTCACGTGATTATACACCGTGAAAGTGTTTGGTTTCTAATGATGGATGGGATGCCTTAATAGTCCCTGGACTTATGCACATTCACTGAAAAATCTTCAAGAAATCCTCTGACATTTTTATGGCTATTCAATTATTTGTTTAAGATCTGATAAGCCCAATGCTGCTCATCACACTGTAATTAGAGATATCAGGTTTCAGGCAGTCTGCTGGTCAAATACACACTCAAACTCTGTTTCATGGAGTTAAATATAAATTCTCTCTTGACTTATGGGCTCTGGAGATGTTATTTGCAATATTATGTATAGGCCTACATGTTTGAGTGAAGGTCCTGTCATTTGATGAAAAGATTCCCTAATAACAAAGGCAAAGCATATCCTATATTTCAATTTATTCAAATATGAAGGTCGTCCAATTTTAAATCTGCAGATGACAAAATGAATGTGTTTATGTGTATAGCTTGTAAAATATTGAGGTTAATGAAGAAATTTCTGGTTATCAGCATTGTCTTCTTTCGCCTCAATGTTTTCTCAAACTGCTATGGTCATATCGCGGTGGCTGGAGCACCTTACCTTGGATTCCTGGTATTTCTCTCACCAAAACCACAACAATATCCAAACAGAACCTCCAGCTGCTCTCTCACATAGATGACTTACACCAATTGGTGAAAGACAAATGACTTTTGTCAAATGTCAGAATGGATACAAGCCAAGTCAAAGTTCGAACAGGATTGAGAGACTCCAACGTTACCGATTGAGCTATTAGGGCTCGGCATATTGCAATGAAAGTTTTTTCTACTTTTCCCTCATCATTTTACCTTATCAAAATTAATAATCTATATCAGTCTTCAACTTGAATTTTATTTTGTTGTCTGCAACCCCATTCATTTGCTATGATATAAATTGTGGAGGAATTGCCATCAAAACTCCTTTGAAATCAATACATATTGTCCACAAAGATGCAATGCGAAAAAGACATTTTTTAGAGAAAATGTGCACAATGTCCCTAGCAATGGTTAACACTTTCCAAAATGGCACAAAATTAGACCACCTCAGCAGACGACAAAATACATGTAGATTTATATAAAGGTGTAAAATATACATGTTACGCAGAAAATACTGAGGTAGAAGGAGAGTATTAATATTTGTTTGCTTAATTTTTAGCGAGCCGGGACTTTAAGTCTGAGGAGCTAATGTCACAGCCCTAGTGTCGGTGTCGGCGTCAGCGTCGCGTCTTCAAAAACATTAACTTGGCCTAAATTTCAGGTACTATTAGAGATACAACCTTGATATTTCACATATGAATACTTCTCAACAAGGTCTTTCATTTGGGACCTTGACCTAGTGACTTTGACCTTGGAGTTTGACCTACTTTTGAAAAACTTTAACCTGGCCCATATCTCATGCACTATTAAAGATGGAGCCTTGAAATTTCACATATGGATACCTCATGACATGACCTTTGACCTAGAACTTTGACCTTGGACTCCTTTTTTTGCGACAAGCTCTCGGACAGTACAGGTGAGCTATGTTGTCTGCGGACAACTCTTGTTTCAAGCTTTTTTCCGAGAGGGATCTCAAAGCCATGTTTGTTTGGGAAAGGATTAACATAATTATGTTAAACTAACAATAATAATCAAATCTTAAAAAATCTTATGGACCATGACCATAGCGTTTGTATAATTCAGGCTGATCTATGTTTCTTGCGAAAATAAAATTGAAAATAAAATTCTTTTTCGTTACATTTCAACATGAAAAGGGGTATTTTCCCTGTTCTCAAAATGTATGCTTTCCAGTTTCGGCATTCTGCCCTGCTAGCATACTTCTCATATTTCACTAGTCTAAACAAATGGTCAGTGAGGTCAGCATGCTGACTGTTAACTGGTATTTTATCACCTATAATGATCTGATTATTTAGATGTGGGACTGATAACGCAGAGCACCGTGAAGGTGCTGTTTGCTACCCTAAGTCTACAGAGTATTAAGTAGCTGGGGTAGCCTACATTTACTAAGTTACTGAATTTAGATTACAAATCGTCTGTTGCATTTGTAAATGTCTTTATTCAAAGATTTTATAGATTTATTTTGGACAGAACAACATAATTAACTTGATCAATATGCTCTCTTACGAACTGAGCACATTCTCTCTTCAATCCATTATGGTAGAATGATGCCTTGTTCTCGCGGGGTCATTTCACGTCTAATCTCGGGGCTTTGGCGGGATTTCGGTATCCAATCGTTGGCTCTACACAACAAAACAATTTAAAAATCTGATACAAACTTTCATAGGCTGACGCTTCAAAATACCGGCTTCAGCCAAAAATAGAAGCGACGTAATGTATTCGTATTTCAAACAAGATAAAACTGAATGATTTTGATTCGATAATTCAAATGTTACCGGCTTCAGCCAAAAATAGAAGCGACGTAATGTATACGTAATGATCATGCAAGATAAAACTGAATGATTTTGATTCGATAGTTAAAACGATGTGCTATAATTAGATTATGACTACCAAATAGGCTGTTGTTTTATCAAAAACGGCAGAGGTCATATTTGATGGTTGATAAATAGACCTCGGCTTCGGAGAGTAGGTATATATGGCTCTGTCAATCTTTACCCATATAATTATTATTATGATCGGTGTATTTGCAAATAATCATTGTTATTCATTTGTCTGTCTTTCTTGGATACAAAAAAAGGTATTTTAATATTTTACACATTAGAAATACCTTTCACGAACAACAAAACAGTAGGTTTGTCTACCCTGAAAGCTGTTTCAGACATCAAAATGGGTGTTGATAAAGATACGGCTGTGTGTATAGTACACGCATAGCTTAGATATTGAGACAAAAGCGGAGTTCTGTTCATCAGCAGTTTGTTCTTTCGCTGCAATATTTTCTAAAGCCTTTCCATCAGGGCTTGTGAAGACCATTATCGTGTTTAAAAAAAGGTTTATTTAACAAATTCATTTAACAAAAAAAAGACCGTGACAAGCATTTTTGCCATTTCCATAAATGCTTTCGACAAAAAGATAAATAATTTACAATTTTATTCCCTTCAATTGTCATCGGCACCATCTTTGAATCTTGCCGTCTTGCAATGGATTAGTAATTGGTATCCTAAATCTTCTCAGTATTTTTGGAACCAAGTAGTCTCACAGTTGGTATAATTATGTCTGCTACGACCTATTACTACACATCAGCCACGATCTGGAAAAATGTTCGTTATGACATCGGAGACCAACATGGACATACACAAAGACCGATACAAACTCATAGTGTTACCTGCTAGTTTGCTCCTTCAGGACACGCAGCAACTGTGAAACAGAAGCACAAATGTTTGACGGACAGCACATAGGCGCAGGCTGGCCAGGAAACGTGTTTGTCTCAATACTTTAAGGGGTCCATTTACCATATTCCGGTCCTAATTATTATTCATAAGATATCTAACGTTTGTACGAGGGTCGCTAGGTTTAATTTTCTAGTTCAACGTACCTAGCGTGTTCATTGGTTACAATTGGTTAGGTATCACGAAGAAAAGGGTACGTTTCACCTCTAAGAAGAGGACAGAATTCTTTTAATTTCAATTTGAAAGCCTTTGAACAGAACACACTACTAGTTTCTTGGCACATGTATATGTATAAATAAATTGTCATTTTTCTAAATCATAGTAGGAAATGAAAAGATGAATATTACCAGTATCTCCTTATGTTTTCCCCAAAGGCAGCAAAAGCTTTCAAAGAATCATGAAAATAAGAATTGATCTAGACGCTTGAACATTAAATGGTATCATATTTAAATAGAATGAAAAAATGACATGTGTACTTACCATGTGTACCAAGACATGAAGTGTATCGTTTACAAAAAAAGCTCGTTCTAAATTAATTTTTGAGCTACAGTCGACCATACTTTACGTGACGGTACCGTTTTTACATAACGCAAAATAATTAATGCCGAAAGTCCTAAAATTAGAGCAAATTATTATTTACTACCGTAAGTTAACGACCCTTCCAATTATGATAGCCGGATTTCTTCAAGAACGTCCTTGTTACCCAGAAAAGCTTCGAATGCCAATTCGATTCACAATTTTGCAGGCATTTATCATCGGTATAGCGTGAAACACGTGGTCTGCTTTTGACCCAATTTTATGCATGTATACTCCGTAAATATTGACCTGAACCTGTTGAATATGTAATGAGTAACTGTGATGCAAAATAATCACTCTTCGACGTATATTGACACGAGGAGCACGTGCAGAATACAAAGTTCCGATGTTTATGGAAACTATCGACTCTGCTCGACAGTGAGGAGTGCTGGCGAGTAGTGATTATTTCGCATCACAGTTACTCATTACATATTCAACAGGTTCAGGTCAATATTTACGGAGTATACCCCGAACCAATTCCCAAATGTTATACCCTTTCCCAAACAAGACCTGGCAGAATTAATTTCAGACAGCATTGAGAGATCATTAGCAATTTCTACTTTTCAACTCAAAAATTGATTTATTACTATACATATTTTATGTTTTTTCTTGTACAATACCAGAAACTGTTCATTACAGACCCGTTTTTCCTATCACGGCAGTAACATTTACCAGTCCAATTTTCGTGGAAATTGTTTAAGGTATTCCATTCATCATTAGATACCAAACACTTTGTGCATCTTCGGGCATCATTCGTACCAGCGAAAATTGATGATGGTATCCGGTATGGAATTCAAAATCCAGATACCCTAGTGAATTTCCGGGATTAATCGTGACATGTGACATGTCATCCATCATTAGATACCAAACACTTCGTACATCTTCGAACGCCATTCGTATTTACGGAAATTGACGATGGTATCCGGAATTTAAAACCTGGATTCTCTCGTGAAATTTCTTTCCTGGCATCATCCGTGGCAACGAAAATTGACGAGGAATACCCTCGTCAATTTTCGTTACCACGGATGACGCCAAAAAGTGCACGAATCTTTTAGTAGATAATGATGGATTGAATACCTTAACATTGGAGTTCATTCATCAATTTTGACATCGCAATGTAGGATTACAGGCAGAACATGCCAACATCCGGGTAATTCATAGAAAATTAACCAACCTTTTTCTCATTTCCTTCCCGAAAATTTGAACGAAATCTATTTTAGAAGTTTCAACATTTGTGTTCAGCAAAAACATGATAATTAATATAATTTGCGGCATTGGATCCACACAGTAATTCAGACACAATATCTCTATCAACTTTACAATCAGTATTTTAGAATCACTATGGTATATAAAGAAAACCTACCACCTAATCGTAGTTTGCCTTGGGAAAGAGTGTCTGTGTGGAATTTCGTTTAAAAATTAATAAGTAATTTTTAACCTCGTTGTCTGTTTTCACTAGCATATCATGTAGTAATTTGTTTCCTCTTAAAGAACATCAAGTTTTGCTGAAATTATAAGCAGATGTTGAAAATTAACTGTTTCGTAACATTTTCGACTAGATCTATGTACATTTTAAATTCAGTAGTTCCGTGGTCTCTTTGTGGCAATTAACAATAGACTGTGTAGTCCTTTTTCTTGGCAATATTTTGTGTAATGTACGTATCATAGTACGATATAAATATCCATTTGATTTTTAAAAAAAAATCTTTCTCAATTACGAACTTATTTTTTATTGAGCTTAATGCGAATAATTTTCTTTTTCGTTTTTCATAAAATGACAAAGATTGTATAGTAGAATGTGTATACTCGTATATGATAATTATGCGAAAGTATAAACCCCGTCATGCTGGCACATTGGCAGGTAACATAGAACAAGACCAGGAATGGTATTAACCAACCAGTTTTAATCCAAGAATACCTTTAAAATTACACAACAATCAATCCGATTGGCCGAGACATATGTCTCGTCCAATCAGATGGCTTGCAATGTAGCTTTGCTTTAGACAATTGATAGAAATGTTGGTATACGGCCCCTATATGTATAAAGCATTTGAGCAGTCTGAGCTTGTTTTACACAACATGTTTGCTGTAATTCAGTGTTAATTATGCTGGTAAAACAATACAGTCAGTAATTTGACATCAGTTGCACCAGAGTTCTTTTTATATGTTTCAGATAGCTAGTATCTTCTAATCGAGCATTATTGAATATGAATATTTTGCCAGATGGTAATCATTTATAAGTTTGAATCTTTTTTCCTTCAATGTTTTAAAAACACCCGTTTTAGGACAACTTTTAGCGGTTGTTTGTGAAATGATATAGCTCTATAGTTGTATTGTAAGCTCTCTTCTAACAACCGTGTGTCTGCTTTAACAACCAACAAACTGATACAATGTTCAGATAGCGTCAACGTTTTTTTTCTGTGCCTAAGCAATCTTACAAAACAATAAAATACTCCCCTTAATCTAAAATTCAGGGCGAGTAGAGGATGCACTGCATGGAAAAGTCATTTTATTTCAGAATCTATTACTTGAGCTATGGTGCAATACTTAACAAGTATGCGTTTTTATATTATTATTTTACAGTGTCGTGCATGCCTCATACTTGCAACAAGTGGAAGATCTTAGACGGCGTATATGTCAGAGTAACTGACAAGAGGGGGTTGGGAGTTAACCCTTTCCCAAACGGCAAAATTTTAGGGTTATCCACTTCAAAAACTGCCACAACTGACAAATTGGTTGCTATTAAAGATAGATTTGTGTAAAATATCTCAAAGAAAAATTTGAGACAAAAGGAGAAACGGCTGGTTATCAGCAGTTTCTTCTTTTGTCTCAATGTTTTCCAAAGCCTTTTCTATTAGGGACGTCAAAACAAAGTCTTGTTTGGGAAAGGGTTAAAGTCATTTTAAGTTTGTTACTTCAAATCCAAACTCTTTATTATGGGTACTATTTTGTATCTCGTAGATGAGACAATTCCAATGTGACTAAAACATAGGGTTTGATGAACTAAACATACAGATTGATTAACTATATAATTATGAAAAAACATCCTCTTATCCGTCGTTCTAATAGTATACATAAGTCGCAGTAATAGACTTTTAAGAACACTGTTTAAGAACAATGTCTTACTGCATTGTTTTTTAATTTGCATACAATGTAATATATGTATATGTATGTGCTTTTTAATTACACACTATGTATTATATGTTGCATAAAAATGACCAGTTCACCATAATGTGCATCTTTTTATTCCTTTCATATGTGTGTTCATACCAGGGTATAAAGGCAAAAATTGCAAGATTGTGTCTCATTGAGATCACCAAGCAAAACTGTTTTGTATATTTGCCACATATTATTACCCGCATGTCATGTTCGACTGCTTAAAGGGCGACGGTAACAGATGGTCTAATTGCAAAAAATGAATTTTTTTGAAAAAATATGCAAAACTTTTGTGTTGACCACCTCGGGATGGTTAATAATATGCGATTCAGACAGAGAATGAGCCGAAATTACAAGACAGATAGCTGAATTTAGGGAGAATCCAAACCTAAATTCAACCCCGTCTCAGATGGGGTTAGAATTATTTTTAAATTGTTGCGCATGCGCATACAGCGCGGACCATGATTCAAACGAGATTTATACTTGAAATTTCAATATGACGTCATCATGTATGTTGTGACGGTAATGTGACGTCATTTAAGAAAGTCGCATGTCCTACTGTTTTGACCTACTTTCGACATCGCTTCATAAATTTGGTATCAAATTGCGAAAAAAAGAGTCGTTGCTTCAATAGTTTGTCGTAATCATTTAATCAGGTCATATAAAGCTTAAAAGGTGTACATTTCGTTTGTATTTGACAATTTTTGGGTCCAAATCTAGGAAATAGTAGCTTTAAATTTAGCTTCACTATCAAACTTTCCCTATATGATGATTCTTAGAAGATTTTACGAGCTTTTAAATGTAGGCGCTAAAATAAATGTGACCCAGACTCTTTTTCTCGTGCGACTGACAAAATTTATTGTACAACACGAGGCAACAACCTTCCGACACGTGTTATTGTAATCTTGTCTCCATATCTATGATTCTACAAGAGCATGATGACTTTAACACAACGTCCATTCACGATGAAGGATTATCATGATTTGTACCGGAACACAACAGATATGTAACATTCTACCGATAACTTGTGGTTTCATTCCGCTGCCCCGCGGGTGCCGTGATTTCATTCAGACTTACACATATCAATCTACCATTATTCATTTTGTTTTCGTGTGTTTTGAATTTGAATTCAACTTTCCAGGCCACAAATATATTTCAACCAGCGCTACAGATGAAATGGGGGTTATAGCTTTTCAAAATGCAATATTTTATCAAATCCTATGTTGAGACGATTCAAATGAGTACCTACAATATGGTTTAAATTTGAATAAATATAGAATGACTTTACGCCCTCTCGTCTGTTGCTTTGACATAGACCATCGTATTCGTTTTGTAACATGGAACATGTGGAAGTCAGCTTTCCTTGTCCTTGAGTGGTAAAAGGAATACATCATAAATGCTCATTTTGGAATGCATTTTTAAAAGCATAGCTCATCAAGACAGGCCATGTCACGCCCTAATCTCTCCGTTCAAGATTTCAGAGGTAGACATGTGAAATTAAAAGAGAAATGGTGCATTACTAGGGTTATGGTTTAAGTGCTCAGAGTACTCAAATTGTGTCATGTAGGAATGAAAAATCATTTGCCAAGATCCGATTTCGGACATGCTTTTGTGACAAGTAACGACATATCACAATTACTTATTCTCGGATATGCAAAGTTATATTTTTATGTATAACTGCTGACACGTGAGGAGGCGTAAATCAGTTCAGGGTATATTGGGTATAAACATAATATAACATGTTGAACATAGACTACAATTATTCAAGGATACATCATAATTATGGTTCCACAACCTCACTTTAAACCAACGGTCTAGGACAATCTCAAAAATACAAAACTTGTCCTAAATGCAATCTCTACTCTTTCTAAAATGAGGAATTTCAGGTCAGAATAATGTGCAAGTCATCGAAGAAAACATATAAATAATGCATATCATTTAGAACATTTCGTTGAGTTTGAAAGTTTATGGTATAATCTACAAGGATTATCCAACCAGGTCATTGTATGTGAAAGGGTTATTCCAGAATGGGGATAACAGCTTATGGAATTCCTCATAAAAAGGGTCGGGGCATAGTTCAGGGTTATACATCTGTATAAGAATGCCAGAATATAAGATGATTACAAAGTTCTGCCATTCTTTCACAATTTTCCCACACTTTTTTTCTTCCCCTGTATATTTTTATCCAAGAAAACCGGATAAACTTGGGCGCGTGCCAAACCGTAAGATGCAAAGTTCTTAGGAAAAATCCCGGAATAATAACGAGCTAAATCGCTTACGTATTTCACATCTGTCAGTAGTTCTAACGCGTCACCGGATGAAGAGCTTATTTTGCATGAGCGAGAAATGTCGATTTAGGTCAGACTGCGCATTCTGCGCAGTCTGGCCAGAATCGAATTTCTCGCTATTGGACGCTTTTCTGTACGCAATTATTACCTTTCTCGAAATTTCCCTTAACAATGTGGTCCTAGATCCCGCTCATTTTGATCATTCCTTTTTTCACTACGCGTGTAAAAAATACATTGGTCAAATTGTGAGACTTATCAGACTACAATTTACCTGTTTTGATGGATTTTATGTACAGTAAATCTGGAATGTAATGCATGTCGTTTACGAAGACTGATTTAAAAATGATTTGTAATAGATTACGAAAAAGAAGTGTCCGATGTTTGCGAGAAGAATTAACAAATGGTTTTTAGTTGTTCACCAGGATACTAGCATAGGAAAATGTTCTTTGTGAGTTTTTCTGTTATCCTTTCTTTCGCTATAGACATGCATTTAGGAAATAGTGGCACTGGTTGGTTTTAACTCACTATTTTCGCCGTTTACAAGTTCCAAAATACGCCATGTTTACACGTGACTAGTCCCATTTTATCTGCGACCCGTCAACTAAATTTACTCCATGATATATCTTCCATGTTCCTCATATTGTTGTCATGTTATGAAAATTGGTGACTTTTGAAAACATGGAAATTATTCAACCAGCCCCTTCGAAAGGAACAAGTCCCGGTTTTTTGCATGTCTATTAAAGAAAGTATAGTGCATTAAAGGGGAACATTTCGTCGCTTTCCAACAAAAACCTCGCAACTGCGGCTTGTTTTAAGCTGCAGTTACGAGGTTTGTGTTTAAAAGCAGCGTTTTACTACTTTTTTTTTCAATATTGTCCTTGCTCTTTCAGAAATCTAATTTGACGTCTGCGAGACGCACCCAGTCTATCGGCTGATGATGTTAAATAATTTTGCATGTGTATTTTTCACGCGAGGCTTAACATATTGAGGTTGTTTGCATAAGTTATAAGTGAAAAAACTGCACTTTGTTAACTTCCGCTTCGTAAAGACACTGTGTGGTTCCATAACATTGTACATGTAAAATCAAAAATAGCTAATTCAGCATAATTTGCAGAAATGGTTTTTATAATAACCCGCTATCACATAATGATTGTTGCATTGCTTTAAATGCATACAGGTAGTTTCGGTAAATTCAAACAAGCTTAATTGAAGGTATTGAAATGGAAATACACAATTTCCTCGTTACCTTTCCTAAATATTCTAAGAGGCTTTTGCATAAAACTTTTTTGAGATATTTCTTTAAATAGTAGAATAAGTAAATTATGATAATATTTTCATTAAAATAAGGGATGCAACGCTTGTTCTTCCAACGATAACTTGTACAGAGATGTAAACTTCTTTCACTTTAACTTCATAAAAAATATTATCTAAGAAAACTGCATAAAATAACTATCACTTTCACTGCAAAAGTCTATAAATCGCAAGAGAGCAGCCGAAACGCATAAACCTAAAATACACTGGAGCGTATCGTCTGCACATCAACGCCTGATTATTAGCACGTGCTTGATCGTCTGCTACACGTCAGTGGACTGACATTTACAGGAAAACTCGACTAAGCATGGCGCTTCTACACGCGACCTTAATTTAAACACTTTCTCCAGAATTTATCTTATGCGTTTCTTGAAATTAATTTATTTATTTGTACCTAAAAGAATTTCGGATTCATTCGTCTGTCGATTTTTCTGTATCTGTATACATTTTAAACGCCTACAAACTGTATATTGGGCGACACTCTTCTTAAAAGTGTGTTTATTTCAAGTTAAAGGTAACCACAAATCACTAATTTATTACCGCAAATAGGTAAAAATGTTCATAAATATGTGTTTCGAATTGTCAGCCTATAATGGTCTGTTAAACAACGATTTGTTCGAGTAGAACACTTTTTTGCATTCCCGATTTACGAAAGACTATGGAAGACTGTCTCCACATAGTTCTGATTCCCACAAAACCTTACATGGGCCCTTTAAGAGCAAAACATTTGTTCCTACATAAAATCTAGTTCTTGCTTGCTGCTAAAGGTCTCTGGGTATTGTTGAAATAGCTGTAGGTACAATTTTTGTGGAGATAATCAGCGATATTCATATTTTATCGTTATGAACTGTCTAAACTGGCATTAAAGTTCAAATATACTCAGTTCCAGAAGAAAGTGTGCACTTTTGCGTTTTACCTTTACCTTAATTTTCACAAAGTTAATGACAATTAAGGGAGTAAAAGTGATATCATACTTCAGATTAGACCTTAAAGAAAATTGGCATCAAAACAGATGTCGATAGAATTGCTCATATTGCATACACAGAGTCAGATCATTATGGTGTTGATAGTGTTGATGGTGTTGAGATTTGCACTCCTTCCAGCTTTTCCTGTGGATAAGGTTACAAGCTTATATGCCGTTGTTGGATTTGACCAGGCCTTCCAAGCCATTTCCACGTTAAAGCTTGAACTTTCTTGTAGACGTTACGTGTACGTCAACGTTAGTAATCGCTACGTTAGTAGTCTAGTGAATTGCCGTCGAACGGTGCAATAACGTTCTAAAGCGAATTTGTTTGCCTTTAAGATACCATACAAATGACCAATTGGTATTAGAACATAAGTACCGTACAAATCCAAATATTCGGAAGGTTTTTGTTTTCACCAAGTTCTGTCTTGCTCACCAACGTTAATTGTAATTCGTTTCACGTTAATGCACTATGCACAAATGTAATGAAAATGTGATTTTATGCTACGGTATGCCAAAAGGAGTGCAGCGAGTGTAATTTCTGATCGATAACTCATCAGGCACGCGAGGCATACCTAAAACACTAAAAATGCAAAATCGCAATCAAGACGAAAATTCGTGCATGCTATGTGATTTCTTCATCAATATACCGTTTGTCAATAGTCTTGAAATGTGTTGTACAAAATTTCCTTGCGGTGGACGATATACTTTTCGAGATATTCAAAATTTAAAAGTGCACACTTTCTTTTGGAACTGAGTATACATGCAATAAAAACAAAATATTAAAAATGTTAGTGTCAAAAGAGCATCATTAGCACATAATATAGTTCGGTAGTTTTTGTAATTTAATCAAAACCTGTCTGAATTCCTGTTAAATTTAGAAGCTTTTAAAATCTTAATTCATTTCTTATGTCACTCAAAACATATAAGTTTTTGGAAATAGGGAACATTAAATGTTATCTGAAAATATCTGAAGATAGTGCGTTCCCATAAAGATTATTAAAAAGTATTGCATAATAATCATAAAAGATAATGTTTTAAAATGCGATGTTTTGCTTTTAAAAAAGTTCTTTGCTAAAAATGAGTTTTCCTATAAATTGTCTAGAGGCTTGATAACCCTTTCTTGGCCAAGGGCACCTTATCCCATTTCCAAACAACAAGATTATGGGTTGGTCAAAATTAAAACCGTTGCAGACAACAACTTCAAGTGAATGTCATTTAATTGTTTTCATTGCCGTTTGGTGTAGAAAACATTGTGAACAATGAAGAAATTGATGTTTCTTCATATTCCACGATGTTTTCCCAAGCCATAATCTTTTGGGAGTCAAAAAGAGTCATTGTGTAGTAATGGGCTATATGACGACATTTAAATCAATAGGAAAATGATGTAAATGTAGTATATCACTGCTTTTCTTCCCAAACGTAGTAACTGCAGCTTGATTAAAGTTGTGGTTATGAAAGTTTTTTCAAAGAAAAAAACTTCTATGTAGATCTAATTAAAAACTGGGTTAGTGTGCACACTTTCCAGAATAAATCAAATTTAATCAGCTAAATTGAAAGTATTTACGAATATTTTAACGTCCAAAAACGTTCCAGATATACCTAGAAATAATGGGGTTGACCTCACGTGACCTTTCATATATTGGTGCAGTATTTATGACTTTCTGCATGAATTCTGCTACACGCACTTAACCTTTTCTAAAATAGTCATAAATTTGGGCTCCTTTGGAGGAAAGGTTCTTGAAAAGATTTGAGCAAATTATTGAATCAGCATTGTTTCCATTTCTTTATTTTTTGTGTCACAACGTACTCAAAATATGGTTTTGACTAACACATTACCAGGTGGCAAAACTTTTGACTGGTTCAAATTCAAAGGTGTTGCTGATGATGACAATTTCAAGTGAATAAGATCTTATCTTTTTTAGCCATTCCTGGTAACAAAAAATGTCAAAAATGAAGAAATTGCTTAATAGAAATTGCTTGTCACATGCATGTTCTTCATTTTCCACAATGTTTTCCAAAGTCATTACCTTGTGGGGAGTCAAAAAGAGTCACTGTGTGGTAATGGGTTAACATCTGTCGTCTGCAGGAGCATTCGTTCTGGAATTGCTTTATATTTCTGCGTCTGGGAAATGGATAATCACGTTTTATTGACCCCGAAAATATGACCTCAGATGCCGGGTCAAATATGAAGGGAGGCTGTCTTGGCGCGTGTGTTGGTGCACCACCGGAAGTGGAAGTTACGCATCACGTGACATGTTTATGCAGCGTTTTTCCGGTCAATTGCACGTGAATGCAAGTGGCAGGTAGTCCCGTCTGCTGTCTATGATGAAATATCGTCTGATGATTATATTTCCAGAACTTTTTCCATGGTTAATAATAACCAGTTGTTGTCTGGATTCAGCCCTGAACATATTCCGTACACTTTTGATATCAAACAATGATTGTGTAGAATATATTTGGTTATATTTGAAAAATTCGTAACTACAGCTTAGTTGTAAATATAGTTACGACATTTCATACGTAACCGTCGATCAAAAGCCTTTAACTATAACAAATGAATGAACGAGCAGTTGGTTGTATTCGAAAATGTCGTAACTACAGCTTGAATAAGCTGTACTTACGACATTTTCGAATATAACCGTCTACAAACAACATAAGAACAAGACAAATGAATCAACGAGCGGTTCATAGTACATATACATGTCAACTTTTTTCTAGATCGTTCTTAATTAGCGAACAACAACAGATGTAAAGAGAATCGGAAGCTGCAAGTGAATTAGCTTTTATTCAAAGTCATTCAGCTTTGTTTTTGATAACTTATTGGTGCCATAGAGTCGCAAAGGACATGTGTTCAATACTTGCCTTCAACAAAGGCAGAAGTAAATTTGGAAAAAAAAACTACGGTCATTTATATATACTAGTAAAGAGTGTTTGAGAAACAACATAGATGCCGAACAGTCTGCGAATATGCACAATCTGACGAAGGTCCAGGGTGTTCTTTTCTAAATACTTTCTTAAAAGCGCAACATGGATTCCTAGCTGGCTGCATTTAAACTCATATTTTATTATCCAAGTTTTTTAAGGGTAACAACCCATCATTTACTACATAACACTTTGTGAATTTTCGGGGACCATTTGTAGCAACGGAAATTGAAGAGAGTATCTCTCGTTAATTTCCGTTGTTACGGATGGCGCCTGAATATACACGCAGAGTCTGGTGTCTAATGATGGGTTACACTCCTTAAGTATTAGATAGAGGCTGAATAGTAGATTCTACGCGATATAAACGTTCAAACGGCACAGCCTTTGAACGTTTATGTCGCGTAGAATCTACTATACTATACAGACTCTATCTGACTTAGTGTTCGTAAACCAATGAAAACATACGCTTCTACTTTCATTCTTAAAACCACGCCTCCGACCGGAGCTACAATCGAGCGGATCTCACCGGATTTACACCCTTTTCCCAAAAATTACATCATTTTCCCAAAAGTTACATCATTTTGAATGACTGCACAGGAAACGGGGTCGTGGCTATGTATACCCGTGACATAAACTGACCGACAGTGTGTTTATGTGAAATATAGCGTCGAAATTTTCAAATATACTGCAATTTCATTGGTCCAAAAACTAGGACGAACACTAAATGTTCTTAGGACCCAATTTCCAGATCCTGACTCATTTTTACGTAACGGTCATAATTGACGGAATCAGTGTTAACAGAACCAATGTGATCCATTTAGATTTTAGTCTTATCAGATATTTTCATGCTTAATGTAACAATACGATAAACGATCATAATGGCCAATATCAATATCTACTCTTCAAATAATAGCCCACATAACATTATATTAACCCTGAATAAAAACAAGCAATGGGTGGAGAATAAGGTCAGACTACATTGCAGAAAGGGGGGCTGCTTGATACTTAGCAATAAGCAGTAGGGCATACTTCAATTTAAGGTAGTCCACCCTAATGAGATTCTCGCGTGGTCGGAATTATTCGTGCGAAGTCGAAAACATTCGGCGGTGGAACTTTCTACCACCGAATGTTTACGACCGCGACCGAATAGATTCGGATACTTATAGTGACATTTCAGAATTTTTTGTCATAAATTTTACTTTTATTTTTATCTGAAAGAGTATATTTCCTTATGAAAATTCTGAAAATTTCGAGCCAAAATATTGCGCCGTTTAAGAGAAATTTATATTTTTGTGTTAAAATTGAACAAATTGTTGTGGACAACAGTTCGGATTTATATGCAATTTATCGATTATGTCTCAACTTTAAATGCGTGTTTCTCGCTTATTGGCAACAACTTCAAAAAACCAATAGTATTTATACTCATTAGAATAACCAATCTTGGCATCAAGACATACTTTAAAAAATTGAAATGAAATGTCCCTTTAACGACACCGCTCGAAACATCCGATGTTTTTTAGTCTCAAAATGGCCACATTACGGTAATTCTACCTTAACTGAAGTCGCAATAACGAGTGTCAACTGAATTTTCCATTTTCCAGTATTCAGCAAAACGTGTTATCTCCTTGAATCTAAATTTAGTTTCTATTTTTTTTCTTTTTTTTTAAACAAATCTTGCCAATCAATAATTACCGTTGTCAATTTACCGTAAAATTGTTCAAACATTTCTCAAAGGAGGGAAGTTTTAGCTGCAAACGCTTTGTTAGCCCATTACATGTAAATGCAGGGAGCGAACACGTTGGAATATTTATATTTTAACATTTATCATTTCAAAAGATTGCTTAAACCACTTTGATAACGACAGGAAATTCGACCGTGAATATTAAAAAGCTGCGGAACTACTTTGCATATTATCTGTTTACACTAAAATTATATATTTTATCAAATTGTCTAGTAATTCAAATTCTTTCTTTCTCCTTTCCATTTAATGTAAAGAAATGTCGCGCATAATTTCCTTATAAACCTGTGCAAGTAAGGACTGATATATGTTGAAACTTAAAATTACGTAATTATACCTGTGAACAGCAGTCACAAAGTCACAAACAAAAATGATAAAAATTCGGCTGCATGATTTTGCCAAAACTATCTGTGTGTTCTTATTTCTTTAAATATTTTCTTGAAATAATGTATTTAAATTCATGTTTTTATTAGCAGTCATTTTGTTGTCTATCAAATGGAAGGTCTATAAAACCTATTAGAGGGTTAAGAATCAAAGAATCGGATTAAAATTGTATTCACTTTTTAATTGCAATGTTATCTGATGATCGGAAGTCACGCGACCTCGTTTCCTAGCAACGCCAATTTCCGCTGCAATATTGCGCACGAAATGGTGCACAAACGCGCCGGTCCGTAATTAATGCAACAATTGCAGATTTAATAATGGATATGCAGGCAATTGTGCAATTTACTGTCAAAGAATCTATCAATATTGCATTGTGCACAGACATGAATAATGCGTCTCATTTTGACTTTTTATGTCTGTTTAAAGACTATCCTTTGCATAACGCGTTTCGTATTTCCGTCGCAATAGTCGGATGTTACCAGGCCCCGGTTTCTTGAAAAAACTTAAGTACGTTCTCATGCTCAAATCTGAGGACCGTGCTCAAATCGCACGAAATCAACGTGAACTTCAATCGAATACCCTTCAACGTTGGAGAGTATCCCTTTGAAGTTGAGCATGCTCTCATGAGAATATACCTAAGTTTTTTCCGGAAACCGGGGCCTGGACTGAATCCTGGGGATGAATGATGTCAATGATAAATATGAAAATGATGGAAAATTGGGCGCTTTATACTTTGAATGGGTGATGCATTACATATACGTAATACATGATTCATCCCCAAGTTGACTTGTACAATGTTCAGGCTTACAACGTTCGGTTTTCTTGCATGTACTTTATGCTTCAATCTAACGCCAACGAGAGAGGGAAAATGGGTTTAATTGTTACCAGTACATCCTGCTGAAAAGCAATCGAGAATTTATGATCAACTATTTGTTTTAATCTCCACAAATTGTATATCATATAAGTTAAAAATGTTAGTTGAAATGGACACTATTACGAATGTCAACATTTAAAGCTATTGAAAGCGGCCCTATCATTTTCTACAATCGAAAGGTCCAGCAGATGCGTTCAGTATCATGACAGGCGTCACCATTCGTAATGAATGTCAGTCCATTAACTTGTTTACTGCAAATAAAACGGATTTAGCGCAGATCATTTTCTCTGACAATACCAAATATGTGGGTGGGCATTAAACTCAAGCCGGGTTGATAAATAGAGATATTACGACATGCTTGATGGTCTTCAATGCGACGATCCTTATGTCTTTCCTAGGAGAAGTCAAATATATTCTAATAAATCGAATGGTTTCGCAAAAAAAAAACACCTGGTAACTGCAGCTTATTCTAAGCTGCAGTTACCAGGGTCTAGTTGAAACGCGACCATATGGACTAAATTGGTCCAAAGTAGAAGGCTGAAATAGATGACATATGATATAACTTTATAGGTACTATACAAGGCGTACCATGTTTACTATTTTGCTTTAAAAAATATTGTCTGCGAGACAGTTGAAAGCTCAATAGAGAATTCAGTTGCAAAACTTTTGTGTCTGTATTAAACATAATTATCTTAAAGCATTTCCAGACATTATTTTAACTCGAGATAGCATTGATAAATGTACAAGGTTATTGTAACGTTTTGCCATGTGTACAAGTCCGAATAGGTGCACTGGACTTATGGTATCTTAAAACTTGAGAATTTTGTAGTCGGTCTCACATAAAAACTACAAATAACCTGAAAATGGTCTAAACGTAATGTAAAAAATGAACGCCAAAGAAGTAAGGGAATTGCTACCTGCTATATCAAGAGTGAAAACCCAAACAGTGCGTATCTAAACTGGTCATTAACCAACTGGGCAGTGAAATATTGCGTATTGTGGACCCGCATTGCGAGCTTTTGTTCCTGACCAAGTGACCAGTGGTGATCTAAATGACCATCACTGTCTCCGGCCATGGTCATTTAGGTTTAGAAAAGGCGTTTAATGATGACACGGACAGGTATGATTCAAGATGAAAAATGAACATGATTAGGTTATACATCCAAACAAACATGGAGGCACGACTGACAGCCTTTGCAGCTGTCTTTACGCAATGATTTCTATCAAAATCGAAACGTAACCCATTCGCCAAGAAAAAAAACACCCTACCTAGTTTTAGAATTTAAACACAGAAAAATCAATATAGGAAAATGAAGTAAATGCCAACTATAGTATACAGATGTTCTATTTTTTTGGTAAAAATTTTGCCTTCTGAAACACCCTTCATACGTTGATCTGTCTACAATTTTATTGTAATGTTTGGAAAGGGGTTTAACCGATTATCACAAACTAATGGTCAAGGAAAACATCATGGAAAATAAGAAATTGCTTGTGACAAGCAATTTCTTCATTTCCCACAATGTTTTCCACCCAAGAAGACCTAAAAATTAGAAATATCATTCAATCGAAATTGTCATCTGCAGGATCTTTCAATTTGGATTGTCCTATAATTCTGTCGTTTGGCAATGGGTTAACAGTTGAATAATTATTTGGTCTTGACTGGATATATGTCGTCCAGCTAAGCAAACGATTAAGCAACATAATTCAATTCTTCAAATTAATAACTTGTATTAGTAAGTATGATGACTCTTCTTCCACAAAGAATATACGCATTTTTAAGTAAATACAAATTGTCAGTTTCTTCAAAGCCTTTATTAAAGCTGCAATTAGCCTACTAGGTTTCTGAAAGAAAGCGTCGAAATTCATGACATAGGATAATCATAAAGGTTAAGCTGTAAGATTTACTGAAATAGTCGAAGAGTTAGTAAAGAATAATTCAGTTCCACAAAAACAAGCGGGAATATTGTGAGTTTTTAATTAAATTCAGTGGGTGGCTTTCATTATAATTTGATGTTTAAATCTGGAAATCATGACACGCAATGGAATTATATAAAAAGCCAATAAAGTCGTATTGTCATAAAACACATGATTCTAGAAATTAAATATTACCAATGAAATAACAGCAATGAAATTAACCCAATGTCATAAACAAAGAAACCTTTCTTCAAGTAGAATACCCGTAATGTCGCCATTTTGAGACACATAAAACATCGAAATTTTCGAGCGGCGTATCTGCGTATCCGAACTTATTCGGGCGCTTTCGTAAACATTCGGCGGTGGAACTTTTCGGCGGTGGAAAGTTCCACCGCCGAATATTTTCGACCTCGCCCGAATAATCCGACGTCGCGCGAATCTAATTACGGGTAGACTACCTTAAGACATCTTCGCAAGCCTAGGGATCTACCTCCACTCTGTTCCTTACATTCATAAGGAACAAAGTGGAGGTAGAACCATCGGCTTGCAAAGATGTTCTTAAGGACGATAATTTCAATTTAGATATTTTCGGATAAGGCAAGCAGATGTTCGTTTGAGTCAAATTATTTTCAGCATCTTTTATGTCTGATCGCCGAACGTTTTTCAGGGGCCAAGGTAAATTGTATACCATTGTGATGGGCCTAACAATAAGCTTGTTTCTCTACCCGGTGCCTTCTTACACACAATTAAGTATCCACAATAGATCGCTATCTCATCCTTGAATAGGATTTCGCGTGCGGAAGACCCTAGCTTAATGAAAGTTAATTATTTCATTAGTTTTACGGCCTTGGTAAACCCTACCTTACTAATTGTATGTAAAACGAAATCTTACATACAAGATAGACAGATGAGTGTGTACCAGGGACCATTTTGGAATTTATTAAGCTTCATATAAGCCTGTGCCTTAAGCCAGGCATCTCCGCAAGCCAATGATTCTACCTCCACTTTGTTCCTTACGAACAAAGTGGAGGTAGAACCCTTGGCTTGCGAAGATGTAAGCCAGGATACGTCACCTAACCTGGCTTATTGGGACATATTCATATTGCTTTGGCCATCCTCGAAAGTCAATTTTGCTGATAATAATATATTAGATCAAGGGGTAAAATAAATGTGATTTTCGTTTTTGATTTGACAATGATGTGTGAATGTACAAAACACATAATATATGGATATGACTTGGGTCAGTTTGGTCAATCAGCTTCATTATACCATATCTGTAAAAGCGCATATGCTAATTGCCTGGTGCAAAATTATCAGCTGGCCCAAGTAGAAATTCATTTTGTTCAACTTGAATTTCAAGGCGGGGCATACATAGCAAAATATTTTAAGTAACATTAAAATGCCACTTACTGTAATGTTCATTATAAGTACCCTCTCTTTGTTATCAAAGTTTTAAGAGACGTTGTTGCTTTTGCATAAATATATACACATAATTATAAAAACGTCAGCACATTTTTAGCTTTGAGACGAAACTTGTGTTGTATCGCGATTGAAAAAAATGTGTATAAAATGGTATTTTGTGATAGTGTTTAAGATGTGTGTTCAAATCCTTAAGCCCAATTTCGGATTAAGGTGGTGGCGCAAAACATACATTTATATCAGTTGGACTAGTCTAAAAATATCAGATTTTCTTCCTAAATTGCATGGTTAATCGCAGTACCCTTAAGCAAGGATAATCGTTCCGAATGCTCTCTTGCCTTTCAATTAAAAGGGTTTTGCCACTTGTTATTCTCATCTATCAAATGAAGAACGATCAATTTGAAATAGAAAAATAGTTACTTTCGAAAGTAAATGAGCTGTGAGAGAAAGTAGTTCGATTTTTGACATTGAATTGGAAGTTGACCCTAAACTGTACGCCCAATTAAGATCTAGAAATAGGATGCTTTGTACTTTGGTACTCATTGCAACGTATCAAGTTTACGCATTTTCTGGACGTATAGGCCCATCAAACTGTGTTTAAATGTGTTTAGTAATTAAGATGGTAGAACTTAATACAATATATTCCACCATACTGTAAAAGCAAATAAGCATCGGTTCCATATTCTAATACCAGTATTATTTGAAAATACTTTTTAAAAGCTGACATTTTGATAACTTATAGCTTTAGAAAATGTTGTATTTTTTTTTATTTTAACGCTCCATTGTTGTTAATTTTCCTTTCCTTACGACGATTTTTAGCTAAATTTGATTTTGTGACTAATGTGTGTCACTAATTATTGCAACCAATACAAAATTTTCGGAAAGAGATGCAAATATGACGGAAACCTAAATATTTTCAAGGTAATTCCCTCTTAATATGTAGATAACCCAAATAACTGTCACAGAGACTATGCTTATCATCTTCGAGGGCAGATCAAGAGGGGGGGGGGGGGGGGTCCGCATTGGCCGAATATTAAATTTTGACTATAAAACACTAGTATAACATTTCATATTGAACAATTTAAAGCTATCACTTGGGCTTGGACCCCCCCCCCCCCCCCCGGAAAAAATCCTGAATCCATCCTTGATCTTAGAATCTACAAAGTGTAAGTCTATATATGAGCCTGAGCCTGAAAGGTCGCTTATAGCAATTGACGTAGCCATATTTCAAGACCAGTCAGAGCCTCAATGGAAACTGGCAGACAGCCATACTACCCTTTGTGGCTACTACAGGTCATGAAGAAGCAAGTGGAGAACAACATGGTTCTTGATCAGACTGCGTGTATATAGTCCTCAAAAGCCCCAAAAGACATTTTTCCAGATCCCGGCTCATATTTATTCATCATCTGCTCTATCAAACCAAATTTAGAGACGTTATTTCAAATGCGGTGGATTTACGAGGGGCGTTCAATTAAAAGCGGTACTAATTGTCCACCATACATCATGGTTCTATAGAACTAGTGGTGGTTAGGGCTATTTGACGGGAATATTACTGTCTATACTTGGTCAAAATTTGAGACAAATTCGTTGATTCTTTCAAAAGTTATTGAACTTTAAAGTTGGTTCAGTCATATACACTGGCTATTTCGCTGTGCGCAAAATGGAAAACGAACTGGAATAGGATGTACGGGTCTACATTAAAGGTCGCATAGGCTTTGAAATATCTGCATCACATGTATATAATTCTATCAGAATCGTGGACATTCGAACGTTGAGTATACGTCAGTTTTTAGGAAGATAATAAAAATTAAAATTGGTAAAATTGGCCTGAATGATGCCCCCCCCCCCTCTCAGGCAACCCGGCTAAGAGCCGGTACCAATGGAAATGTTGCTGTTCCGACATGGCCGAACAAGACGCATGGTTTAATGTGCAAGAAATAGCAGATAAACTTGGTTTTTCAACGGGGACATGTTATACGATTTTGACGAAAGGGTTGAAACACAGAAAGGTTAATGCCCATTGGGTCCCCCACCTGCTGCCTAAAGGACATAGAGCCACCCGTGCAAAATACATCTTGAAATAATGCAATAAATGCAACAAATGTGGGCTTTCTGAGCTTTAAATAAATGATTGAACAATAATCTACTATTATGAGCACCAATGGCGTGTCATTAGCAAGCAATGGTTGCGAAAAGATCAGACAGGGTCCGTAATAGCCAAAAAATTAGAAGCGCGGCAAAAGTTTTGCACGCGGTAATTTTCAAATGTAACGGGTGTATTGTTAAAATTACTGTTTCAAATAATACCGCTATCGCCGGTCATTCATACAAGAAATGTGTTTCGGCGAAAGTAAAGAAATATCACGAAAAAGCGCAGGTCTAGGACCGGCTAAAGAGGCATGTACCAAATCCATGACAACGGAGCTGTCCACATGTGTCATCTTGTCCAAGACTTCCTGAAAGAGAGACATGTTGCACATCGTCTTCGTCCACCCTTTTAGCCGGGATTAAGCCCGTGAGGCTTTTTCGTCTTCCCCATGATGACGAAAAAAGCCTCTGGACGTCGGTATATAGGCCTTCGTGTTCCATATACAGTGCAATTTACCAGTGTCTGCGGGGTGTTCCAAAATAGGCCCATTTATTGGCATATAAGTAATGGATCTCAAAACTTCAGAAGTGTGTGGGTGTCAAAGAGGATTACTTCGAAGGGCTGAATAAACTTAAAATTGAATTGCGACATAAGTATGGCTTATAGAACCCCAGTACCAAAATTAATTGAACGTCCCTCGCACGCACTGTCACGAACCTGAAACAAGACTTAACGAAGCGTTGCTCTGTAGATCAAAGGTGCATAGGCTTTAAAGAAACACAATGTGTCGTTAACCTTTACCCAGAGACTAAACTTAGACAAATTCAGATTTAAAGCTGTTTGAAACTAATAAACGGTGTTTAAGCATAGGGATTTACTTTAGAGTTGAACAGTAACAAGTTATAAGCAAATCTTTTCCTGCAGCTCTTTCCGATGTCCCTTACACAGAAAATATAAAGCCGTCGAAAATATCAAACTATTGAAAACCAGTAATTGTTATATATGCCATGACGTTCTAATGTTACGGTCTTAGGATGTTGACGATGTTTCCAAAAATAAATTCATTTTCGAAAACTTCATTTTTAGTACAGGGAAAGGGTTAAAGACCTGCGCTCCTCGTTTATTGAAGACAAGAAAATAAAGTAAATTGGAAAGTTGTACAATGTAATACCGTTTTCCTTATCTTCAAACGATTTCACAGACCATTAGCGAAATGTTTAAGATTTGTTTTACATTCTTGGCGCGTGTACATCTGTTAGGCAGCCGATAAGTAGCAGACGACAAAAGAGGGCGCTCACTTACGTCTTTATTTCGTCATAAAATTTGTTGGACGCGTGCTCTACTCGCGACGCTTTCACTTTAACGTTTCTGAAATTGTATTCGTGGGAATACCTTTAACCCTTTCCCAAACAAGACCAGTTTTTGACGTCCCTAATAGATATGACTTGAAAAACATTTAGACAAAAGAAGAAACTGCTGATAACCAGCAGTTTCTACTTCTGTCTCAATATTTTCTGTGCTAAAATAAACACAGATCCTATGATTATCCACAACCGTTTTGTCGTCTGCAGCAGCTTTCAATTTTGGCCACCCTAAAATTTTGTCGTTTGAGAAAGGGTTAAACTGTGCTTTTACTTCAGATTACATTTGGTACTTTTCTGGCCTTTTCAGGTTTTTCGCAAATTATCTCTCTTTGTATCATAAAATGCCTAAAAACAAAACAGAAAATACAAAACTACGTTTATAACTAGCATTTATCTGTATGATTAAAGCGTCTTCATTCTAATTGTAAGTTCAAGTTTAACTCATTACCAGACGACAAAATTTTGGACTGATCCAAATTCAAATATGTTGCAGATGACAATTTCAAGTGAAAGAAATTTTAAGTCTTTGGTCTTTTTAGGAAGAAAACATCGTGGAAAATGAAGAAATTGTTTGTTACAAGCAATTCCTTCATTTTCCACAATGTTTTCCCAAGCCTTTTCTTGTGAGAGAGTCAAAAGGCGTCACTGTGTATTAATGGGTTAATGCATGATTCTTATACTTAAAATTGTTCGAAATGTCTCTGAGCTAGCAATACCTGCATCAATTTAATTGCACAAACTAATTAATATGGCAATAAAAAGTAGAACAATAATTGAAGTCCGAAACAATGTCGCCATCATCTGCGTCACAAAATCTGTATAATAATACAGAGTAGTTGTATCCAATTTAGGATAATCTTGTTAATCCCCCTTGATCGCATTAAGACAATCGCGTGTCTACAGTACTCACGATTCCGTGCATTACTCTCGGAACCCTACATACATGATATCTACAGAACCAAAGGATCTCCAATATATATCTATCAATTCTGCAACGCCCCTCGTGGAGAATTTGTTCAGGATGTTTCGAATAGTCGAAAAATTCATATTTCGAATTATTTGTGAGATTGTTTTGTCATTTGACCATTCTAAAATACGAAAATGTTTCCATGATATTTACGTTTGCCGTGACTCTAGCCCAGCAAACATCTTCTTGCACAGGGCAAAAATCATAGGCATGATTTACGAAAGCGCCTGATGTAAAATGTGGTTCGGATATTAAATCTACATTGTATATCTACACGGTGGATAATCATGTGACTCAGAATTTTAGAAAATCATCAATATTTTTATTAATAATTGACCCATTTGAATTCGGTTTAAAGCAGAAAATGTGGGACAATTCCAGGAATTAGCTAAACGTGGTGGATTTTTAAAAAATCAGCTGATAAAAAAGTTATTGAGTGAACCAAAATGTTGGTTTATCTTCAATAACTTTTTTATCAGTCGATTTATCAAAAATCCACCACATTCATTTAATGTGTGCCGTCTGTCCCCCTTCTCTGCTTCTAACCGAATTCAAATTAGTCCCATATTAACAAAATTATTGAAGATTTTCTGAAATAGTAGTATCACGTGATTATCCACTGTGATCTAGTTTAGTAAAAATGAGAAAAGGCGAATAAACGACATATTTTTTATTCTGTATTTTCTTTTGTAGTTATTGTTTGCTTCGATGTTTGCAATCAAATTTGACCACCAGTATTACACACACCTATTTCTATTTCACTGGGAAATTTAAAAATTGGTCGTTTTCAAAATGTATATTGAACATGCTCGAGATGTTCTTTCGCACGTTAATTAGTCGACTAATTTCAAACACACAAGCTATTTTCTGCTGCCTAATAGATTGGCAAACATTCAAGGTACTCCAAGAGAGCAAAGCTATTTAGAATTGATTTCATTTCTGAACAACTGTAACAAGTGCAAAAAGATGATTTCAAAACGCGTAAATCCCATTCATCATATGTTATTCTTTTTTAGCCAAGTTCATTTTACAAAATGTCTGGTTGAACCCAGAATTTCCTACTGAAATATTGGTAACAAGCTGTGCTATTTGGCACAGGTAACTTTAGTATGCTTTACCTGTTGGTATATTTGATTAAGGTAGTCTACCCATAATGGGATTCGCGTGACGTCGGAATTATTCGGGCGACGTCGAAAACATTCGTCGGTGGAGCTTTCCACCACCGAATGTTTACGACCGCGCCCGAATAGTTTCGGATACGTAACGCCGCCGCCGATATTTTATGTTTTATGGCCACATTACGAGCATTCTACCTTAAAGGTGCAGAGTGCTTGCGTTTTAATGCCGATGATTTCTTTTAAAAGCTGTAGTAACGAAGTGATCACATCAAATTAACGATATTTTGAATGGAAAATATAATAAGTAAAATGCGCGAGCATGGATATGATATACTTCCTTTTAGACCAACATGGATCCATGTGAAAACACATAATGTGAGTTGGACATCATTGGCTTCTGCCGCGGCACAACAATTGTAATTATGTATATAACGGGTAATTTCCAAAATTTAAACATGAGATTTGTTACACGAACAATTACAACCTTAAGGTATACAACTTATCATTAGCACCAAAGAGGCAGAGGCGAAGGTTGGAAAGTGCCAGCAATTCCTTAACTGTGTTACATTTCCATTCCAAATACAAACATAAGCATTTTGAACGGTTTAGAATTTTGAAATAATGCATACTGATGGAAATATGTGACAAAAATGTTCTAAATTATCTCCATTGCATATGAATATAGAGTAAAATCATATTTGTAAATCATTTTCTTCTTGAAGCATATTCTTGAAATCCGGCATGGTGAATCATCTTTTGTGAAGTGAATTTACAAGTGTGTGTAATTTGATGCATTTCGTATAGCTAGAAAGTGGTGTTTTTAATGATGGGTCATATACCTTAAAACTTTTGTTCAGATCACGTTTGTTCAAGGACTTTGATTTAAAAGTAGCAATTGACCATCCAAGTTGTGAGTATGCAAAACATAATATCATGTATCAATTGCAGTGTCTGTATTTTAAAGGTGCCAACATATAACCACTTCATGACATAAAGCGTGCAAAATTTAGCATGAAAGATTGTCTAAATTAAAGTCGATAAATAAGACATTATAGAATCTGTAAACGCTAATAAAATTCGTCGGTGCATTTGATTTATAGAATCATAAAACATGAACTTAAATTATCGCCGAGGTGTGAACCTTGCAAGTTGCTACTCTCGTGGAATAGGGAATAAAATATTAAATACATTGTAGATGCTATATCTGTCTATCATACTAAAATTCTAGAAAACAATGTCAAGACAATGATACAAAATAGTGGATGTTAAAAGGGCCCAAGCTAGGTTTTTATGCTTCCGAACTATTCGGGAACTCATAGTTGTACATGGAAAAACAATTTGCAATTAATAAAAACCTCAATCATGGCGAATAACCATCTTTCCTTTGCTATAGATCAATCCTTTACAAGCGTTTTACAGATTCTATTTTTACTACAAAATGAGACAAGGTCAACGAGACATACCCCCAGCGGTATTAACGCACCGTACAACCGGCTGCGTCGATGACTGTGACCTTATTTGCGAGGGATGCGTGGAAAGGTTTATTTTGTAGAAGCACTGGACATATATACGCGTATTTATCAACTATAGAATACCAAAGATCCTTTCGTTTATTTTGACCTACCATGCACCTGACATCAGATGCCGAATGTTTTCCCGGACTATATCGGCTAAGGACCAGGGTACATATTCAGCAACATTTCTAAATCGATTGTCTAAAGTAAAATTACATAACACGCCATCTAATTGGACGAGACGTATGTCTCGGCCAATCATATGGATTGTTGCGTAATTCTAAAGGTAAACTTGGAATACGTTGGTTGGTAAATATACTGTGTGTCTTGTTTTGGGAAACGAATAACCTTGAAACAAGCGCAGTTTGTTTACCCCATGTTCTACGTCTGTATTAATCGGAAACGTCATATGAGATGATCACATTGATATCGGTATGCAGAACTCGCTGATATGATTCTGCAGGAATTAAGGAAGCTTTACCAACTATTGTTTTTCATATGTATGCACTTTTAAAGTGCATCTGCTACGTTCTTCGTTACAAAAACCTAAATATTAAGAAATGATTTACTTCAATCATTCTAATCAAGATTTTTTCATAGTTATGTCTCAACAACCCTTATTTCTGCATCTCAGTCTGCCTTTCTTCATTGTCATTGACTCTCTCGCACTGTCATTATTATGTTTGTATTCTTCAACAATACATTTGAAAGCTACAGTGTAGCTAAGCTGATATATTTGAAAACACATGCATAAATATGGTTAAAATCAATTTCGTGGTGTGACTTGAAAAATGTGTAAAACGATTTAGATCAGAATTCCCAATTTTATTTCTTTCTGTATTTTAGAGCGAAACGCCGATTTCACATGGGAAAAGTGACGTCAAAAGCGTGACTACGTCCTTCAAACAAACGAAATGCCACAAAATATCTAAATCTTGGACGACACAGCCTTATAAAATGGAGACCCCCTGGATCTGATCTTATGGCACCCACACACAGTCTGATATGTATTTGCGGTGTTCTCCTATAACTTCCTTGTAAAGAATAGAATACCGGTACATACGTAATTAACGCAGTACTTTTACGAATTCTCATATCTCTGACAAGGAGTTCGGATGGGGATGAGAACCTGATATTGAAATTAATCGGAAAGTAAATCTGGAACTTTAGTATGTCATTCGTTGTTAGAAGTAAATAATCTAAAAAAAAAACATTTAACAAAATGCATTCTTATCGATCGTGGTTATTGACGAAAGATACAGAAATATACCGGTATCAAAAAAAAAAAAAAATCGGTAATTACGGCTTGTATGTTTGTGATGGTATCCTTGAATCAGACAAAAACTATTTTTGTGATGATGTCCTTGAAGCTGACAAAAACCCAGAGACCCCATTCTTCTGCTCCATAATGACAATGTAAATACCGCTCATGTTTTCACATCGTTACTACCAACTCTTTACTTAGCGATGCATGGGCTGAGACTCTTTGTAACGCCGACCGCGTTAAAAAAAGTCGTAACTACAGCTTATTGAAGCTATAGTTACGACATTTTCGAATGTGACCGACGATAAGCCTTTACCCAAACAAGACAGGGTTTAGACATACCCATTAAACACTCCTTGGTAACACATTGAGGCATTTCCCATCTGACCTCAAAACATTCTGCGTTTTATCACACCCAAATAATGCCTTTATGAACATCAAATTTGTAGTCCACAACAACTTTCTAATTGAAAAGTAGAAATAAGAAAATTGATAACAACCATGAGCTTTTAAGGCCCGGTACAATTCCACGTCAACATCAACGTCCAAAATATGAAGTACAGGTGACCTTTCTAGACGTGATCAGGCAGTTATAAGACAACGAATGTGTATGTCTTACCTGGCCCTAAGTTTACCTAAGGGAAAGTCAATGCACAATATTACTGTAAACAACAGTCTTGCAAGAAACAAAACCAACTCCGTCGTATACTTGCTACTTGCTACCAACAATCCCAAAAGTATTGTCCATAAAGGATTTGTGCGATATCAGTTATGATTTTACTTTTTGTAGTAACATTTGTTTTGGTGTCTGCTACGGCTATCATTTACTAGTCAGATCCTTTGTCTTTTTGGAAGGGCAAAGCCTTTAACCGTTTGAATTTATAGCATTTTAGGGGAAATCTAAAACTAAGTAGAAAACACGTATTCCCCATCTGCAAAATGAAAGTCGTTTGGCGGATGAATTTTTTGCTGAGTAAAAACACATGTTTGTTGTGTTTTTTACAGACCCGCAGGATGCTCGGCGCGTTTCAGATATTTTTATCGTCTGCTCGAATTTCCGCGCTCGTGGGAGACGCGTGCGACTTGGAGTGTGTCTCCGCGCGCGCTTATCGGCCTTTCTTGTTTTTGTTTGTGTTTGTCTTCATAAATCTCTGTACAGAGGACAGAACATGTTCAATTTTAATGGAGTTGCAGATAACCAAAAATGGAAGTGACTAGTCGTTTTTAGTCAACCTAGTCTATAAGTAAAAAAAAACATTAAACCCCTTGCCATAATCATCTATTCGTTTAAATAGTAAAAAAGAATTAAATATCACTAGAACAATTCATTTTAACATTTCTGCGAATTATAGCATTTGATAATGCCACATACAATTTTTATGTGGTAATATTATTATGTCAGTTTTGAATTTCATATATGTTTGAAATGTTAAAACGATGAACAAATACCAAAACCTCGATATAAGATACTTAGTTCACTATATATTTTAAGTCGGTATCAATTAGATCTATATCGAGATACTTCATCAACGAAATAAAAGGTCACATTTTTTCGTTTCCCAATTACTCCAGCTTGTTTGAATGTTCTTAATGACAAGCAACATTTGGCATCCACGTCGATTTTCATGCATTTACCATTTCATTCATATATTTAGTAAACTTCCTTCCGTAATACTGTAAAGATTTGAAGGGCGATGCAACAATTTGCTTTTATTCACTTCTTCCTAGTAGTGAAACGTGAACAAATAACGTTCATGGTCATAAATATCAGACCCATGTCAGTAAAGAAGTTTTAGCAATTTACATGATTTGAGTGGGCGGGGTAATTATGTAATTTAGGGATTCTATGATAAAGTCCAAAACATTCAAACAAAATTGTTGCTTGGACAGAAAGACGCCAGTCTCTGAATATAACAATCATGCAAGTATGGTGAAACACGTGCTTAGTTCCAAATTTGCCTTCAAACATCCTCAATAAAATCCCTTGCACCAGTGGTTCCGTTTGCCGCCTCTTACCAAACAAGAAGATTTCACGACAACATGGCACCTTACATGATATATGTCAAGCTGTCTGATTCCAACAATACTTGGTTTTAACGTTCCTATTAAAACTAACTTGTGAAAAGATTGAGACAAAAGAAGAAAATGCTGGTATCAGCATTTTCTCCTTTTTTCGCAACATTTTCTGATACATTATGCACGCATCCGTTCTTAATCAGCACCCATTTTGTGATCTGCCTCAGCTTCCAAAATGGAGCAGTCCAATTTTTATCTAGTTGGGAAAGGGTCGAATAACAAGAAGATTTCATGACAAGATGGCACCTTACATGATATATGTCAAGCTGTCTATTTCAGGAACATGTTTCGTTCATGCATTCACATGTAATTCCTGCAACATTAAAATTCCATTTGAAATCCTGCAGAACGGGGCGGCAGAAAATTAGTTAGATGAAGTACGTAAATGCCACAGGCAGCGGCCATGCATTTAATTATGGAGTTACTAAAGGTTTCTGAAGAGGAGTCATTCGCTTAAATAACATATCTTTTAAAAATAAATATGGATGACACATATGATGCAGTTGTCCTGCCGTTTAGGAAAGAATACAGTTCGCAAGCAAGGTGGAAAACTACATTGTTTTGTACGGTACTCTTTTCTTTTGATGTCGTTAATTACCAAGAAATGAAGGATTTGCTGCTTTAAATATTATGTCGCTTATCAAAAGATGAAATCGAACTTTTGTGTCATGCACACTCTTTCGAATAGCCAAGTTGAGACAATTATCATGCTTTGGACGTGAATATTATAAATGATTTAGAATGTCATCATCTTCTTTCATCTATAATTTTGTCTCTTTGTATTAGATAGAGGCTGTATAGTAGATTCTATGCGATATAAACGTTCAAAGGGCGCAGCCTTTGAACGTTTATGTCGCGTAGAATCTACTATACAGACTCTATCTGACTTAGTGTTCGTCAACCAATGAAAACATACGCTTCTACTGTCACTCTTCAAACCACGCCTCCGACCAGAGCTACTATCGAGCGGATCTTACTGGAATTACGTCATTTTCCCAAATATCATACATCATTTACCCCTAAATGACATCATTTTTCATAAGTGCACAGGAAACGTGGGCGTGGCTATGTATATCCGTGACGTAAATTGACCGGCAGTGCGTTTATGTGAAATATAGCGCCGAAATTTTCAAATATACTGCAATTCCATTGGTCCAAAAACTAGGACGAACACTAAATTTTGCAATGAAGATAACCAAAACGTGCATTGCTACCTTGGGAAGACTAGATGTTTCGATGCCAGATAAAGGAAGTTCGAAATTGCCTGATTATCAAAGCTCATTTTATGAGACATATTAATCATATCATCGATCGTATTAACCTTTCAACAGTGCATATATAGCGAATTACGTCTAAACTCAGGAATATGGATGAATTTCATAATCCAATAATTCATTGAAAAAGGCATAACCCTTTAAAAATCTGATATAAATATTTTCATTGGCTGAAACCCCATTTTACCCGTCAATATCCAAAAATAGAATTGGCGTAATCCGAAATTCACTTTCATTTGATGATTATCATTGTTCGGATGAAAGACCAAGTGCATGATCGCTGCAGGTGTAGGCATTTATTTGATAGTGTCAAAATAACGATAGTGATGCTGTAAATGACGTCACAATTTAGTAGATCTAAATAGTTAAAAAAATAGTTAAATTGATAGCGTTGCGACAGACTTTGAATCGAGCAATATGTTCGACAAACTCTGAGTGGAGAGTAAACCGCATTTTAAGGAAATGGTGTAAACATATGTTTGTCTCCAAGACAGTGCCATATAGCCACAAAAGTAAGAACACACGTACGAGTGCACTAGTGTTCAATGGATCACGTATGGTTGCAATCATCATCTGACATAAAGTTTAGGAGGACTCTTGAATGTACTCCTAAATCACCGGTGCCACTTTGTCTTTTTATATCTCTTGATAATTGCTTATGTTCTGTCAAAGGGGACTAACCAATTATTTTCTTTGTTTATGAATGAAGGAACAGCGATGGGAGCAAATTCGTATTATCCTTGCACAAGTTATTCATGGACATGCCGAATACGTTTCGGAGGACGGACGTTTTGGCCACGGACGTTTTGACCAGGATATTTTGGCCAGGACGTTTTGGCCAAGGACGTTTAGGCCACCATTAATGGAAAAATGGACGTTTTGACCAAATTCGTTTTGTGTACCTATTTAAGATTATTAAGTTATGTAATAAGTATTTTTAAACATAGTAAAGCAGTTTTATCTGATGATAATTGATTTATTGTGATTTTAATTTTTTATGATTACTTCGGGTGTTTTATACTTAAACATGAATTTGGCCAAAACGTCCGTTTTTCCAATAGTGGTGGCCAAAACGCCCTATATTCCACGTTTCAGGGTCGCTGAGCATTTTTGAAGAAAGTATAAATATCAATTTTGTATCGTTCCAATCAATTACGTGTATAGTGTACATAATGATATTTGAGTTGGAATACTAAATGCTATTATTCAACTTTGATAGGTTCTCTTTTGACACAAAACACCGGTATATCTTTAAAGTGACATTTCACGATTATTTTTACATAAATTTTACTTTTATTCTATCTGAAAGATCATCTTTTCTTACGGAAATTCAGAAAATTTCAAGTCAAAATATTGATTCGTTTACGAGAAATATATATTTTTGTGCTAAAATTAGACAAATTGTTGTGGACAACAGTTCAGATTTATATAGAATTTGTCTTTTTTGTCTCAACTTTAAAGGTGCGTTTTTCGCTTATAAATAAAAACTTCCAAAAAACCGGTAGTATTTCTACGCATTAGAATAAACACTCTTTGCATCAAGATATACTTTTAAAAAATGAAATAAATGTGAAATGTCACTTTAATGAGAAAAACTTTTACATTTTCTAGTATAGCAAGCTAACATCTGTTTGTTTGAATTCGGTTCATCACTTACACGAGATGACCCAGTATCAGAATTATGTTTCATGCATCCTCTGCAAGGGCGGATCTAGAAGAAGGTCGGGGAGGGTTCGGATCCTCCTGGAATTGGTCGAAAGTTAGATTTCAACTACGTAACTTTAGTGTAACGTTACATAATCACCTCGGCTTGGACCCCCTGGAAAAAATCCTGGATCCGTCCTTGCTCTGGGAGCTCGGGTTTTCCGGGGACGCATTTTACCATGTCGTCAAATCTAAACCCGGGCAAATCAGTAAATAACGTAAAAGGGTTAACCTACAACCAGAATCGCCTGATATTGCACAGGCCAGTGTAAGATCGTAATTAATGAGCCAATTGCATATTCACATTATGCTGATAAATTATTCAGTAAGTGTTATAAAATCCTCAGGTTATGCTTGGTTAGAAACTCTTTATCGATGCTTTTTCAACAAAAACCTCGTAACTGCAGCTTGTTTTAAGGTGCAGTTACGAGGATTCTG
The DNA here is from genome assembly GCA_963680895.1 of Fragum sueziense. NCBI lineage: Eukaryota > Metazoa > Mollusca > Bivalvia > Cardiida > Cardiidae > Fragum > Fragum sueziense. The sequence goes on from OY804593.1 coordinate 55,065,510, forward strand.
TTGAAAAGAGACGTTATTCTGGACTTTGATCATTAGTGCATGCAAGGTTATTATCAAAAGTGGCCATTGCATCATTATCAAAGTTGTGTTCATCAAAATGTTCTTTAATTTACACCCAGGTGTCTAATTTTGAGTATGTTATAATGAATATCCATATGGCAACTTTGTACTTTCAACAATATAATCACTTTTTATTTTGCAATCAAAGCGGTAATGACAATTTGGAGAAAATAAATAGTTTTTTTTATATAAATGTTGACTGTTATGTGGAGAGGAATATCACATCTGTTCCAAACGGAACCGATGATGTACTACCGAAATAAAAATAAAATGATGAAAACGGCGTTAAGCCTATTGTAAACGCACTAACAAAAGTGCTTTATGATATTCTTAAATTCGATTCTATGGAGTGAAGTTTGATCCTTGCTAGGATTTGAATTCTGTTCGACGAATAATGACGTCGTATATCGTCGCTTTTTTTTAAACTTCGGTACTACAGCTTGCTTTAAGCTAAAGTTACGATGGGTTTGGACCAAAAGCCGCGATATACCAGATTCAGGAATTTGGTACGATGCATTCAGTCATTACAAAACATTGAAATGTTTGCATTATTTGTTTGATTATACCCTTCCTCAAAAAACATAGAAAATCACGTGCAATTATTCCAAACTGAATCTGCTTTCTCAGTAGCAGAGGAGTTACTCCGCCTAACACGTTGCCCCAGAAAGTTCAAGGCTGGAACCAGCTGCGTTATGGCAAATTCCGGGTAAATTCGCCATATTGCGGAGAACTGCTCTGTTTTCCCAGGCTTTTAGTTACGTCAGCGTATTCAAGCAGGTAACACTTTCCTCGCCAAAGTCAAATTTTGACGCCTCCTTCAGGTAAAAAAGCTTTGGAAAAGATATTAGGGAAAAGGAGAAAATGCTGGTTTCCCTCAATCGTTTCCATGCTGTAACTCATATATCCAATAACACCTAGTCTGTTGTCTGCATCTCGTTCCAATTTGGATCGTTTCAAAAAGCTGTTACTTACGAAGGTAAACATTATCACCAGAAATCCTCCTATTGGCATCGGGACGATATCCAACAGGGAACATTCAATAGATAGTTCTTTTTTTCCGCAGTCCCAGGCCTACAAAAACTGGAGCTGCACAATTTACTATGCAGTGATTGAAATATGCAAGAAATTGACACGGTGCCATGTCAAAAAACAAACACGCCACTACCTTGATAGTAAACGAGAATTTTCTGTATGGTGCACCAATCAGGCCAATAAAGTGCAACCGATATAGTACATTTAGAATTACGAGTTTATGCTACCGAGTGTTTAGTGGTACCCGTGCTGGCTAGGTAGATATTTCAGGCAACAGTACAACATGAGGCCAGTCCGAGTTTGCATTGCCATGTGGTTCATCGTATTATATAGGGCTAAAGAGAATAGAATCGTTATTGCTAGGACCAAGCGTTTGTCTTGCTTTCGAGGACTAGCTTTCCTAAACGTTACCATTGACAAAATGTACGTAAAGCGATAGATACTTGATTGAGAAGGATAAGAGAAGCTTGATGCGATTTTTCGCTGGCCAGGACCGATCTGCCCATTCCGATTAAAAATTTTCACCTGTTTATATGTTCGACAAACTTGCCTGGTCCCATTTTTTCCATTTATACAATAACTTAGAGACGAGTTATTTTCTTATGCTTAAATCTATGGTGTCTACATGATATTTAGTTAAATATTAAAGTAGTTTTGTAATGAACCTTCGCTTCATGGATATTTCAGTTCGTTATATAATAACTCGTATAATAAAGTTAATTTCTTTGACCCAATTTGAACACCATAGAATTGGCACAGCACAGCTTTATCGTCTGTGTTATTGCAAAACCTCGTAACTCCAGCTTGATTAAAGCTGGAGTTACGATGTTTTGCAATAACGTCGACATTATACTCCATAGGCACCAGCTTCTTTTCCATGATCGAGGTGGCATAAACAATCTCGTGATAAATTCTGTTTGAAGTTACTCTTTACAAATACCTGGCATTATGCAATACGTTATAAAGATAAGATACTACAAAGATTTGGTGCCAAGCGCGTGCTATTAAAACACAATGGTCATAACTTTTGCATTTATGTGCGCTTTATTGCACGCAACTACAGAAAATTCCGCGGAGAAGAGTTCCGATAACTTCAATTCTTGCTGGCATAAAAAACCTGGAAGCTGCTTGCGTAAATTCACTAGTAAATACTTGGCATATCTAGATGGAGTTGTCTTCATACAAAATCGGGCCGAAACACGACAAAACATATGCCAGATCAAACCATTAATGCCTTCGAACTTACTCTTGATATTGTCGCTTTTCAACAAAAATCTTATAGCTACAACTTAAAACAAGCTGCAGTTAGGGGATTTTGTTGAAGAGCAGCGATAGTCTTTGTTTCTGGAACAAATTGCATTCGATTTCAAATTGGGCTTCACTGCATTCATGTTCTAATTTGGCGTGATGCAATGACCATTTTAAATGTGCATTGATTTAAATTTCCCCATGCAGTAAATCCTGTTGTTACGCATTCGACTTCAGACTTAGCATCACTTCATCGGCATTGGACACAATGAAAGTGATAGATTGTCCACCAGTAAATCGCTCTGGGCAATGGAAGTTGAAACTGTGACTTCGGACATAAGTGCGTTTATGTCGTTGGAATTTAAACACAGGTGCCTTCGAGTTCCATCACTTGTCAACGTAAAACAGGACGAGGTAGAAACTTTGACGTCTATTTCATGACCACCAGCATCTAATGTTTGGCAAATCCAAACGGATGACATATCGCGAATAGTTTCGGCTTGATCGTTGTCTAACCAGGTCGATTATTTTCGCTCTTACCAGAATGGGAAAACCCATATTACATAAGCTATACCATTTTCTCGTGAACAGATTCTGATAGTAACGGCACCAAACCCCTTGATGTAATCTTCGTTTGTATTTACGCGTTGTTTGACCTAGTTTTCTATCTCCGTAAATATAATTATGTTATGTAGCTCGAACTAAAAGCATGTCGTTTTACGTTTTCCTGGAGGAATCAGGTATATTGAACATTTTCCTGAGAAACACATGATTTCGACGTGCCTAGTAGAAAAGTTTTCGAAGAAATAAGAGAAATGAAGAAACTGATCTTTAACAAGTTCTTATTATCAACAGTATAGTTTGCCGTATAACATGAATGTCATCTATATTTTACATTAATTACTTTCTCGTCTGCAGCTACTTTCAAATTGGAGCAGTATAAAACTTTGATATATGGAAAAGGTCAAACATGTATTAGAGTAAACACATTATTATTTTTATTGTTTTATGTATGAGCATAAGTCGTATGTAATTCTTTTCGTAAGATGGGAATAAACTTACACGTTTTCTTTATGTTCTATGGGTCAAACTATCTCCCAAACATGCCGTTAAAGGTTAAAAAGACCGCAGGTATAGACGTTTTAGAACACAGCCATCTCTCACAAATCCCCCCCCCCCCCCATTTGCAGTGATCATGCTACAAGCACATCCACAGCTCTATGGAATCCTGTCGTATACATTATTGTGCAAATTTTCTAATGTAAAAGCATTGACACTAAATTACGTTCAAACATCATCTCCCTTGTAGATATTTGCAGTAGACGCACTGATTTCATAAACGTAAAAAGGAACAAAGATGGTCGAGTTTTTATGAAAACTGAAAGTAACTTGCCCTTTTGCTATAATTTGCATTGTAAATAAGTAAAAGGATGGGGGTATCTATAGACGTTTAAAATTCTATCATCAGACAATGTTTTCAATAAACAATGAAATAGGCATAAAATTACGTGGCAAAGCTTCAACAACTGATCGTGTAGTATCTATTTTTTACGAGGAAGCAATTTGGCACGCGGACGAACACAACTTACAACCAATCAAATTTCGAGTATCGCTGAACGAGTCGGAAGCTATTTTTAGACCTAAGCGGGCTATTTTAATATTGCTAAGTCCAAGGCTTTTGAAAGTTTGCCAGTATCAAAACATGCGTTAGCTCATCATTGACTTTCCTTTTAAGTAATAATGAATGATTTGTTAAGAAAATACCGATCATCTTTTGTCATTTACTATGTACTGCCAATTTCTACAAATAATTCTATGATCTTGAAAAAGGTGGGTTTTTTAATAACTGTGTGTACCAAACGGGGATGGCCCTTTCCTAAACAGCATTATTTTAGACTGGCCAGTTGACAAAACAAATATTAGGAAAACAGAATTTACATATAAACATGAGGACACACAGGTTTAGTTAGCATACTAGTGAGCCTTTCCAGATACGCCACCACCACAGGGAACGCCAATCCAAAGTGCAACAATACGGATCGTCTTCGAACCACTGCATGATTACAGGCGAAAATCCGTCATTAGACCTTGTTGAAATATCTCAATGGTTTTATGCTCAGCAACAGTTTCAATGTCGTTTTAAGGTAGAATACCCGTAATAGTAGGGTCGCCATTTTTAGATTCATAAAACATCGACTTTTTTTCGAGCGGCGTCGAACGTATCCGAGCCTATCCGGGCGCAGTCATAAATATTCGGCGGTGGAGAGTTCCACTGCCGAATGTTTTCGATCGCGCCCGAATAATTCCGGCGTCACGCGAATCTCATTATGGATGGACTTCCTTAATTATAAAAAGGAAATAGACATGTACTTATATAATTTTTCCCGTAAAAGAAACAGATTGCTTGTTTTATGATTTCAATGATACAACAGAATAAAATCAATTGATTAAAACGGACACGGGCTGCTCACTTCTTCTCGACTCGGTTAAAATTAAAACTGATAGGCTTCTTACGTAAGTTTCACTTTTCTTGAAATGAGATAAACGAGAAACGTAACCATAGCGACACAGCAGCTCCAAAATTTAGATGTTTCTGGTTTTAATTATTTTAATCATTCGTGCGTCTCTGTATTACAAAAACGGGAGCACATTTTCTCCATTCAAACCCGGCGATGGCACGAGCCAAAGAATGAATTAATTAACCCATTAACTCAAGGATACGCAATCGGTGCGTATTTCGAGAATCATGAACCCTCAACGTGCATAACGCAAGATATGAAGCATTTTATGCTGACTATAAATGACGAATTGGTGTTGTCTATGAAAATATAAAATGCAATTGACTTTCGTTATCTCAAAGTCAGCTAAGTCTATTTACTGGTTTTCGAGGCGATACATTCGGCTCTGTCCTCATCAATGGAACTCCAAAAAATATAGCCATTGATAAATAGTATGAAAATACATTCTCTGCTATGTTTCAATTGTGTACTTAATCAATGAGATAAATATACATTTTATAGAAACTGAATAAAAATCGGATGAGTCGGATTGCGTATATCTGGATGTAATATGACGTTCTCTTCTCTTCGAATTCGACACAATCAGTTTTAACAGTTATTAATTCACGAGTACCTTGAATACCCCGCCCCCCCCCCCCCCAACAGAACAAACTGTTCCCGGACTTACAGTTTGTAAATCATATTGCATGAACAGTTGAAAGACTTAGGTCCGAATAATCCGAGTCTTCTCCGATGAAAATTCGTTCTTTGAGATTTGGATGTCGCTATTTACGTAAATAGCGACATCCAAATATCAAAGAGCGGACTAAGGTCCGAAATGCCCACCAACAAGCGTACTCGGACACATTATAAATGTAACGTTTGTTAATCGTGGGTATATAACTGCGTCAAGGCAAACTTAATGGTGGTCATTCCTTGGAACAATGTGTGATGAGTTATCGCCAACAGTATTGGCTATAACCACATCCTTGTACACTACTAAACGCTCCGTGAGATTGACCAACACTGACCGTCATAATAAATTTTCGAATGGATAAAAAATCTTTCAAAGAATTAATGTAAGTACATGTATGTACCCGGAGGTTACTTTTTATCCGCCCGACGATTTTTTTTCATTTGTACTTATGTTGTTCAGTAACATTTCCTGAACAAAATATAAAAAAAAATCAGGGTAAGTTTCCATGCTCGTTTTCGTGTCAGAGTTATCTGTCCTCGACCAATAATGACCATTTTCGCAAAATTACCTTTATGTTTTAAAGTCATATAGCAAGTTATTCTAAATGGATAATGTCAAATGTCATATCAATTTAGAGACTTAAAATATGCACAAAAGTGATGAAATAATTGAAAGAAATATCATAAAACCATTTTCTGGGAAAAAATATGGAAAAAAAGTTGCTGATAAATCACATTTTATGAAAAAAATTTGCAACTATCTTTTCAATTCGCCAAAAAAAAATACACCATAAATATTTTTTGTTTCTGGGTATTTTGAAGATAATATTAAGAGCTAGGCCTATTTTTTACACAAAAAATCAACACACCTTTCTATGCAAATAAAAAAAAAAGATATATGACTTTTTTCTTACCCCACCCACCAGTTTTAGCCTTATTATGACAAAATATCTATTTTCCAAAAAGAATCTGAAATTTTCTGGCATATGTTTACATTTAGAACAACAAAATACTTCATTTGACATTCACCATTACAAAAAAGGGGGAATGTTTCGTTTAGAAATTTGACGAAAATTGTAGCATGGGCATTTGTTGCCGCAGGGTAAACACAAAATCTGTAAGTAACTTGGCCGCTATCCAAACTTCCTATATTTTCTATATTCTTCGTTATATATATATTTTTTTCTTTTCTATATAAAACAATAACGAAATGAAAATTATCATGCGATCATAGAATTTAACATTTATTACAACGCTCCACAGGAATATGTTTCATTTGACGTAAAATGATTTTCCCGATTCAATCATGGAATGCAAAACTGCAGATGATTTTGGCAGAGATAATGATCATGAATTTCGTAAGAGCCTAAAGATATTTGGCAAAGTCGCCGATGAATTTCAGTCAAGGTTAGGACTTATACCTAACCTGATTTTTTGATAGTTGCACCAATGAGACTAGATACAGTGAAAATATGTCACACGGCATTTACTTTGATTATACTGAAAGTTTGCCTTGTGATTTTGTGCCTATTGCGAAGATTGTAATTGGTATTTGTTCAAAACAATAATTCCCGAAAAGATCTTTATCGAAATCCAGATGTGTGTTTTTGACAAGGCAATGTTCGAAAACGAAGTTTTGCAAAAACGTCCAGCTCCAAGAGTATCCATCCAAATAGGGGATATATCATTTTCGAAAATCATAGTATTGATTAATTTGCGAAATATCCGATGTCTTCGGAATAAGCACAATAATTGGTTGCACCTAATTGTACCTAAAATTCGGAAATAAAGATAATAAAGAACATGAAAGTGACGAAACTGTCAAAGAAACCTCGGTTGATTGAACAGCTTCGCATACTCTTTTGTTTTGTAGGTCAATATGCCAAAAGTTGGCATTTTCCATTGTTTCTAGAATGGTTACAAATAACTGCATAGATTATTACACCATAGACATAATTAAAACAATAAAGAACATCTCGACAAGCATCGGTTGATGGAAGAGCCTCGCATATCAAAGTTGAAAGAGTAGGTGTGCTAAATCGTGTTTTCACTTACTATCAAAAGCTGGAAATAGGTACGCCGTGGAGCGAGTAATGCATTCTTAGAGCAGAAAATGCATTTCCTGGGGTGCGAGATACGATATTACGTTAACCCTTTCCCAAACGGCAAAATTTTAGGGTGATCCACTTCAAAAACTGCCATAAATGAAACGATGGCAGTTAATTTTCGATAGAATTTGTGTAAAATATGGTATAGAAAATATTGGACAAAAGGAGAAACTGCTGGTTATCAGCAGTTTCTTCTTTTGTTTCAATGTTTTCCCAAGTCGTTTCTATTAGGGGCGTCAAAACCAGGTATTGTTTGGGAAAGGGTTAAATTGTGACTTGATTTCCTTTCTTTACAAATCAAGCCCTAATTTCTGACGGCCCTGACAGAGAAAATTTCCTATACATTGAGGGATTGGAGGAAGTGATACAGGGTAGCATATTCTCTTCTTCCACGAGTGTTTTCATTATCTTTGATACATATTTACGAACTTTAGAAAGAATTGACCAAACGCCGACTGTCAATCAAAAACATCGATTAGCCAATGGACGATCACAAAAATGTCATGCCCCAATTGTTCATCGTTGCACGTGGTTATGTATCGATTTATTATGGAAGCCCTGGAGGGTCATTTTGCATTTTGAATTTTGACTTTCTACTTTTGACTTTCGACTTTTTGAAAATGGAAGCACTGGGTCATTTTTGCATTTTGAGTTTTGACTCTCTACTTTTGACTTTCAACTTTTTGAAAATGGAAGCCCTGAAGGGTCATTTTTGCATTTTGAGTTTTGACTCTCTACTTTTGACTTTCGACTTTTTGAAAATGGAAGCACTGAAGGGTCATTTTGCATTTTGAGTTTTGACTCTCTACTTTTGACTTTCGACTTTGCCTACACGCCTTGTAGAGAGTCAAAACTCAAAATGCAAAATGACCCTTCAGTGCTTCCATTTTCAAAAAGTCGAAAGTCAAAAGTAGAGAGTCAAAACTCAAAATGCAAAAATGACCCGTCAGTGCTTCCATTTTCAAAAAGTCGAAAGTCAAAAGTAGAGAGTCAAAACTCAAAATGCAAAAATGACCCTTCAGTGCTTCCATTTTCAAAAAGTCGAAAGTCAAAAGTAGAGAGTCAAAACTCAAAATGCAAAATGGACCTTTCAGGGCTTCCATTTTCAAAAAGTCGAAAGTCAAAAGTAGAGAGTCAAAACTCAAAATGCAAAAATGACCCAGTGCTTCCATTTTCAAAAAGTCGAAAGTCAAAAGTAGAGAGTCAAAATTCAAATTACAAAATGACCCTCCAGGGCTTCCATAATTTATCGACTGACAATCAAAACAATCGACATACCAATAGCAAAGAATTTTGTGCTAACAATAGACTAGGTTCAATGTTATGTTTTGTTAACCTTATGTGTTATTATAAAATCTCTTAACTACGGCTTAAATCAAGCCGTAGTTACGAGATTTTATACCATGTAAAAAAAGTTTAGCAACACTGACTTTGTTAATTGAAAATATGTATTTTCTGTGATATTTATTCCACAATAGTTACATACATTTAAGCATATGCATTTACGCACAACATTCAAAGGTCGCTTTGTGGTAACGTTAAATATTGTGTGAGAAACATTGTCTTGACGTAGGTAAGGGGTCAAAACAAAAGGTCACAACAGAATTCGGTATCGACTATGATGTCACTTCCGAGCAAGAAAAGCAGTGAAACGATTTCTAATCCGCTTAAAATGTTTGTACAGAGTATCAATATTCACTACCTTATCACGAGAGTGAACGTCATTCGCGTCATTACGATCACGTACAAGTCTCCCTTAAATGCACCATATGTGCTCTATGGGTGAAAAATCAGAAAGTAATGGGTGATAACGGGAGTACATCAACTTGTTTACGCTTAAAGCATTTAGGACTCTATGCCAGACAAGTCGTGTGCGTTAATGGTGTAGCGTCATGGAAATTACAACGTATGGTGAACGTCTAGTAACCCTTCGTCTGTGGAGACGATCACGGGTGGTAAGTGTGGATACTCTATGACGAAATTCTTGTTGAAGCCACTCGCAAGTTTTGGTGCTAATATGGAACATCTTTGTCGTGACGTTACGAAATTATGACGGTCATGGTCTCGTGGCGTTTTTCTTCAACGTCCTTGACCGGGACTATCTCAAACCACAAAAATTGGCTCACATAGCATCCTCAAACAGTTATTTATGCTTGGAGATATGCAAAATTCAAAAAGACATCTTTATCGCCGGTTCCGCCACGTAGGAACACATAACTCATATAACGTCCTCCTAACGTAAGCATATAGCGTAGTCTCACAGCGTTGCAGAAAACTCCTTTTAGTGGCCTTTTTTATTTTGGGCAATGACGATTATGTTCACACGTAAATGTTTTCTAGAATTATGCTCCATACACATAAATACCATCGCAGACATGAAAACCGGAAATGCGCACCTGGAGTGCGAGACGCACGCGATGGCGGTATAAAATTCATCTGTTTTTGTTCTCTAGCTATTATCTATCGTGTAAACGTTTGATTTTATTTTAAAACAAAAATATATTGGTGACTTAAGATATTTACATTTTGTTGCAAAACTTTTTTTACTATGTATATAACAACAACTACGAAATACTATTTTGTTTGTTCGAATTTACGTCACGATTAACTGGATAAAATTTTTTCCTATTAACGACCACATGCCCATTGTTTGCCTTAAATTCTATGTTGGGCGGAGCGATCTGTCGATTGGCGTTTGGTCAATTATTTTGTCACATGAAGACTAAAATTGTACTACAGGAAAGGGCTTTTCTTTAATGCGTGCACGACTCTCACAAATTGTTGGTAGATCGCAAATGGTTTCGCCAATTTTGAAACACATTTATCTTCCAAATATCGATGCTGTTGCACCTACCTATGGCTTATTGCCATAAATTCTTATTGATTTTATATCAGTAGAGTAATGTTTTCATGGCGCCATGGGTCGAATAAAATCGTTATATTTGCACTTGTACACATTTACATTACACCGAAACCCCATTGAATTGATAGATACCCGGTTTCATATTGTAGATAGTGTGAGCATCAGACACGCTGGAGATTGTGCATCATGGGATGGATAAATACTACGGACAAATGTCCCCGCTTCAGGTAAGAAATTAAGTGCTTATTATTTCTGCATCAATTTTCAAGCGGTTTGTTGCATGTACCCCGCATTATTTAGCTCTTCCCTAAGAGATATGTTGTTTGTGGAGTCATTGTATTTTTTCCAAAAAATGATTCCAGCCGGTCAGAAAAATAACAAAAAATCATATCATTTTTCTGGTCGGTTGGAATCAATTTATGAGAAAGGTTCAATGAGTTTCCAAGTAGATAATCCATCTGAGGAAAGATCTCAGTAAGACAGGATACATGCAACAAACCGCTTGAAAATTGACGTGAAATTAAGAAAGTTATTGTATAAATTCTTACCTGAAGCTGGGCTAATATGGCCGAAGTAGTTACTATTTCGCTTCCTGATCGGCTGGGACAATATGTTGGGAAAAGTACCAAGAGTTTTCTAATATGTCATACCCGATCAAAAAGGTGAATAAGGCGAGGTAGATCTACTTACCTTTTGAAAATCGACGCAGATATAAGAAAGTTATTGCAAATATCTTACCAGAATCGAGACAATTTTGTCCACAGTCTTTATGTCTCCCATGATGCACAATCTCTACCTTGGATAAATCAAAGGAGCCTGGGCGAGATAATTAAGGAATCAACATGGGCAGGTCCAATCATGCATTGCTGCGCGATGCACCGCATTTTTTCAGTCCAAAGCAGGAAGAATTGACAGCAGTTGTACCAAGGGTGTCGCTTTCTATCGAAAACTAGAACATAAATCAGGTGATAATTCATCATTTGTACATACATGTATAATTAACCATTTTCGAAACATGAATTGCTTTGGCACACAATACTTTTATTATCCTACTGAGAAAGCCTTGACAAAATAGTAAAAATGTAGAAGGTTTGCTTACAGATTTTTTTTGTCTTTTCTCCCAATGAACATTTCTATACCTTGACATGAACGAGAAAGTCTAAGTGATAATCATTATGTCATCTGCAACATATGAGTTCAAGTAGGTATTTATTTCTATCGTCCGGAAGAAGGCGAAACTGAAACCCTCCTTGCACACATGGGTGGCGCGCGGAACAATATGTTACAACGTAAAGTATACATTTTTGTTTTTGTGCGTCTCCTATTAAATCCACGTGTTCGCACTTTGTCTTTCTTAAGATTTGTGGCTCGCCAGCGCACAATGAGCAATTAGGACAAATAAAACTGAAGAAATGTTTAGTAAAAATGTCATCTTAACAAACGTTCAGTATATTTAAGAGTGAAATAAAACGTATGTGATTACGTTTTATAAGACAAGTACATATCGTTTTCTGAGAACTTCCGTTATAATCTCAATGTCTCGTTTGTTCGAGTTTCGGAAATTTGCTTACGTCTAAAATTATAAACAATTATTCAAAAAACAAAATAAGGAATGACAAAAAAGTCAAAGTAACTGAAGTATACTGACAAGTTGAACGTTTCTTTTCAGACTTTCCACATTGTTTTTGTTTTCAAATGAAATATGTTTTAGTCTGCTTCATTTTCAATACAAAAACATCCTCAATGCCATGTAATACGTAATTCCAGTAGGTCTCTGTTGTATGTCTGGCTCTAAGCTTGGCATGCTGATCATAGAAGGCTCTTGCCACTTTATTAGATTATATAAAAGATGATATAAAGGCCATATTCCACATTGCGAGCTTTTTCAATACAGTAAAGATACACGTGTACGCAACCTCGTACGCAACAGACTAACAATCCAAGAGTCATTGGTTCTTATAAATAATTCTACTACGTGCATAAAGTTCACCAAGTTCATATATACAGATCTACGAATGTTCTCAAATACGTTTCTGTATATATTCTTCCTTGTTTCCTCACGGAAGCTTGGTGCACGTGTAACAACATTAATGTCGCTATCTCGTGCATCATCTACATATGTAGAATATGTTGATGCTTGACACTCCAGATATATCGCGAGCGTGATGTCATTCATTGCTTGGGTAACCCTTACTTATGTTGACGATAGAATCTTGGCTGTCTCTGTATGGGTTTTTAAATGTTCTAGTTGACAGGATTCGTTTTTGCATGGCCTATGAAAGAATTTGTCTGAAAGGACACTTTCTTATTAATCGAGAAAACATGCATAAAAATAGCTTTGCTTTGGTCAAAATGTAACGGAGAATGATTTCTGTTGAGCGAAAATTCGTAGAGGTATTTTCAACCAAATAAATTCTGTTACGATCGACAGTACATAACATGATGCTCGCGGTCTGATCCATTCTTTTGGCCAGAACTAATGTGATGCATTTCGTATTAACTGTAAACTGTAAACTATAAACTGTATAGTAGATTATATGCGAAATAAAAATGCGTAGCGCATTGAATGTTTATATGGCTAGCGGTTTATTGGAGACGGGGGCGTGGCTATGTATAGACGTCACATAAACTAGCCGACAGTCTCGTTTGTGCGAAACATAGAAGCAAAATTTTAAACTAGACTGCGATTTCACTGGTCAAAAGAAGTAGGTCGAACACTAAGTAAATATGGAAGCTTGGACTACACCACGTGGTGAAGCCTACATTCTCTAGATTGGGTTGCCCCTTGAGCAGTTCAGAGACATAACCGGGATTTGTCATTATAAGCCCAAAATCCCACCCTCTAGATTAAATGTTTCCCCATGGCATCTTTTTGCATCAAATTGATGCTTGTGGTCGGGGCTTTACCCCGAGCTGTGTAAGTCTTATACAACCTTCCGTATTAATGTTTTTCTAGTGTAAGCACTCGCTCTTGATACACGTCTGTTTTAGCATTAATGTCTTTATCTAGTGCATCATCTACGTGTATAGAATATGTTGACGCCTGACACCTTGCTTATACTGACAGATCAGACACAGCAGAGTGATCATGTCATTCATTGGCATTGTAACCTATATTATCTTTCCATCCGGTGGTAAGCTACTAGTAATTGCTGCTTTAACTCATTACCACACAATGAACCTTTTTGACTCCCTACAATATAATGACCTAGAAAAACATTGTGGAAAATGAAGAAATTGCTTGTGACAAGCAATTTCTTCATTTCCCACAATTGTTTCTACCCAGAAAGATCAAACAATGCGAAATCTCATTCAATTCATATTATAGTCTGCAGCATCTTTGAATTTGGACAAGTCCAAATTTTGTCGTTTGGTAATGGGTTTAAGTGTTGTTGATGTTGCTATTCCTGGAAATATATTCTGAAAAATAGTTTAAGCGAACTTATTATTGATAAGTTTTAAATATGTCATGCTCAGGACTTCCAGAGTGCGGATTCCGTTCATTGACACATAGTATTTCGCATGTATTTATTTTTTTTCTCTCTCTCTTTTAAAGGTCTAACAGCATGGTGAAGAAATTCGGAATTAAAACTCTTAGAAATATTTGCAAAGCAGGTATTCGTTTTTAGCTCACCTGAGCACGAAGTGCTCAAGGTGAGCTATTGTGGTCACTTTTTGTCCGTCGTCCGTCTGTCCGTCCGTCCGTCTGTCCGTCTGTCTGTCCGTCCACAATTTCGTGTTTACACTCTAGCATCTACAAATATAAGCCAATCTTGACCAAACTTGGTCCAAACATGTATGGCCATAAGATCTCGGATGAGTTCGATTATGGGTCAGATCGAAGTAGAAAGTCGGGAGTTATCTGCCCTTGAATGCGAAAAATACTTAGTTTTGACATTGTTTACACTCTAGCATCTACAATTATTGATCAATCAAGACAAATCTTGGACATAAGATTGCAGACCATAAGATCTCGGGATGACTTCAATTTTCAGTCTGATCTGACCAGAAAGACGAGAGTTATATGCCCCTTGAATTTTGAAAAATTTCCATTTTCGGCTGTTTTTGACCTTGTTTACACTCTAGAATCTACAATTATTCATCAATCAAGACAAAACTTTGACACAATGTTTGGGACCATGAGATCTCGGATGAGTATGATTTTCAGTCTGATCTGATCAGAAAGTCGAGAGTTACTTGCCCTTGAATTTGACAAAATTGTCATTTTTGGCTGTTTTCGACGATGTTTACACTCTAGAATCTACAATTATTGATCAATCAATCCAAAACTTGGACACAATATTGGAGATCATAAGATCTGAGATGAGTTTGATTTTCAGTCTGATCTGATCAGAAAGTTGAGAGTTATGAGCCCTTGAATTTGACAAAATTGCTGTTTTTGACTGTTTTCGAACCTTATTTACACTCTAGAATCTACAATTTTTGACCAATCAAGACAAATCTTGGACACAAGGTTGGAGACCATAAGATATCAGATGAGTTTGATTTTGAGTCTGATCTGACCAGAAAGATAAGAGTTATATGCCCTTGAATTTGATAAAATTGTCGATTTCGGCTGTTTTTGACATTGTTTACACTCTATAATCTATTATTATTTATCAATTATGACAAAACTTGAACACAATGTTTGAGACCATAAGATCTTGGGTAAGTTTGAATTTCAGTCCGATCTGATAAAAAAGTGGAGAGTTATGTGCCCTTGAATTTGATCAAATTGCCGTTTTCGGCTGCTTTAGACCTTGTTTACACTCTAGAATCTACAATTATTATTGACCAATCAAGACAAACCTTGAACACAATGTTGGATATCATAAGATCTCGGATGAGTTTGATTTTCAGCCTGATCTGACTAGAAAGTCGAGAGTTATAAGCCCTTGAATTGACAAAATTGCTGTTTTTGGCTGTTTTCGACATTGTTTATACTCCAGAATCTACAATTATTTATCAAACAAGACAAATCTTGGACACAATGTTGGGCATGATGAAATCTTGGATGAGTTTGATTTTCACAATGTTATTGACCATAAGTTCGTTTTCAGTCTTAAAGTCTTAAATATTTTTTGAATTGAAGAAAAGTGTTGCTTATATCATTTTGGTTCAGGTGAGCGATATAGGACCATCATGGTCCTCTTGTTAACTCATTTTTTCCTTTGGTGAATCGGTCGGAATTACAGCATATTTTCCGACCATTGCACTTGATGTACTAGTAAATGTCACAGAGAATGTGATTTACCTAGCTGTTGTTTTGGTTTTGGTATGTTGCAGCGCACAATTGTCATGTCCAATCCTGGCCATACAAGCTTGACATGTGCTGTTCCGAGTTCATTACGACCTGATTCTGTGTTTACTGTCTTTGATGTGGTTCGCTTCTATAGGCCCGATAAATAACCTGGCAGAGCATCTCTAGCTGATGGCTAAGATGCTCTGTCAGGTCATTTTTCGAGACCTATACTAGGTTCGCTATAGGTCCCGATAAATGACCTGGCAGGGCATCTCTAGCTGATGGCTAGAGATGCTCTACCAGGTCATTTATCGAGACCTATGCTAGTATCGAATTATTGGCAACGGGACTAGGTGAGAAAATCATCAGCTATTGTATATCTGTAAAAATGCTAAAATAGTGATAAATTACTTTTTGTAACTGGAGGACAAAAAATGAAGGTATTTAATCAATAAATTCATGAGAATATGATCGAATGAAATCGGAATAGCCCTGACCAAAACGAAAATAAATGTGTAAAATGATACGAAAATTCTAGTCCATGATATTAAGTGTGATTTGCGAATATGGGAATAAATTCTTCAGAGTTTGGTTATTGGAACAGTTATGTTTCGCTTTTAATTTCTTTCATATGGTTCTAAGTATGTATAAGCAATACAAGGCCGTTACTCTGAAATACCTTGCTTAGGGTCACGTGACCAGTGATGTTTAACCCTTTCCCAAACAAGACCTTGTTTTGACGTCCGTATTAAAGCAAACTTGAGAAACATCGAGACAAAAGAAGAAAATGCTGATAGCCAGCTTGTTACAATCAATTTCTTAATTTTCCATAATGTTTTCCAAAGTTCTTGTGCGGCATCAAAAATCGTCATCATGTAAGAACGGATTATTCACCTTTTGACGTAACGCAGAACAAACTTATTATCCCTTTCCCAAACAAGACCTGGTTTTGACGTCCCTAATAGAAAAGGCTTGGGAAAACATTGAAACAAAAGAAGAAACTGCTGATAACCAGCAGTTTCTCCTTTTGTCTCAATATTTTCTGTGCCATATTTTACATAAATTCTATCTAATGACATCCATTTTGTCATTTATGACAGTTTTTGAAGTGGATCACCCTATTTTTTTTCTTTTTTTCGTTTGAGAAAGGGTTAATACACTCATAGAACATCTGAATTTGAAACAGGCACTAGTTGTAAACAAATTCTCTTTGAAGCTATAACATGCATATCATCTTATAAGTCATGATAAAAATATATTAGGGTCATAGCGTACACACGTCAAGAAATAATCTATACTAAAATATATTTCAAAGAATCGTTCGGATAGTACATGCAGCATCTTTCTCAGTCACTTTCTCAATCACGCCACTTGTTTTTAAAAAGAAACAAACGAAACAATGAGTTTTTGGCTCCTTACAAAATGAAAAAAATACCCAACGACTCAAGGCGAATACGACAAAAATGACGCCGTTTGAAATATTGATGAGCCATTGGAGCGTTGAGTTAATGAAATGGGTTTTAATTGATTTATAATTAAGCCGGGACATGGAAAAGGGGCCCTATTGCATTTTGGACAATTTAGCCCCTCATTGATTAAAATCATTGTATACCTTTGTGGTGTTTGTTTAGGATCAATGTTGCTTTAAAGAGTTATGTAGAGTTAACAGAGAAGCAATTAGAGACAAGCTTTGATCTAGATCAGACTGCGCATATGCGCAGTCTGATCTAGATCCATGCTGTTCTCAAATACCAGAAGGGTCTTTTTTACGAAATCCGAGCTAATTCATAATTAGGTTAGGATCAATAGGAATGGTGTTGAAATAGAAGCAAGGCCGTGGGAGAATCGCGTTTTTTTCTTCACTTTTACGCTTTCTCACTTGTGGCATGGTGCAAGAATGTTTCAACAACCGCGGTCTGTTGCAAGATGTCTGATTGCAATAAAGATAAAATGAATCTTTTGGATAAATGTCTTTTTAGCCTTTATTTCTTATTTACAGTCTAATAGTTCATGGTTAAAATGGTTTTGGTGCGAGGTTACAAATTTGGATTTCTAAGTTTTACTGATTCAGTTGCATAACCGAGATTTAAAATAACATTTTAAGCAATAATAAAAGTTGTGTTGATTAAATTGATGTTTGCTTTAAATCACTGCTATGCAGCAGATCCGTGTTTTTAAACTACCATAAACATGTACATGTTTGCGTCTTAAGACCCGATTACAACCACAAATGCAAGGCTTAACTTAGTATGCCGGAGTATGTCAGAAATGGTCGCCCGTATAGTATAATTTTAGGCGTGATAAGGACGTGGAGTCGAGCGGACATCATAGTTTCCGAGCACTTATGTATGACATGATGCTCTTATATCCTACAAATTTTCATTGGCGACCTTAGGCTACTTTGTAAAGCAAAATATGATATGGTGTGTGTTGTTGTTGTGCTATTGTTATATACGACAAAAAGAAAAAAAATGTTCTCTAATATGTTTTAAGACGCATGTTGTAACGGAGTTGTCTTAACCATGCTGTCTAAATACCTCGAAATGACATTTCATATAAATAATGTTTTTTTTCATAATTATATTGCAGTGTCAAATGTACGCACCGTTACCATAGTAACAGTTGTCTCGAACTGTAATTTTATCACTAAAACAGACAAATAGAAATATTAATTCGTCACCTTCCCAGGTATCGTTTGATTAATATTTGTTTTTTAGTATTTGTCTTTGTTTCATAAGCTCGACTGCTGTTTCTTTTTTTGTGAAAAGGTGCGGTCGTATCATAAATTAAGTATAACCATTTTAAGGGAATGTCTGCATTTGACGTACAGTGTACATGACAAAAATGGGATTTTACAAAAAAAAGAACATTAAGACAACCGAAAAAGGGTAAAGCAAAGCTTGACGTGTAGGCCCAGTTGCATGGCTGAAGTTGAACATTAGACTGTCCTTGGGTTAGTCATTATATTTTCACCGACTTTGCCTATCAACCGTTTTGGTCTGTTCAAAAGCACAGTTCATTTCAGGGACACAGTGTTTGAAAGAATTGAAAATGGACAAAGCTAACAGCATAACTATTTTCCTTGTTATGGTAAACTTGTCAGATCGGTGTTTTATCTGTGTCACTGTCAACTCGCATCTAATCTTCGCAAGCCAAGGGTTCTACCTCCACTTGAACAAAGTGTAAATAGAATCATTGGCTTGCGAAGGTGCTCATATCTATGCATGTGTATATCCAAAAATATACGTTTGGAGATTTAAGACAATACATTTGAGTGAGATTTATCCTTTTTTATCGTAGGTACGGCATTTTTAAAAGTGAAGGAACAGGCAAGTTTTATTCAGCTGATTAGAATCGAAGTTCGGAGACGCCATAGTGACATTTCACACATTCGATCCGAAATACGGGTTTGATCTGATCAATATTGCAATACCCTTGCATCAAATTGTTTTCTAGTGTTAAACATTCCTGCTCCTTCCTGTGCATTTTCGTTTGCAGCAGCAAGTATCCAAAATAAAGTAATTTGCCACAGATCTGTTTATATGGAATAAAGCTAGTCGGCTAAACTCTCTAAATAAAGCTAGTTATGAAAAATAGTCTTGAATCCTATGAAAAGTAAAACTAGCACATACATATTTCACATTGTAGAAATGCGTGATATTCAAGTAAGGAATTAAATTTATGTTTAGTTTTCTTATTCCTATTTAAGAGTTACATGCGGGACACAATTAAATACATGTAATGGCCTTTTCGCAATTGTTTTTAATCTGTGCAGCTTATTGACTACTCTCTTTGTTCTAAACTTGCAACCTGTCAATCCTGTAACAGTCTTAATCAAACATTTGAGCCGGGATCTGGAAAAAAAGGTCATTTAAGGCTTTTGAGCCCAACGTGGCTCAAGATCAGCCTGCGTATACACGCAGTCTGATCATGAACCATGTTGGTCTCCTATGGCTTATTCGTGACCTGTAGCAACTGTGAGACAGCAGTATGGATCCCTGCTTGACTGCTTTTAGGTACAGGCTGGTTCTGATTCTGAATACGTGTAGCTGGTGCCAAGGCCAAGTTTTGATTACATGTTGTTTGCAGATGGTGGTATAACAGTACATACAAGTATATTGCTGTTTTAAACAAAACCCTCGTATAATTTACAGCTTTAAACAGTTGTGAGGTTGAAAAACAGTGATATGCAAGCATTATAATTATGATACATTGTAAGTATTATTTATTGTAACACTATTTATAATTGGCATAAATACAGTCTGTTCAACATTACTTTGTCGGATTCCAAACTCTTTTAGAACATTCTGACAACACCGGAGTTTAAAAATATGTACTTCTAAAAAAATATGTATCATTTGATTGAATGTGAAGATATATATTATCATACACAAACAATTTCGGATCCACATTTCTCTACGCTCATTCATCATCAGTTTTTTTTTCATAATCAGAAACGTGCATGACATTAAAAACTCACGCAGTCTAATACTTGTCACTGCTCTATGAGCGTCAACAGGCGCTATAAAACAACCAATGACATTTTTCCATCACAAATTGAATTTCCTGAGGAAACAGTTTGTGAGAGAATTAATTTCGACATGTTAATACGAGAAACGCGTTTTCTAAACTTTCAAAACGTGCCACGAAAATATCTGAGCAGCGCTCGTGTAGCTAATAATACTTCATTAAATTCGAGTCCCAGGCTCGCGTGATTTGGCCCTAATCAGGTTATCCTTATAACCAAAGAAATACGATCATGCAATTGTTCTAAAGAGTCAGCGTTTTCCATTCCATTATACACGGTAATGTTTGAAGCATAATGCAACAACCGCATTTATAAAGCAAAAGGAACCATGTCTTGCGAAAGAGATGCTTTAGCGCAATGTAAAATTGTTTTTGTGTTAGATATACGAGAAATATCATACAATTAAAACAATATTGTGACTTTTTCCACCATCTTGCTACCTATTTCTCCCAAAGCGTGAAAACAATAAGACATGATTTTAGACAATTATCCATATGAGATCAATATGAAACCATCTAGTACTTTCTATATAAATTTCTCTTACCACAACAAGGTGGTCATTGAAATTGAATAGCATCGTGTTGAAAATCAAGAAGCACACATAACAGTCAAGCCGAATATATTAGTCAAGTTGAAGCTTTGATTTCGCTATCTAAATGAATTTATTATATACAAGTACATGTAATACAAAAACAGGATGTAATATATTGAATTTTCAGACTAGAGGCAAAAATAAAAAAAAAATGCTCAGATATCATGGATATCTCTCCCTTTCTTTCGTGTCGTTACTAAGCAATTAGATTACATGATATTAAGCTGATTTGTTGGAAGTTTCCTCGGAAAGCGATGTCGATGTCATGATCATTGTTCTGGGAAAGGGGCGGAGCTTCCCGCATTCTTTATTGGATTATCCCTTCCCAAAATTTCCCCTAATTGTACTCCATATTTCTAGATCGCTTCGGAAAGTATCCGAGAGAAAAAAAGAAAATGCTGATTTTCAGCATTTTCTTCTTTTCCCTCGAATGCATTCCATGCTATAATATAAACTCTTTGTACATTAAAAATCTTTAAAATCGTTGTCTGAAATTAATTTCGATTCACATTGGTTCTTCATTTTCTCGTCAGGGAAGGAACAAGATGTTCCGTTACTACAACTCTAAATTCGGCAGCGTAGTAAAATGAGAACTGATTGTAGAGAATTCCTGACATTTTTCTAGGTCAATTAAGCATTCATTTGTTGTTTTTACCACCTATCAATGCTTCCTATTTGCTTTCCAGATTGACAACATCTTCCACGAACTTGATTTAGAATTGTGAACTGGTTTTAAACTTGGCGCTACTATTTCTCCTCGGCAGAGCTTTCATAGTATTCACTTTTAAGCTCTTTTTAGAATAATTATGTTTTCTCAAGTTTTGTTACTAAGTTATATTAATGCGATAAAACATAGCATAAAACATTAATTCTTTTCAATATGGCAAAATTCTGGAACTGTTCAAATTCAAAGCAATGACATTGGAAAATCTAGCTGATCTAGTTATATAAACACTTTCTAGATAGCTTTCAACTCTCCGGTTGTTTTTAACTTCCTTCATAGAGTTGCAAAAACGCGTTGCTGTTTTAGAACCCGGCAAATATAATTGATTCATTGATTCAAGAACTTGGATAAACAATAGTTTCTGATCAAGTCAAAGGCATAACCGAATAATGTCACGGTTGTGTCGATTTATATTAATGAGCCAGGATCTAGAAGAGGATTCCGTAAAAATATTTGATGACAAAATGGATCCTGATCAGCCTTATATACGTACAGTCTGATCAAGATCCATGTTGCTCTCTAATAGCCTCTTCTAGCAAATCAGATCAGTCAGACTGGAGCCAGTCTAAGCCTCTTCATTAGCTGTAGCAAGCGTGCAGCTATTTTAAAACTACATCTAGCCACGGCTGATCTGGAAACACGCGTTTCTAAAAATTCTTTAACCCATTACCACACAGTGACTCTTTTTGACTCCCCAGGAGATAAAGGCATTGAAAACATTGTGGAGAATGAAGAAATTGCTTGTGACAAGCAATTTCTTCATTTCCCACAATGTTTTCCATCCAAAAAGACCTAAAAATTAAAAGTTCCATTCTCTTGAAATTGTCGTCTGCAGGATCTTTGAATTTAGACCACCATAAAATGTTGTCGTTTGGTAATAAGTAATACCGGTAGTGTTCTTTTTCCACAACCTGGCTCGTGTGTTTTTATTTTCGTCACAAGTTGTGTACTTTTGACAGTGTTCCTTTATAGTCTTTTATTGTTTATTACACACTTACATGTTTATGAGACAATTGTTTGTAAGTGTGTAAAGATGCACCAAACATTATCCACTCTGCAAATTAATATTCAAAACATTCGAAACATGTTCATAATAAGGTCATTTGTCAAAACGATGCTTATCTAAAGTAGTTTTTAACGACCCACTGAAAGTTTTATTGCCTGTTTTATTATAATTCAAGATGCGATCTTCATATGCAGAGGGAAACAAAAAATGCAGAAAAAATAATTTTACCATGCCCCCTGGCAACACCAGATGATCACGTGATTATCTAGATCTCGTTTTTGAGATTTTTGCTATGTTCCCTTTCCTGTTTTTGTGTATTTTTATATATATTTTTTTATTTTTTCTTAATTTCTATGTTGTTTTGTTGTTGTTGTTGGTGGTGGTGGTGTTTTGGTAGGTTTAGTATGGTTAAATTTGGTTTGGTTGGTATACTATTGGCCCTTTCTCAAATATTTCTAACCGGTCCGCATTGAAAGGAAACGAAGGCGTGTGAAATGGCCAGGAAATAAGTTGTGGTTGCTTTTAGGCTTGGAAAGAACAGGAAGCTAACCAAAGCCAATATATTGTTTTCTATCAAGCTTTATATATAAACTATAGTTCGACCGCTATACTATTGGTACATTTTTACAAAATTCACCCATTTCAACAAATTTGCGATAACGAACTCCAAACTACTGTATTTTTAAAGCTGATGGTTCGAATCTTGCAGGTGTCTCACAAGTGCAGGTAATCCGAGTTTTCTCTGATAAAATTCGCACTTTGATATGTTGATGTCGCTCATTTAAATGAGCGACATCAACATATCAAAGAGCGAATTTCATCAGAGAAAACTCGGATTAATGTACAGGATTCGAATCAATGTATGCGAAGGCTAAATTTGTGAACACGTGCCATATTATGCTAGGTTCCCACTGCCGATCTTATCAAATCAATCAACACGACCAACTTATTTCCCCGATCTAGCCAGACCAAATGTATGTACACGATTTCTTCTCGATCTCTAGTCGATCAAACTAGACCTCAGCACGAGCACTCCCGATTCTTTCCCGATTGCAGCCCGACCATCTTTCCGATTTCAACCCGATCACCCAGACCTGTATTCGAGCCCTACACAATCAAGACCCGACTATCTCGATCTTTACACGACCAGATCGAGCTGATGCTAATCTAGTCGTAGATGGTCGGGAAATATCGTGTACTGAATAAAAAAAACTTTTTGCATTGTCTATGACTATCATATATTCATAATAACTTAATTATATTGTCGGTTTAAACATACATGTGCATAATTTAAATGTGACGTAAATGTACTATTAGCGGGTGATTTCCGACCACCCCCATCAACTCGGGTATAGAGGTCGACCAGATCGGGTATAGAGGTCGGATTCGATCGACTATAGATCAAGAAGAATTCATTTGGTCGGGTTTTATCGACGAAATTTGAGCGATCGTGTAGATCGAGTTGAGCCTATGCAGTTGGAAGCACTCGATCACCTCGACTTGTACGAGTAATTACCGAACGCATTCCGATCAACTCGGCTTCTGCTCTATGTGTTCATCCAATCAAAACCCGATTAAAAATAACTACCCGATCACACCCAATCTCAACACGATTGACTCCCGATCAGCTCGCTCTTCTACACGATCGATACTCGAGCAACTGCCCGATATGTTTTCTACTCGATCGCTACACGAGATATTTTGACGTGTCAAAACAAATTGGCAAAACTACCAATCGATGCAAACCAAACTCGATCATCTCGACTAACCCCGATCTCCCATGCCGAGCAATCTCGATCGGTACTCGATCGCTTGATCGGGTTTGGTCGAGTAGATTTGATCGGCAGTATGAACCTAGCATTATCATGACCGGATTATAGAGAGTTTTGAATTATATAATCTGACTGTTGAGGACAAAAAGTAAGTTCAGCTGTGCCGAGACAGCGACGATCACTGCCGTGACCAGGATTCGAACCTGGGTTGTCGCGGCCACAACGCGAAGTACTAACCACTATACGATCACGGCTATCACTGCTGAACTGCTTTCTAATAGTATGGAAAGAGTTTTAATAACAGGAACGTCAATCGTTGCTTCCGGTTTTAAGTGCGACTTTTTGCCCAAATTAGAAATTTAACTAGCTATAGAACCCTTTCATCCCTTCTTAAACCCTTTCCCAAACGGCAAAATTCTAGGGTGATCCATCTCAAAAACTGCAACAAATGACAAAATGGAAGTTATTAAAGGTAGGATTTGTGTAAAATATGACATAGAAAATATTGATACAAAAGGAGAAACTGCTGGTTATCAGCAGTTTCTTCTTTTGTTTCAATGTTTTCCCAAGCCTTTTATATTAGGGACGTCAAAACCAGGTCTTGTTTGCTAAAGGGTTAAACAAGAACGGCGTTTGAGGTCCCTACTTGAAAAGGCTAAGAAAACGCTGATATAAAACAAGAAAATGCTTATAATCAACATTTCCTCCTTTTGTGTCAATATTTGCTACACCATATTATTCATAGTTCTCATCTTTATTATTCTGTGGTTAGTCAAAAAACATCCTTACGTGGAAATGGCATCAAAATCTTTTTCAAGAGTGCAATAACATTATTCTCTAATTTTTCATCGTTATTAACTTTTTGAAAGGTTATCTTTTATCACATAGAGACGGCATCGAATATCAAAACTCATGAAAAATGAAATGTAATAATGATATATGTCTGGAGGGATTTTTGTTGCCAGGGTAACAGGTTTTCTTGATTAAAAAACGGCATTACTCAAAGAACCAGTTTGCAGGAATCGGTCGGGAAGTAGAATTGGCTCTACTTTGATTTATCAGCTCAACTCTCCATAAAAAAATGAATTCCAAACTGAATTCTGCTGCTGAATAGGTGTAGAAATTTCCATATCCGACCCTAACAAACCCTGATTTTGACCACCCTATAAGAGATTCCTTTAGCACCGTGTGGATTTCAATTGAATTTCTACTAAAAATGCTCAGCTGTGCATTATGAATTTGATTAATTTTGTATCAAATAAAATTGAATGTAATTTTGGACTGTGTTTCTTTATTTTGCAAAGAGAGAAAAGAATAACAACAATATTTCATCGCAACTCCGACGATTAAATTATAATCATGATTAGACGTTATCTTTCTCCGAAGTAAGAATAACAAAATTAGAAGCATGTAGATCTATATTGTATATTAGTATTTGGTGATTTTGTGCTTAAAGATCCCTGTTTAACTCATTACCAAACGTCTAAAGAGGAGGCTGGTCGAAATTTAAAAGATGTTGCAGACGACAATTTCAGCTAAATGGGATTTTACATTTTCGTCTTTCTTTGTAGAAATCCTTGTGGGAAATGACGAAATTGCTTGTCACAAGCAATTTCCTCATTTCCCACAATGTTTCCCAGAGCCATTATCTTGTGGGGAGTAAAATAAACTTTGCGTGGGGTCGGGTTGATAAGAGAGGCCTGCATACACGCGCAGTCTGATCATATTCTGTTCCGCCTTCTTTTCTTGATTCAGCATAAAAAGGGTTGATATAAACAGAGATTAGGAGGTCAATTTTTACAGTTCATTAGATTTTACGAGTAACAATAACCAATGGAGATTATGTATGGATTATCCCCTTTAAGGATAGGCCGATTTAACCTAAAGTACCTCATAATGGACTTAGACTAGCTTAATCTTGGTTAAGTGAATTATCCCTAGAGCCAAGAAGGAAAGTATATTCTGGTTCTCAACGGCTAAAATAGTTATAAATACGATCAAGTATTATAAACATATTCCCCAATTATAAGAAAAAGAGTCATTTTAAAGACTTATTTTCACCATTTCTCGAACTTTTCTGGTTTTTACGAACAAACGGTGATATGCCTTATTTAAAAGGCTTTCGAAAACGCTGATGAAAAGAATAACATGCTAATGTCTGTGCTGTATAATACATAAATCCTATCTTGATCCACGCATTCTGAAGTATGCCTCAGTCTAAATTTTGCTGTTTTGGAAAGGCATAGCAGTTAGTTGTATTCCGCTGATTTCTAAAGACATGTCGTGCCACATGTGATTTCAACCGAGATATTCAAGTCGCTTTGGCAGTCAGCATAGACACGGTGGATAATAACGTGATGCAATACTTACTGAATATCTTCAATAACTTTGTTAATACGGGACCGATTTGAATTTGGTTTGAAGCAGAAAATGTGGACAGACGTCACGCATTAGATGGACGTGGTTGATTTTTAAAAAATCAACTAATGAAAAAGTTATTGAAGATAAACCAAAATTTTGGTTTATCTTCAATAGCTTTTTTATCAGTTGATTTTAAAAAATCTACCACGACTATGTTATTCCTGACTTTAGTCCACCTTATCTGCTTCAAACCGAAATCAAATTGGTCAAGTATTAACAAAGTTATTGAAGATTATCGGAAATTCTAAGTCACGTGGTTATACACCGTGATAGAACAAGATCAGTCTGGTCATACGTGGAATTTGATATATATTATCCCACACTGTCTCCTTGTTATTTATTTTTTTTTGGGGGGGGGGGGGGGGGCGGAGGGGGGGGGGGGGGGCAGACAACAATTTCAAGTGAATTGAATTTCACAAAGTCCAATATTTCTGGATAGAAAACATTGTGAGAAATGATGAAATTGCTTGTCAAAAGCATTTTTTTTCATTTTCCGCAATGTTTTCAAAATCCCATTATCTTGTGAAACGCCAAAAAAAGCTTCATCATATGGAACAGAGTTAAATAATGAACATGTGTTGTGACTTCCTTTAAAACAATAAAATATAATCAAAGATTGTCTAGATAGACACAAACTTCACATCGATTGATATAAATCAGTGACTACAAAGGAAAATAGTTCAACCGACAAATTGAGTAATATTCGAGAAATCTTAGGATTGCTATACATGATCAATGGCGACGAGCTTGAATGAAAAATCGAGGCGGATCATCTTTTCAATTGTCGTCAATTTTGTTATCATTTATCTTAATCCTTTCCGAAAAATCAACATTTCAGGATAGTCCAATTGAAAAGATATTGCATATGACTAAATGGGTATTTATCAAGAGAGAATAAGCGTTCATTTTAGCATAGTCAAAAGGAGAAAATGCTTTTTCAGCACTTCCTTCTTTTGGGTCAATGTCTTCCCAAGCTCGTCCTTATAAACAAGCAAGAACCAAGTCTTGTTTCGGGAAGGGTTAAACCTGCTTACTCTTTATCAGGGGTCTTTTTGATGAGGGGTTTGGAGTAACAATGACTAAATGGAGTTTCATTGTACATACATCTGTGTTGTTTGTCACACTAAAACGAACCTTCTCTAAAATGACAGAAATCTATCGACACCGATTAAGCGACACAGATGAAACCTGTGTTTAAGTTGACACGGCAATAGCTTGGTACACAATAAGTGATGCACAAGCCTAAGGAAATTGGAAGATACCAGAAAGACTGAAATAAGTCTAAAACCAACGATTCCTCCAAGAATATAACTCATCATAAAATGGGTACAAAATAACAAAGTTTGTGAAAAAATCTCTCCTTTTCAACGAAATTCTCGTAACTGCAGCTTATAAAAAGCTGCAGTTACGAGGTTTTCGTTGATAAACGACGAGATGTTAAGAAATCTCCAATGAATATCAAGGACCGCATTTGGATGGACTCGTATACGATTCCATGTAGTACTATCGCTCGTTTTCAAATGCCACGGACCGATCAATCGATACTATTTTTGTTATTTTAATTGGAGTCCGAATCGCTCATGGAACATTTTTCATTAATATAAGATTTCATCTTAACCCATTCCAATCGTACGGACCAACCACTGTTTAAACATGATCGCGTTTGATATTGAATTGTTTCCATTCGTACATGCGAAGTTAACAATATTAAAGCTGGTAGATACGATCTTGATCTAGATTTGGGCTAATCTTAATCGTAATCTGATCATAGGTTAGTGTTTCATTCAAACTTAATTGATCGAAGTTTTAGATACGTCGCGTAATAGGTTCGGTACACGAAGAAAGCTCCATCATTAGATAGACAACTTCGGGCGTCATCCGTGATGATGAAAATTGACAGCGGGATACCTTCGTCAATTTACCGGCGTCATCCTTAAAAACGGAAACTGACGAGGAATATCCTCGTCAATTTCCGTTTTAACGGATGACGCCCGAAGTTGCACGAAGTCATTGGTATCGAATGGTGGATTGAATACCTTAAGATGTTAGTCCAGGCCTCAAGTCCATGTCTATAAAAGAACATCCCTATGGGTTATCTATTATACAGGCAAAACCATTTTGAATGATAATGATTTTCTGGTTAAGTTTTTTTAAGTTTAATTGAAACAGAAACAATCGCTGATGAAAATACAATACATAAAAACTTTGTTATAATGCACATAATACTGTCTCTCCTTCTATTGAACGTGGTTAACGCCGTTGTACATAGCGACTTTACAAGTAAATTGCACTTGCAATTGCAACTAGCCGTGTATTTCCGA
Organism: Fragum sueziense; assembly: GCA_963680895.1. NCBI lineage: Eukaryota > Metazoa > Mollusca > Bivalvia > Cardiida > Cardiidae > Fragum > Fragum sueziense. The sequence goes on from OY804593.1 coordinate 55,094,621, forward strand.
AATGTCCAAAACCAGCACAAATACAACATCTTATCCGAGATATCTATCATGACATCTATTTTTCTGTAATTTACCAAGCAATTATCCCAGACTAGAACTGGAAAAATGCTCCGAAAATGTTTAAAAAAGTTCATGATCCATTTCTGAGTGACGTGACGTTTGGTTAATCCTCTAGTTAACTGCGGTTTGATATTGTTTACTTGATAAGCACGACTTCAATTGTTCAGAAAACAAGGATTTGTTTAATGATTGATTGACCTTGATACTGTTTCATACCTTTTTTCTAAGGTACCGATATATTGATTTTGAAACATTATCCTCTCTGCAAATTAATATTCAAAACATTCGAAACATGTTCATAATAAGGTCATTTGTCAAAACGATGCTTATCTAAAGTAGTTTTTAACGACCCACTGAAAGTTTTATTGCCTGTTTTATTATAATTCAAGATGCGATCTTCATATGCAGAGGGAAACAAAAAATGCAGAAAAAATAATTTTACCATGCCCCCTGGCAACACCAGATGATCACGTGATTATCTAGATCTCGTTTTTGAGATTTTTGCTATGTTCCCTTTCCTGTTTTTGTGTATTTTTATATATATTTTTTTATTTTTTCTTAATTTCTATGTTGTTTTGTTGTTGTTGTTGGTGGTGGTGGTGTTTTGGTAGGTTTAGTATGGTTAAATTTGGTTTGGTTGGTATACTATTGGCCCTTTCTCAAATATTTCTAACCGGTCCGCATTGAAAGGAAACGAAGGCGTGTGAAATGGCCAGGAAATAAGTTGTGGTTGCTTTTAGGCTTGGAAAGAACAGGAAGCTAACCAAAGCCAATATATTGTTTTCTATCAAGCTTTATATATAAACTATAGTTCGACCGCTATACTATTGGTACATTTTTACAAAATTCACCCATTTCAACAAATTTGCGATAACGAACTCCAAACTACTGTATTTTTAAAGCTGATGGTTCGAATCTTGCAGGTGTCTCACAAGTGCAGGTAATCCGAGTTTTCTCTGATAAAATTCGCACTTTGATATGTTGATGTCGCTCATTTAAATGAGCGACATCAACATATCAAAGAGCGAATTTCATCAGAGAAAACTCGGATTAATGTACAGGATTCGAATCAATGTATGCGAAGGCTAAATTTGTGAACACGTGCCATATTATGCTAGGTTCCCACTGCCGATCTTATCAAATCAATCAACACGACCAACTTATTTCCCCGATCTAGCCAGACCAAATGTATGTACACGATTTCTTCTCGATCTCTAGTCGATCAAACTAGACCTCAGCACGAGCACTCCCGATTCTTTCCCGATTGCAGCCCGACCATCTTTCCGATTTCAACCCGATCACCCAGACCTGTATTCGAGCCCTACACAATCAAGACCCGACTATCTCGATCTTTACACGACCAGATCGAGCTGATGCTAATCTAGTCGTAGATGGTCGGGAAATATCGTGTACTGAATAAAAAAAACTTTTTGCATTGTCTATGACTATCATATATTCATAATAACTTAATTATATTGTCGGTTTAAACATACATGTGCATAATTTAAATGTGACGTAAATGTACTATTAGCGGGTGATTTCCGACCACCCCATCAACTCGGGTATAGAGGTCGACCAGATCGGGTATAGAGGTCGGATTCGATCGACTATAGATCAAGAAGAATTCATTTGGTCGGGTTTTATCGACGAAATTTGAGCGATCGTGTAGATCGAGTTGAGCCTATGCAGTTGGAAGCACTCGATCACCTCGACTTGTACGAGTAATTACCGAACGCATTCCGATCAACTCGGCTTCTGCTCTATGTGTTCATCCAATCAAAACCCGATTAAAAATAACTACCCGATCACACCCAATCTCAACACGATTGACTCCCGATCAGCTCGCTCTTCTACACGATCGATACTCGAGCAACTGCCCGATATGTTTTCTACTCGATCGCTACACGAGATATTTTGACGTGTCAAAACAAATTGGCAAAACTACCAATCGATGCAAACCAAACTCGATCATCTCGACTAACCCCGATCTCCCATGCCGAGCAATCTCGATCGGTACTCGATCGCTTGATCGGGTTTGGTCGAGTAGATTTGATCGGCAGTATGAACCTAGCATTATCATGACCGGATTATAGAGAGTTTTGAATTATATAATCTGACTGTTGAGGACAAAAAGTAAGTTCAGCTGTGCCGAGACAGCGACGATCACTGCCGTGACCAGGATTCGAACCTGGGTTGTCGCGGCCACAACGCGAAGTACTAACCACTATACGATCACGGCTATCACTGCTGAACTGCTTTCTAATAGTATGGAAAGAGTTTTAATAACAGGAACGTCAATCGTTGCTTCCGGTTTTAAGTGCGACTTTTTGCCCAAATTAGAAATTTAACTAGCTATAGAACCCTTTCATCCCTTCTTAAACCCTTTCCCAAACGGCAAAATTCTAGGGTGATCCATCTCAAAAACTGCAACAAATGACAAAATGGAAGTTATTAAAGGTAGGATTTGTGTAAAATATGACATAGAAAATATTGATACAAAAGGAGAAACTGCTGGTTATCAGCAGTTTCTTCTTTTGTTTCAATGTTTTCCCAAGCCTTTTATATTAGGGACGTCAAAACCAGGTCTTGTTTGCTAAAGGGTTAAACAAGAACGGCGTTTGAGGTCCCTACTTGAAAAGGCTAAGAAAACGCTGATATAAAACAAGAAAATGCTTATAATCAACATTTCCTCCTTTTGTGTCAATATTTGCTACACCATATTATTCATAGTTCTCATCTTTATTATTCTGTGGTTAGTCAAAAAACATCCTTACGTGGAAATGGCATCAAAATCTTTTTCAAGAGTGCAATAACATTATTCTCTAATTTTTCATCGTTATTAACTTTTTGAAAGGTTATCTTTTATCACATAGAGACGGCATCGAATATCAAAACTCATGAAAAATGAAATGTAATAATGATATATGTCTGGAGGGATTTTTGTTGCCAGGGTAACAGGTTTTCTTGATTAAAAAACGGCATTACTCAAAGAACCAGTTTGCAGGAATCGGTCGGGAAGTAGAATTGGCTCTACTTTGATTTATCAGCTCAACTCTCCATAAAAAAATGAATTCCAAACTGAATTCTGCTGCTGAATAGGTGTAGAAATTTCCATATCCGACCCTAACAAACCCTGATTTTGACCACCCTATAAGAGATTCCTTTAGCACCGTGTGGATTTCAATTGAATTTCTACTAAAAATGCTCAGCTGTGCATTATGAATTTGATTAATTTTGTATCAAATAAAATTGAATGTAATTTTGGACTGTGTTTCTTTATTTTGCAAAGAGAGAAAAGAATAACAACAATATTTCATCGCAACTCCGACGATTAAATTATAATCATGATTAGACGTTATCTTTCTCCGAAGTAAGAATAACAAAATTAGAAGCATGTAGATCTATATTGTATATTAGTATTTGGTGATTTTGTGCTTAAAGATCCCTGTTTAACTCATTACCAAACGTCTAAAGAGGAGGCTGGTCGAAATTTAAAAGATGTTGCAGACGACAATTTCAGCTAAATGGGATTTTACATTTTCGTCTTTCTTTGTAGAAATCCTTGTGGGAAATGACGAAATTGCTTGTCACAAGCAATTTCCTCATTTCCCACAATGTTTCCCAGAGCCATTATCTTGTGGGGAGTAAAATAAACTTTGCGTGGGGTCGGGTTGATAAGAGAGGCCTGCATACACGCGCAGTCTGATCATATTCTGTTCCGCCTTCTTTTCTTGATTCAGCATAAAAAGGGTTGATATAAACAGAGATTAGGAGGTCAATTTTTACAGTTCATTAGATTTTACGAGTAACAATAACCAATGGAGATTATGTATGGATTATCCCCTTTAAGGATAGGCCGATTTAACCTAAAGTACCTCATAATGGACTTAGACTAGCTTAATCTTGGTTAAGTGAATTATCCCTAGAGCCAAGAAGGAAAGTATATTCTGGTTCTCAACGGCTAAAATAGTTATAAATACGATCAAGTATTATAAACATATTCCCCAATTATAAGAAAAAGAGTCATTTTAAAGACTTATTTTCACCATTTCTCGAACTTTTCTGGTTTTTACGAACAAACGGTGATATGCCTTATTTAAAAGGCTTTCGAAAACGCTGATGAAAAGAATAACATGCTAATGTCTGTGCTGTATAATACATAAATCCTATCTTGATCCACGCATTCTGAAGTATGCCTCAGTCTAAATTTTGCTGTTTTGGAAAGGCATAGCAGTTAGTTGTATTCCGCTGATTTCTAAAGACATGTCGTGCCACATGTGATTTCAACCGAGATATTCAAGTCGCTTTGGCAGTCAGCATAGACACGGTGGATAATAACGTGATGCAATACTTACTGAATATCTTCAATAACTTTGTTAATACGGGACCGATTTGAATTTGGTTTGAAGCAGAAAATGTGGACAGACGTCACGCATTAGATGGACGTGGTTGATTTTTAAAAAATCAACTAATGAAAAAGTTATTGAAGATAAACCAAAATTTTGGTTTATCTTCAATAGCTTTTTTATCAGTTGATTTTTAAAAAATCTACCACGACTATGTTATTCCTGACTTTAGTCCACCTTATCTGCTTCAAACCGAAATCAAATTGGTCAAGTATTAACAAAGTTATTGAAGATTATCGGAAATTCTAAGTCACGTGATTATACACCGTGATAGAACAAGATCAGTCTGGTCATACGTGGAATTTGATATATATATTATCCCACACTGTCTCCTTGTTATTTATTTTTTTTGTGGGGGGGGGGGGGGAGGCAGACAACAATTTCAAGTGAATTGAATTTCACAAAGTCCAATCTTTCTGGATAGAAATATTGTGAGAAATGATAAAATTGCTTGTCAAAAGCATTTTTTTCATTTTCCGCAATGTTTTCAAAACCCCATTATCTTTTGAAACGCCAAAAAAGCTTCATCATAGGGAACGGAGTTAAATAATGAACATGTGTTGTGACTTCCTTTAAAACAATAAAATAAAATCAAAGATTGTCTAGATAGACAAAAGCTTCACATCGATTGATATAAATCAGTGACTACAAAGGAAAATAGTTCAACCGACAAATTGAGTAATATTCGAGAAATCTTAGGATTGCTATACATGATCAATGGCGACGAGCTTGAATGAAACATCGAGGCGGATCATCTTTTCAATTGTCGTCAATTTTGTTATCATTTATCTTTACCCTTTCCGAAACATAAACATTTCAGGATAATTTAATTGAAAAGATATTGCATATGACAAAATGTGGGTTTATCAAGAGAGAATAAACGTTCATTTTAGCATAGTCAAAAGGAGAATTTTTTTTTATCATTTCCTTCTTTTGGTTCTATGTCTTCCCAAGCTCGTCCTTATAAACACGCCAGAACCAAGTCTTGTTTCGGGAAGGATTAAACCTGCTTACTCTTTATTAGGGGTCTTTTGATGAGAGGTTTGGAGTAACAATGACCGAATGGGGATTCATTGTACATACATGTATGAAAATTGTCGCACTAAAACGAACCTTCTATAAAATGACAGAAATCTATCGACACCGATTAAGCGACACAGATGAAACCTGTGCTTAAATTGACACGGCAATAGCTTGGTACACAATAAGTGATGCACAAGCCTAAGGAAATTGGGAGATACCAGAAAGACTGAAATTAGTCTAAAACCAACGATTCCTCCAAGAATATAACTCATCATAAAATGGGTACAAAATAACCAAGTTTGTCAAAAAATCTCTCCTTTTCAACGAAATCCTCGTAACTGCAGCTTTTTATAAGAGGTTTACGAGGTTTTCGTTGAAAAACGACGAAATCTTAAGAAATATCCAAGGAATATCAAGGACCGCATTTGAATGGACTCATTTCCGCTTCAGAACAGTATATACGATTCCATAGTACTATCGCTCGTTTTCAAATGCCACGGACCGATCAATCGATACTATTTTTGTTATTTTAATTGGAGTCCGAATCGCTCATGGAACATTTTTCATTAATATAAGATTTCATCTTAACTCATTCCAATCGTACGGACCAACCACTGTTTAAACATGATCGCGTTTGATATTGAATTGTTTCCATTCGTACATGCGAAGTTAACAATATTAAAGCTGGTAGATACGATCTTGATCTAGATTTGGGCTAATCTTAATCGTAATCTGATCATAGGTTAGTGTTTCATTCAAACTTAATTGATCGAAGTTTTAGATACGTCGCGTAATAGGTTCGGTACATGAAGAAAGCTCTCGTTAAATTCCATCCATCATTAAATACCGAACACTTCGTGCAACTTCGGGCGTCATCTGCGGCGACGGAAATTGACGATGGGATATTTTCGTCAATTTCCTAGAGTCATCCATGACAACGTAAATACCCTCGTCAATTTCCGTGTTTACGGATGACGCCCGAAGTTGCACGAGGTCTTTGGTATCTAATGGGGGATGGAATAACATGTTAGTCCATGCCTCCAGTCCACGTCTATTGGAGGATATCACATATGTATTATTTATTTTACAGGCAAAACCTCTTTGATTGATAATAATTTCTGGTTAAGTATATTTTACTTTATTTCAAATAGAAACAATCGCAGATGAAAATACTCGAACAATACATAAGCATGTTCATTTTTCTATATTCTGCACAGTATACTTACTCACCTTCGATTGAAACTGTTTAACGCCGTTTGTGCGACTGTACAATTAAACTGCACTTGCAATTGCAACTAGCCATGTATTTCCGAAATATCCAACACCAACACAAATACAACATCTTATCCGAGATATCTATCATGACATCTATTTTTCTATAATTTACCAAGCAATTATCCCAGACCATAGCTGGAAAAATGGTCCGAAAATGTTAAAAAGAAGTTTGTGACCCATTTCTGAGTGACGTGACGTTTGGTTAATCCTCTAGTTAACTGCGGTTTGATATTGTTTACTTGATAAGCACGACTTCAATTGTTCAGAAAACAAGGATTTGTTTAATGATTGATTGACCTTGATACTGTTTCATACCTTTTTTCTAACTAAGGTACCGGTATATTGATTTTGAAACTGTATGGCTTGAAGGCGTAAGTGACTTACTCATGTTACTGTGCCGAACATTTGAATTATATCGCCTGCAGGCACACAGATCAACAGGGTATATCTGCAACACAGTCTTCTGGAAAAGGCATTTTGTCGTTTATGAGTCCATCGAGTCGTTTAATTGAATGATCAATCCATATTTTGATTGCTGCGTTTAAACACTGATTGTCTCTCGAATGAATACTTATTTTTTACATAATGAATTGCTGGTGATTAATTATAATTATAAGACATCCCTTCATTTTCACGAGGGTTCACTGACTCAATAACTGAGTATATCGAAAGAGGAGTTCGAATCCAAGCTTGCACACATTTTTAGGGCATTAGATAAACCCATTGCTATCTCACAAATTATCGTATTGTTTCCCTTGAATAATCAGCTGGTGAATTGGGTGGGATGTTATGCTTGTGCCGGTGCTATGAATGACATGAACAGCTGTACCAGTCCCCGAAAAAAACATGAGAACTGTTGAATGCGATGCTAAACCCTATTATTCCAATCAATCATGAGTGAATCATTGACTATAGACTAAAGCTGTTTTGTACACGACTTACTATATTTTGTACATGGCACGTAACATCTGTCACTTGGCCTATTTCCATGTGACCGTAATATAGGCTAGCCTACAAACTATTATGTGCACGGGTGGTAGTGGTTGTGGCTAGACTATCAGCTAAGGTAACAGACAATACAAACCCTATTTTTGTGGGTACTCATTTGAATCGTCTCTCTGAGACGATTCCAATGAGTTACCGGAACATAGGGTTTGATGAACAATAAACGAAACGTTGCATTTGAAAAGTCCTTACCCCTCTTATTTGTACATGGCTCTGATGGTGGTGGTATTTTAGCGCACTTGTCGCAAACTAACCCTTAATGAAAACTATTGATATTGATATAATCGACAAATCGCTTCACAGTCAATTAAAACATCGAATGGGCTTTCAAATGAAAATATAATGTGTAGGCCTATTTTATTTGTCTAAATATCTAATGGAAACTTAAAAGCTTCCCACTCGAGGCTAGAAACATTCAAGTTTTGAAAAAAAAAATATGCACCCGACTTCTTCTACGAGAACATTAAATCCCAAAGTCATGAAAGTATATCGATTTCTGCTTCTACCGGTGTCATGGTCATGGACCGAACGCTTACCTTGTGACGTAGTTGATGACGTAGCTCTATACATCGATGATTCATGTACACAAAGGGCACGCGGGAAAATAGTTGGTGACATGGATAGAATTGTGTTCTAGGATTAGTTAAAATGGAATAAAGAATTGACAATTCTTGTGTTACGATATTCTGGATTAATTAGTTCGAGATGCTTCAAAGTAGGTAATTACAGTTGATTTTGATTTCATATAAGGCTGTTCTTTCCAATGCTTTATCTTGCTATTTTCGGCATCAGCATGAACAGGAATAAGCCAGAGTTTCATCCTCAAAAATTGAAACATTGACTGAAACTTTTGAAGCGATTGTGCTGCGGCTCTCATAGCAGTAACGACTGGCGCAATTGCGGCTTCGTTACCATGATCCCAATACAAAAAAAGAAATATATGTATGTAAAAGTCTGGGCACGTCACTTCCGCAGACTGAAGGGAACTAATAGTTCATGGCCAGCATATCGAAACTTCAACAAACGTAAAACATCGCCAGAAGTTTATCATGTCATTCATCAGTCACTCATTTAAGCAGAGTTGAACCGCATACACAGGAACTTTAAAGCAGCTGCCGTTTGAAACTTTGTTGAACCAGTCAACGAGTCGTTGCTTTTTCAAATACCTGACGTCAATTACGGCGGCATGACGTGAAAGGGCGCTCTGGCGTAAGGCAACCGGCAAGACATGGACTCTTTTAATGGCATCTGTAGAATTTATTTGTTAACGTATCATGTTGATATTTTGCATTCTGAATAACGAATAGTTGAGGTTTATTACGAAATAGTTTTAATGTTGATATTCAGTCACAATTTTGAATTACAGAATAATTCCGCGAATTTATCAAACAAGCCTCGTTTTTAGCTCCACTGGCCTTTCAGGCCAGCGGGCTATTATCATGGCGGTGTGTCCGTCGTGCGTCCGTCCGTCCGTCCGTCCGTCCGTCCGTCCGTGCGTCCGTAAACTTTTTCTTTAAAAATCTTCTTCTCAAAAACTTCCGGATGGATTTCAACCAAACTTCACAGGAATGATCCTTGGGTGACCCTCTCTCAGATTCCTTCAAAGAATATGGATTGAATCAGTATAACTTGAGTTATCTGCCCTTGAATGTCAAAAAATAGCAGGTTTTGACTAGTTTTCTTCTAAAATCTACAAATATTGAACAATCAAGACAAAACTTTGATAGAATCATGCTGACTACAAGATCTTGCCTTGGTAAAATTTTCAGCTTGATCTGAATTTTACATCATGAGTTATGTGCCCTTGAAATTGACAAAATTGCTATTTTCAGCTGTATTTTGACTTTGTTTTCACTCTAGCAACTACAAATATTGACTAAACAAGACAAAACTTTGACAGAATAATACTGACTATAAGATCTTGCCTTGGTAAAATTTTCAGCTTGATCTGAATTTTACATCATGAGTTATGTACCCTTGAAATTGCAAAATAATGCCATTTTCGGCTCTATTTTGCTGGTTTTGACTTTATTTTTACTATAAAATCTATAAATATTGACCAATCAAGACAAAACTTGGACAGAATATATATAAGCATTATATGCTGCCTGGGTGTAATTTTCAGCTTGATCGGAATCTTACATCATGAGTTATGTGCCCTTGAATTTGACAAAATTGCCATTTTCGACTTTGTTTTCACTCTAACAACCACAAATATTAACCAATCAAGATGATACTTGGAAAGAATCTTGTTGACAACAAGGTCTTGCTTATGTGTAATTTTCAACATTATCACACTGTTACAATCTGAGTTATGTGCCCTTGAATTTGACAAAATTTCAGTTTTTCGACACTTTTTCCACTCTTGAAGCCACAAATATTGACTAATATAGACAAAATTTGAATAGAATGATAGTGACCATAACATCTTGCATGTGTTTAATTTTCGTTTTGATTTTAAATATACATACTGAATTATTTGTCTTTGAATTTGGCAAAATCACAGTTTTCAATTTTATTATCGCTCTAACATCCCTAAAATATTAGTCAATCATTTACTTTCTTTTTGCATTGACCACATGATTGCTGCTTTTGACTTTGTTTTTGCTGTAAGAACCATAAGTATTCAAAAATCTAGTCAAAACTTGGATTTGATATTAAAAGAAATTCAGGACTGTGGAGCGACTCAAGACCTTCAGGTCTTTCTAGTTCACATATTCGCTCAGTCTGATAGCTAAGTCGGTTTCATTTACAATGTCGTTCATCAATTTCATATTTTTCGGTAAATGGTGTGCATAACCAAATGCGTTTCACAAATAGGCATAGACATACAGCTCTGTGTATTTTAATCACTTTATATGCGTTTTTACAACTCAAAATATTTCCAATATCAAATCGTTTTTGAGGTAAAAAACAGCCTTGGTATGCTAGGAACTTACGTAATTAAATTCCAACACAAATGCTTTCAAACCTTATGTTTTAAAAGCTTTCAAAGCAACCATATTTCCAAATACCAGACTTTTTTATTAGTCTGGATGGTTTAAACTGACATAAACGGGTCAACTCGTGTTACCCATTCATTGTTCACGTGACCAATACTTCATAATACTAAAACCAATCTGGTTTCCAAGAAGATATGAATAGATTTAGCTTACACAGTGAATAATCTATAGAAGTAAACCTTTTCCAAACAACACAATTACATTATTTGTCCACATGCAGATTTTTTTTACAGATTTTTGACGAACGTAATTAATTGGTATAAAAGAACAACTTATTAAACTAGACTTGATGAGACAGAATTAAATTCTGTGGTTTTTTTTTTTTTTTTTTTTTTTTTTTTTTTTTTTTTTTTTTTTTATCATTTCCATCCTTTCTCTTGATAGTTTTCAAGGTTTTCCTGTATTTTAAATGGTCTGGCTCCGAAGTTATGTATGCTTTGGAAAGCGTTAAAGTAGATATATATATAGCTCGTAAATCGGCAGATGGTCTCGCCATAAAACTGGTGTTTGCACAACTAATAGTGCGATGTGGTCAATAGTGCGGATTCATACGAGTCTTGGTCTGGAAAAGGAGCATTTAACCCTTTCCCAAACGACAAAATTTTAGGGTGATCCACTTCAAAAAATGCCACAAATGACAAAATGGATTTTATTAAAGATAGAATTTGTATAAAATATGACACAGAAAACATTGAGACAAAAGAAGAAACTGCTGGTCATCAGCATTTTCTTCTTTTGTCACAATGTTTTCCCATTCTTATTCTATTACAGACGTCACAACCAGGGCTTGTTTGGGAAAGGTTTATAGCATTTAGGGACTGTCATGTTTACAAATAAATATTGTCTACTTGCAATCAGCTCTAAAGACGAAGCTATCAGAGAAACATGCATCCTGGTAAGACTGGGCGTATGTCCAGGGTGATCCTAGATTCATGTTGTTCTCAAAAGCTTTAGCCCTTTCCCAAACGACAAAAGTTAGGGTGATCCACTTCAAAAACTGCCGCAAAGGACAAAATCGAAGTTATTAAAACTTAAATTTGTGTAAAATATGACATGGAAAATAATGATATAAAAGGAGAAACTGCTGGTTATCAGCAGTTTCTTCTTTTGTTTCAATGTTTTCCTATGTATTTTTATCAGGGACGTCAAAAGCAGGTCTTGTTTGGGAAAAGGTTAATATAAGGGTCCTTATACCAGATCCCGACTCAAAGATCTCCATAGCTGTCCTAATTCGAGAGGAAGATTGGTTGATGAGTTTCGTTTTGCACTTTTGATCCTGAAAACAACCATTAAAGGGTCACTAAAACTATATCAAAATAAAAGGCTGTTCTACAAAACAAAACCAACGCCTTTAACTTTTAAGTACTATATAATAATTATTCTGATCTATTGTTTAAGTAGGTGATCATTAAAAGTTCTCTATTTTTAGTGGAATAATAATTTCCAAATATCTACCGAGATTTAGACAGTTGAATATACCACTGTTTGATGTTGGGTAAACGATATTTTGTTGAGCATCCCTGTAGTCAATGTGTTAAGAAAGTTCGACTTAAGTTCTCTGTGATACAGCATTGATTCTATTTTGCATTTGCGACTTTAACAAGCCAGGGACATATACTATAAATATAAATTCCACCCATCATGCGGAGAACAAAATGGCTGTATGTACTCTCTCGGTAATCTGTTATTAAATTTTGCCTTTGATTTTCCCATCCAAGCCGGTATCAAGTATCTATATTAATATGGCTCTAGCGGTGAAATGGCTGTAAAGCTTGTCTGGATAGTTTCTATTTTGGATACAACGTTTTACTTTCGTGAAGCTAAATGAGGTCAAGGTATTTAAAGATGGGATTTGCTTGAACATATGTTCAAAGTACTATTGGTTTAGCCATTACAAGATGGTAATTTTGGACTGTTCCAATTTGAAAGGTGGAGCAGACGACAATTTCAAGTTGATGAAATTTTTAAAGAAAATTAAATTGTGTCAGAAAACATTGTGGAAATTGAAAAAAATGCTTGTCATTTATAAGCAACTTCTTCATTTTCCACAGTGTTTTACCATGCGTATCTTGTGATGGAGTCAAAAGGTGTCACTGTGCAGTAATGGGTTAATTCGTAACGCCAATGAATAATGGCTTTGTATCCACAAACAGTATACCTAGAATCCACCGACAAATTGTGCGGACAGGCATGTGGTGTGCTGATAAGTTCTTTTGAAATAAAAACTCAAGAAATATTTCGCTGTTACTTTAAACTGTGTTCGCCTCTTTCGTGGCCAGACGTACCCGTTTCAGCACTGTGTATTCCTATTTATCACGGACGAAAATGAAAATACCATATTATTATAAGAATGCTAGGTGAATATTCTTTTTACAGAGAAGCCTACGAGCTTTACAGTAAGTAAGTAAGTAAGTAAGTAAATTGTTTATTAAAGTGGCATGTGTATACATTACAAAGACAATTAACAAATTGATGATAAATAACACCCGGCCCAATGGGCCTATAAGTCACTATGACAGTAGTGCATTTGATAGTCAATTTTACATGCAGATTAATCTCTCTCAAAAAGAAGACTTGTCTTTGACGTTCCTGAGCAATTGAAAAGCTTCAGATATGAATGTCTTAAATAAGATGGAATTGCCTAAAATAGCTTTTAATTCGGACTCGCCTAATGCTTGTCACATTGGGACTGGTTAACCCATTACCAGACGACAAATTTATGGACTGTTCCAATTGACGTTGCAGACGACAATTTAAGTTGATGATTTTTTAAAATCAATTTTAAGTTAGAAAACATTTTTGTAAGTAAAGAAATTGCTTGTCACACGTAATTTCTTCATTTTCTACAATGTTTTCCCAATCCTTTTTTTTTTGATGGAGTCAAAAGATGTCACTGTACTGTAACGGGTAATGACTAATTGGTATACACATGTATGGCAATATTTCTCTTTAACTATGTATAGTAGACTTAATAAAAGTCTTGTAGAGAATTAAAACTAGTATCTTAATTATTCATTCATTAATCGAACCAATGACCTAGTTTCTAACGTTGATGGCATTACTTCAGACATCTTTACTACGATGAAATGTTGTTATTTTATAGTATACCACCATTTGTTTTGTTTTGTTTGTCTGTTTATTTGTTTGTTTATTGTTTTTTCTCTAAATCGAATTATGTATTATAACTATTATGTATTATTTGCTGTCCAAAAGATGCCAGCTTCACCCACATGACAGTTATTAGCTTTTATTCAGTTTTCGACCAATTTAAATTTCCTTTTTGTCAGCTAGCTAGCAATTGGCTTAGTATTCCAAACTTCATCTTAATGCCTCTGTTATCTGTTACACTCGCAAAAATGTTCAAATTCCCTAAATTCTATTCTTAACCGAGTGTAAACTTATCGAGATCAATTTCTCAAAGAAAGTTTTTACGATGGCCTTTTATCACTTTCAGATCGGAAATATTGTTTCTGGCGCCTTTAAGCATTACAGTAGCAGTTTACCAGAATCAAACTTTGATAAGTAAGTTAACACTTTCAAAAACGACTTGGTCTCGTCCAAATGCTTTGCAGATCATATATTCAGAGTAAATTGAACCTTTTTTCGTGGGAAACATTGAAAGGAATACTAGCCATTTGACATTGTCATTATCTTCTTTTCTTCCAATGTTTTCCCAAAGAAATCGAAACAATGTTGTGGAAAAGCGAATCCAAACAATCATTATCAGACGCCTGTAAATTAGGCATTAAGAGAAAAGAAAATCCTGATCAATGGCATTGTTTCCTTTACTCGCAATGCGTGCTATGCTATTTCTAATTTTCGCCGTATTTATTTTGTATTCTGGTGTATAGTTTTGAATTCGTTTTTGTCTAAATCTTTCTCAATTTAGAAAGGGTTAAATGAATATCAGCCAAGTTGTTTGCGCCAATGAATGATAGATTATGCCTGGATCATTAAGCGGTTCCAACTAATGACTTTTAATAATTAATATTTCAAGTCTACCAGTCTCAATATAATTCGATATTGAGACTCGATTCTTCAATAATTTAGATATTTTATAAAACACACGTGGAGCGTGAGATATGTTTTAATTTGCAAGACTGCATGGTTCTAAGACGGTGTACAATGTAATACAAATACAATGCAAAAAAAGTAATTTGCGTTTGTAGTGTACAGTTTGCCCATCTTGCAAAATGAAAATAAAGATAAAAACGTTCAATCTTTAGCAACATCGAACAGCAGAACGAAAGCTGTCACAATTCTGTTAACAAACGAAGAAAATCATGGTATATGGGACGAAACAGCGGTTTCCTAAAATGTAATTCAGCTGTGCCGAGACAGCGACGATCACTGTCGTGACCAGGATTCGAACCTGGGTTGTCGCGGCCACAACGCGAAGTACTAACCACTATACGATCACGGCTATCACTGCTGAACGGACCCTGAATGGTCAGATAAAGAAGTGTAGCCTTTATCTTTTGCACAAACAAGATTTTGGTTTTGACGAACCTAATCGACTAAACGCCGGCTGTCAATCAAAACCATCGATAAGCTAATGGACGATCAGAAAATTGCAACATCCCTATTGCTTGTCTTAAATTCTTCGTTGCACGTGATATTGTATCGATCTATCGCCTGACAATCGAAACAATCGACATGCCAGTGCTCCACATTGTTTGTCTTAGATTTTACGTTGGGCGGAGCGATCTATCGATTGGCGTTTAGTCGACTGAAAAGCCATGGGGAAAACATTGAAACAATGTTGATTACCAGTATTTTCAATTTCTATCTCAATATTTTCTGTTCCATTTTTAATCTGCTGCATACGACACAAAACGGACGAATGCAAGAGTACAATTGACCAAACGCCAATCGACAGATCGCTCCGCCCAACACAGAATTTAAGACAAACAATGGGGATGTGATCGTACATCGGGAACGATTTCATCCAGTTAATCGTGACTTAAATTCGGAGAAACAAAATAGTATTTCGTAGGTGTTGTTATAAAATCTCGTAACTACGGCTTGATTTAAGCCGTAGTTACGATATTTTATAACAACACCGACGGTTTATCAAAACATAGCGGCAAACCTAGTCTATTGTTAGCACAAAATTCTTTGTCATTGGCATGTCGATTGTTTTGATTGTCAGTCGATAAATCGATACAATAACACGTGCAACGAAGAACAATTAGGGCTTGAATTTTTTCTGATCGTCCATTGGCTAATCGATGTTTTCGAATGACAGTCGGCGTTTGGTCACTTGAGAATCACCACTCTATGCACCAAGCATCTAGCTTTTCTGTGGCACAGGGATGGGCAAAACCCCGTCTATACGCGCAAGTTAAGATTATTCGGAACATTCTGTGAACTTTTCATCGAAATTCGTCCATAAATGTAGGAGCTAACAAGATGTGTTCCTCAGTCGGCAAATGTACGTTGGCACGGGCGGACGGACAGATGGACTGAAAGACGGGGAAGATGCGGTTTATAGGTCGACCTATTTATGGACCAATGAAATTGCACTATATTTAAACATTTCGCCGCTATATTTCGCATAAACAAGACTATCGGCTAGTTTATGTGACAGCAATACATAGTCACGCCCCCTTCTCCAATGAACCGCTAGCGAACGCTAAGTCAGAAAGAGTCTTCATAGTAGATTCTACGCGATATGAACATTCAATGCGCTGCGCATTTGAATGTTTATTTCGCGTAGAATCTACTTTACAGTATCTATCTAATACAGCATATATTTCAACTACTGGCGATATACATGTATAAAAAGTTAAAATGTTCGAATGTTTGTTTTATCATCAGCATTTGCTTCTTTTGGCAAAGGCTCAAGATCGGTTCAAAATGGTCTTGCTGTATAGATTGATCGATTTAACCATTTCCTGGGCTCTTTGTTTTCCTGGCAAAACATTGGGACAAAAGAAGAAAATGTTGGTAATCAGCATAATTTTTCTCCTATTGTCTCAATATTTTCTGTGCAACATTGTTCACAAATTCCCTCTTTATCAATATCCATTT
This sequence comes from Fragum sueziense, assembly GCA_963680895.1. NCBI lineage: Eukaryota > Metazoa > Mollusca > Bivalvia > Cardiida > Cardiidae > Fragum > Fragum sueziense. The sequence continues at coordinate 55,111,425 of OY804593.1, forward strand.
TATCGTAAATGGCAGCTGTCCAATTAGATCGCCTAACTTTTTATCGTTCTTTGGTTCTTTGTTTTCCCGGCAAAACATTGCGACAAAAGAACAAAATCTTTGTAATCAGCATTTTTCTCATATTGTCTCAATATTTTTTTAATAATAGTGTTCACAAATCCTATCTTTATCAATACCCATTTTATCGTATATGGCCGCTTTAACCCTTTCCAAAACGATGAAATTTTAAGGTAATCCGCTTCAAAAACTGCCACAAATGACAAAATGTCAGTTATTAAAGATAGAATTTGTGTAAAATATGGCACAGAAAATATTGAGACAAAAGGAGAAACTGCTGGTTGTCAGCAGTTTCTTCTTTTGTTTCAATGTTTTCCCAAGCCTTTTCTATTAGGGACGTCAAAACCAGGTCTTGTTTGGGAAAGGGTTGAAATAAGACTCGACCTTGGTTTATAGTCCCAAAGACGGGGGATCGAACAAACCAGCAAACTCTGCGTCAAAGATGCAGGGTCAGGGTAACAGACAAGAGGGGCGGGGTTACAGACATTCTAAATCCTTCATGTCAAATCCAAACCCTATATCACGGTGGATAATCACGTGATACAACACTTTCAGAAAATCTTCAATAATTTTGTTGATATGCGACCGATTTGAATTCGGTTTGAAGCAGAGCTTATTGGGGTTTTACGCCGTTTTCAACTACCAGGGTCATATCGCGGCGGCTGGAGCACCTACCCATGGATTCTTGTTGTTTCTCAAACCAGTACTACCACAACAACCTTACCGAGCCTCCAGCTGCTCGCCCACTTAGGTTAACGATTACGGGTTGATGAACTATTAATGAAATATTGTATTTTGAAAAGTATCTACCCCTATCTTATCTGTAGATCTGAAGTGATTTGCCTTGACACCACATTTGCACATCGGGCTCTAAAGAACAAGCAAAAGAGTAGATATATTGAAAAAATAGTCACAAGTGACCTCTTTATTTAATCATGATATTCAGTGAATTACCGAAAGTAATAAATCTTGTAAATAGATGGAATCGTGTAAGGTAGCCCCTCTAATATTTGTATATTTTGACACAAATCAATCTGCACAACCTACAAGTGTTTGTACTTTATAGAAGGGTAGAATAAACTGTGATTTAATTTATTGTCATTTCTCTTCGAAAACCTCGCCACTACAAATTGCTGGAAGTTTTAGTTACGAGGTTTTGGCTAAAAAGCAACTTTATTTTTTCAAAATGATTTGGGTTTCATTTTATCGATTTTGAATAAAGAATCTTTAATCACCATTTTTATAAATACAGTTACCGGTCAAAAGTTCATTACAATTCATGTGCAAAACTTTTGTACGTGACTTTATCGAAAAAAAGTTACATTCTCAGAAACCTTATATTGCGGATACCGATTAGAATTAGACGTGACTATTCTAATGGGTACAAAAATATAAGATTTGCAGATAGGAACAAATTATTTTAGAAGGATAAATTCATCAGAAGGGCTATTTCACAAGATACCATCCAGATGATAATAACAGTTTATAAACATCAATGGAAATGCTATAAATATACAGACTATGTACACAAAACATCACAGGCGTTAAAAAAGAATCTTTATATGAAGTTGATACCAAGTTTGAAGAGAAATGAACCCCAAGAACAAAATTAATTTGATAATAACAAGATGCTAAAATATTGTTTTTATACACATTTGATTTTTAACCAAGTATGTTTCGAATGGCACGATTTCTAATAATTCAAACAAGGATTTTACTTTTAGTGTTGTGGTTGACTGTTATTGGTGTTTCTGTTTTATTAATTCATGTGCAACTAAAGGTTCTTGTCTTAACTTCTTGGACACCATTTTCTCTTCAAAAAAGGTGAATCGATGAAAATGTAGTTTTTTTTTTATATTTCTTGTATCTCCTACCAAAGTTGAATGAATTTGTGTTACTCCCATCAATGCAATTTAATCAAGTTCAATAAATTTTGATACTATGAAGTTATGAAGGACAAGCCAAAATTTTAGACTGCCACCAATAAGACATTGTTTGTATGTATACGGCAACGAGCTTGCAGCAAAAACTTTTCAAATTTGCTGCTACATTATGATTACATACTCAAAGGTTTTCAAACACCAAAGATTTCATTGCAAATGGTAAACCTCACGATAATTGGCCTGGTAGAGCATTTCTAGCTATTATCTAGGTATGCTCTGCCAGGTCATTGTTCGTGAGCTATAATAAGTGGAAGATGATAAGTTATATTTATTGTATTGTGTATTTTTAGGACTATGCATCATCAGGGAGCAACACTGAATGGCACATGGACAGTGAAAAACGAGACAGGGAAAGAAAGGTATGAGTTGAAAGCGAAGATGACAGATGGAATCGTCAATTTGCCGCAAAAACATCGTAAAGCTGTTGTTACGGTGTTTTTGTAGCCAAATGACGACATGAACATACACAGTGAGCATTGCAACAAAACCACGAAGGAAATGATCCCCTTAAATCTTCATAATCAAACTTTTAAGAGACGACCATTGCCTTGGTGTAGTTGTCTGGATATGAGAGTGACATGTACCATTTTAATGTCCGATTTGTGACTAAAACACTGAATGGGCAGTATAAACAAGATGATGCAAATGGACGAATATTTGACGGGCTTTGCCCATATATGGAATGATGGGAGATCCGCTGTGTCACGTGATTTATGACGTCATCGTGTCATTCTAGAATACTCTGCACAAAACACTTATTTCCTGGTATCTAACTATCATTTCCATATTCTTATAGATTTCATTACTTTTGCCTAATCAAGCTGACTTTCAAATAAATGTATGTAGATTTTTCAAACGAAAAGAAAGTTTGACCTGGCTTTAAATAATTCATGTTAAAGTCCATTTACATGTTTATCAATAATAAATAAATACATTCATTCAAAATATACATAAACAAAAGACTTAACATAGCCAAATTTCCTCGGTAAGAATTCTCCATACAATAACTCAAAACTATACAAATTGCTTGTACAATGTATAACATCGCTACTTTTCTTCGAAAACCTCGTAAAAACAACTTTAATTAAAAAGCAGTATTCACTGAGGTTTTCATGAAAAATTACAAAATGCATAAACAATAGAAGTCACTAACAAATTAAGAGTTAAAAAGAATTGTAAGCAATTCATGTAATAGATTAAAAACTTCAAATATAATTTATAGGTCAAAATGCAGGTATTTGTACAACAAACAATATTCGACAACATGGCATTATCTTAAATCGGGCACATCATAGCAAGTACGGTAATTGATCAGCGTGTATAGGCAAGAATTTTTCAAAGCAACAGATGTCAGTTACTGAATTTAAATTGTAAGCTTTACTTAATTTGAACATAAATCTTGCTGGATACGTCCTCTACAGCAAAAATGGCAGATTTGTTTCTTGATTCTTTCGACTTTTAATTCAACTTTCAAATGTTTTTGATTAGTCTAAAAGCCATTTTCGTTGAAATTTCTTATATCAAGGTTTCTAATTGTTATTGGCTTCTAACAAGTCTACAACTGACATGCCCGGTATAAGAATATGACGTAGCGAATCAATTTTGATACATTTCAATTAATATGCCCTATATTCTGTGTTCACCAAACAATCTATACACCGTGTAAAATGTGGGTGGGGTATTTAAACGATGTTTTTCTTGAAAGGTAAATGACAATAATATTATTTTGGTGTTCTATGTTCCTGATTTTAATCATTGAACCTAATCATTTTAAACAGTAAATGGGCTACGTGTGGTTTCTTTCAAATTCAAATGTAATAGTATTATGTGGTTGTTTTCCTGACGGAAACTGACGTCACTTGTCGAAATAGGGGTAAAAGAAAGATATGTGACCCATCACACTAAAAGGGACCTTATCCGAACACCAAAAATCCAAATTGTGACAAACTTGTCAGATTCAGCACAGGTCAACCAGATCCCACATGTGAGAAATAAAGATATAGCAAGGTAGGGAAATCATTCTGGATTTAGAAAATTACATAAAAGTGAAAAGTGTCGGCCCTAGTCTGGCTGCGCGGACTGCGCAGACTGACTAGGGTCGATCTTTTTCACACACCCGATAAGGTACCTTTTAGCGCGACGGGTCACATATAATCTAATTTTTGAGAAGTCAATATGCAACTTATGTAAGGATATCGTTGTCTTTCCATGAAAAAAAAACTCGTAAAGGAAGCTTAAAACAAGCTGAGTTTACGAGATTTTTTTAAGAAAAGCGCCAATATTGTGTTTAAAAATTTCATACATTTTAAGTTTGTTAGTGAGTATTCTAGAATGACATTTCACACGTTATTAGATTGTATGGTGTAAAACAATACTGCTATTCTTCATGACAAAATAATCTTACAGTCTTAAAAATAATGTAAACAATTGTAGGCACACTTTGCCTTAGCACTTTACCAAACCGTCATTCTGCACATATATTCCGCGTACATCACTCTGTACAGTGCTGAAGCACATATAATCCGCGTACATACTTCTGCACAGTTTTGCGTACACGTGCTATTTACAACAAACAACTCAAAATGGCGACCAGAATTCACACAGTATATGCATAAAGCTATGAATCTTATTTATCTACTATGAAACAATACATTGGTCAAATCCTTAACAACAATCATTAAAAATATTATGTATACTTCACAGAAACCGCAACAAAACGATAGATACCAGCAAAACACTGCAATTTGCTACAAGTTCTAGCAAGTCACAAATTACACTCTGTTTGCTTTCAATAATCGAAACTTTTCTGTGTCACACTAACAAAAGTCAAGGCAAATGAATCTGCGTTCTTCGCGAAAAGGTGTTTCTTTTATCTGCAGTAATATCCGAAACCTTTAAAAATTTGTGGTGGCATTTAAATATTGCAGCTGCATAACTGATCTAATTATTTCCGTTAATTGAGCACTAAATATGGATTTCAAAGATTTGATGACAATTGCATAATAATATTCAGATTAATTTGCAAAATGATATTCTTTATGCTCAAAAGGCATGCTACTCAATTAACCAATAACGACTTTTAAATTGTTTGTGTCAGGAAATGAACATCGACATTCAAGATGATACTTTAAAAGACAATGTTGTTGTTAAACACAATTAACTCTCTTAACGTATTATTTAAAACTGTAACCTTCTGAAAATTCCAAAAATAACTCAAATACAATCATAACAACGGTAATTAATGTGTCACGTGAACGCGTGGGAATAAAAGCTGACGTCATATATTACGTCATCCATCATTCTTTTCGGAGACAGTGTGTTCCATCCATCCCTAAATGATATCGTCGATTTTATTCAAAATTATCATAACTGCAGCTTTAAATGTGTTAAAAGCCGTAGTAAGGATGATTTTGAATGGAATCACCGATGTACTGATTCACAAATTCTTTGGATCGGAGTTTTAAGTGACCAATTCGGTGTCCACACATACAAGGCACTTAAAGCCGATATCGGTGTAGGTCGTGTGACAGATTTTGGAAAACAAAATTGGTCAACAAATGAAATAATGTTTCAGATGTCCTTCACATATTTTCACTTTTATCATATTTTCACAAATTTGCTCATGCGATGATTTTGGTGGAAACATTCATAGTGTAACAAAATGTCTTTGTAGTGTATAAAAAAGCTGCCTTTAGCAATCTTGACGGAAAAAGTAAAGTTTTGTGGCAAAGCCTTTTTCGAATATAGCCGCTTTTCAACTAAAACCTCGTAACTGCAGCTTGATTTAAGCTGCAGTTACAAGGTTTTTGTTGGAAAAGCAGCGATATTATTCATGAATGGCTGTCTGGCACAAGTCCAAGTCCGGGTTTGACACACAAGAGTAATAATCCCTAAAGCGCTTCGCACAGCTGGTAAATATTGCAAAAAGACTTATCCAATCGACTTTCTATGCTCTTTGACTACTATATTACTGAAAAGAAGCACAACACTTTCTAATTCAATATCTATGACATATTTCTGTAGGCAAAGATAAAGAAACTTTGCTAGATGTAAATATGAATATGTGCAACAATCCAACTTATTTTACAAATATTCCGTTATCCAAAGAACATAGAACGATGCGCTTTTGGGAATTTCACAACAAAACACTTCACATTTCAAGATATGTGATTCCAAACCAGAGATCTGATTCAAATAAATACGTTTTCAACTTCATTTTTCTCACGTTTTTTTGTGTTTTTAAATAACTTAAATATATTGCAGTTTAAATCTGACGATTGTCTCCACTATAATGACGTCATGCATGACGTCACTACACTTCCGTGGCCAGAACGTCTTCACCATAGTAACTGCCATGACTACTGTGTCGGTGTGAATCCGGATGAATCTGTGGTTCCAAATATAATAATGAATTGCGATTTAAAGAGTCCCTGTTGATGTGTTTTTCAATGGGATGAATATCTTGTGAACTGCAATATTCCCTGAAAGTAGAAAGAAGGTCAATATAAGTTTTCTGTGGACATAAACATCCTAAATACTCTGTAGATATACAAAACTTTCAGAAGATATTTTGTAGCTTTTTCTTCCAAACCTCGTAACTACAGCTTGTTAACAAGCTGTAGTTAAAAGGTTTTGAAGAAAAAGCAACGATTTCTTGTAATTTTCATTACATGAGCCAACTTGTTGAAAAGAGGAAGTTCAAAACTTATGACATTCGAGACCAGCATTGAATTAGACCAAGGACTTACGAAAGCAACATTATTTCCTAACCTAAAATGATCAGAATAATGTTAAAGCCATTTGTATATCTAAGCTCATATATGTATTAAGCTAGAATCTACATCGAAAACGTGCTTTTTTAAAAACAATTTTAGTGACGATGCTATTTTTCAAAAAAAGAAACGAAATGATACTTTTGGGTTAAAAAAAATCCAGGGAATATGATCTAGTACTATGTTCGCCTTTGCAGCGAACATGAGACAACGCTTAAACATCGCTTAAACATCATATACCCAACTTCAAATAACATAAACCGTTAGCACATATTGAAGTCATTTTGGAGCAAAGTTATGCGGCTTTGGGTTTCAAACAAAGCAAAGAGACCAAAAGGCGTTTGTTCTAACTTTGAACTTTGGAAACAAAACGAACACTTCGAATGTATTACAGATTCCAACAAACTAGGCTAAACATATGTATGCCTGCTTTAAACTCTTTACTAAATAACCAAGGTTCTTAACTGAAATATTTCTAAAGGGTTGTGGCAACATAATCAATAGGAGAAAAAAGAGCAATCATTTTGTTGTCATTCTCTTTTCAAAGCATTGTGTTGTTTTGATCGATCCCAAAGCTGATTTGGATTTGACAAAAAACTTTTGAAACTGTCCAAATCGAAAAGAGGATGAATTTAGTAGTACACATTATTTGACGGCCGACTCCCCCCCCCCCCCCACACACACACACACACACGCACTTGGATCAGATAGCTCGTTATGTAATTTGGAATAGAATGTATTGTTTGTACAGATTGGTAGTAGTTCATTTTCCTATTCTTCTACTTATTCATTGTCTTTATTACTAAATTTACTAAATGAATTGACCACGTGACTGGCACGTGCAATTATGAATATTCAGGTAAGAAAAAACTAGAATTCACCCTGGAAGGTGATTAATGAAAACAATCTGCAGTACGCGTATAAGTACTGGGGAGATCAAAAAGATGATATACTTTGTTATATTCTTTATATTCAATTAGCTTTCTGCCCGCAAGCTGGGAACCATGTTATTAATTACAAAACATAAGGAAAGATGGGGAGAAATCGTGTCAGATTCATTATATTTTCATAGCAGCAGATAAAATTTGGGTAAATGTTTTTTTATTTGTTATTTCAATTTCAAACCCTAAAATGTGGGTACTCATTGGAATCGTCTCTGAGAGACGATTCCAGTGAGTGCCAACAATTTTGGATTTAACGAATAATTAATGATATTTTGTGCATTTAAGTACCAGTATCCCCTCTTATCTTTTACTATGTGTATCTAGTATCTAGAATAAGAATGTTTAAGCAGAAATAGAGTCTAACAATTAAAATCAGTCCATAGAAATAATTAATCAAGAAAATAATGAGATATAAAAGCACTGAACTCACCTGACATCTAAATTTGAAGGATCTATTGATATTTTGTCCTTTTCTAGCTTTTTAGTAGTCTTCTCAAAATCCCTATGTTTCGAATGCACATGCAAGTCTTTATTATAAAGTAACTGTTTATTATTGATCGTCTTTTCACCGATATAAATCTGTGAGATGGGCCGACTAGATCGGTTAGATTTTAATGTATTGAAGTCCATATCTTCATTTGATATTTTACTTGTTAAATTTGAAAATGTGGAGCTACTTTGTGGAATCGTCGTGAATATTTTTGATTCCCGTAGCTTATTGTTTATGGAATTTTGTACGTTTTCTGCCTCCTCTTTGCTATTATTCGGAAGCCGCCGCTTCCTGCACAATAGAATTGTCACTGCAATAATGATCAACAACAGGGGTATCCCCACCCCTAAACACACAATCAACAATAGCTGCGTCATTGTCAAATCGTCTTCCTCCTCGGGCATATTGTAAGCTTTGGTCGGGCGAACTTTCTCGGTTGTACGTTCCGGTGTTGATAATGACGTTTCCGTAGTTTGGCCAGGGTAGAACTGACAATTCTTCCCGCTAAATCCAAATGGACACGCACAATGATAGTCATCCAGTGATTGAGTACAATTGGCGCCATTCCTGCACGGGTTGCTCGCACACTCATCGATATCAATAGTACAAAACTTCCCGGTAAAACCAGGCCGGCACGTGCACTTAAAGTCGTTAATCCGATCCTGGCATGCGCCACCGTTAGCACATGGCCGTAATTCACAGTCATCCACGTTGATTTCACAAAGCTCTCCTACGAATCCAGCGACGCACAGACACTTGAAGGCGTTGACCTTATCGATGCATGAGCCGTTGTTTGTGCAGGGGTTGTGGACACAATCGTCGATGTTGACCTCGCAATATGGGCCGGTAAACCCTGTTTCGCAGACACATTGGAAGGCGTTCACCTTGTCTATACACTGGCCATCTGGAAATAGAAGAAACAGACGATCAAAAGATATGTCAGACAAAAATAAGTTTGGTATACACCAACTCCTGAATAATGACATAGGTAGGCTAAAGACGAAGTTGAAGAACATATCATTTGTAGGCTCAAAGGCGCAGTAACGACAGCTTATTCATGCTGTAGTTGCAACATTTTCGAACGCAACAACATGTAGATCTACATTGGCATATGCATACCCAATAGAGAAGCACTTGCTCATTGAAAAGGTTAAAGTTTATCATTTGTCAGTTATCAGATATAATTTGAATTACGCCATTCGATACCCCGATTAAGGAAGGATACATTTGTGTTGAAACTTGTTTGCAAAAAGACAAGTGCCTTTTCTGTTAAAGTATCAAGATACACATGTCGTTCAAGCAAATCATGTCCCATTTCGTTTCTGAAACTGGAGGACATCAACCTTGTGTACTTAAAAGGTACCGTAACATAGTTACATTAACCCCAATGATTCTGAAAAGGTGAAAACAAAGGGGAAACATAATAAATCGCCGATTGAACAAAAGCATGAATGGAAGATACCGCAGTGTCTTGTCACTCGGTCGAAGCATCGATTTTATAATCCGGTACTTATTTTCCTCTTTCCTATCATTATTTTCTCATCACTATCACTGTTTTTAGAATCGTGTTTGTTTTGATCGATAAACGTGTCAACTTTCTTATCAGAATTCAGTTCATGCTTGTAGTTTTGGCCTCAACTAAAGACCATCTGTTTCAGAGTAAAACCGCTCGCTATTACTATGCCATTGAAATGCTTGTTTCAGTTTAAATGCAAAAGTAAACTGATGCCACAAAAACAACAACCGCAAAGTTGTTTATTCATTTGACTTTTATATTGACATTTTACCAATTCTTTGTTTGTCATAGTAATGGAAGGTGAGGATAGCTCATTTCAATGTTCCAGTGTAACAATAGTTGTTTATACGAGTTCTAAAATTAGTTTCTTTAATTAAACATCAAAGAGCAAGAAACTCATGACCTGGGCGACAAAGCAAGCTTGTGATATTTATATAGCAAATCCATGTTTCATTGCCATAAATCGCATGTCATGACGTCATTTGTTACTTAATCTCAAGGACTTCTGGCAAATCTCTGACAGAACATCAGATAAGGAGATGTAAAAATATTCTAAAATTCTTATTTCAAATACAAACCCTATATTGTGGGTACTCATTGGAATCGTCTCTTCGAGACGATTCCAATGAGTACCCACAATATAGGGTTTGATGAACATTGAAAGATAATTTACAATTTGAAAATTCAATGATCCGTCAAGTCTGTAGCTCTGTACCCGGTGGGAACAGCCTACAATTTCCTCGACATGGAATGAAAATCGATGGCATAACGACGGATATCAACAGCATTATGTCACCTGATGTTATAAATGGCTGTTTCTCACTCATTTTCTCTGATAAATGAGAGATTTTACTCTCATCAAGTCATGGGTATTTTTATCATTTTGTTTGTTTATTACCATACCAACTGAACTTTTTTATTGATTCAATTTATGGTCCACATCGTTCACCATTTAGAATTAGTATACCTACCAGGTAAAACACGTGTTTAAAACAAGTGGTAACCCAAAAGAAAGCATTAAACTTTTTAAGCCTTTTATTGAATCAATTGGCCATAGTGTTCAGTATACATATTGTATATTGAAAACAAATCGTAGCTTAAAAATAATTCGAGCAGTCATTTGGCTGCCTCGAGAGCTGTAACTGATTGATTTGAAATTTTGAATTCTAAAACATTATTCCCACTGTTTGAAAAATACGAACTTAGTAGTGCAAAAGCTATCATCTATTTTGAGGGACCATCATTATCATTTTATCTCCTGCATTGGAATTTTTCTTTTATGTTGAATGGGCAAAGTTTGCATCACGATATGTGTAAATGGATCATGATTAACTATTCATGAATGTTTACACCTTTGAACTGATAGCGGACTACTTTTTTAGGCTCCAATGTAACATCAATAATTATTGAGTGTTTTAACCACAATTCCACTGGGAGGTTTTGCATGTAAGCTTATTAACTTTGTCGCTTGGAACATTACACAACAAAGCGATAGCAGAGATTGTTTGGGTGTGTGTCTTTCTTTGGAAAGAAAGCTTGAAAAGGACAACCTTGCGAGCATATTTCATACGTAACATATTTGTCTCATTTATGGAATGTTGGATGGGGGAAAGAAGGTTAAAACAAAATATAGGTCAGTCGCCTTCAGAAAGATTTGTCAATAAAAACGCTTCCAGCAATGACTTTGCACTACTTCTGTCTAATTAAAGACCCTTTGCGATGTACCAAGGCTCTTTTGTTGGTACCTAGGGTCTTCGTATGATACATATCAGAATGAATTTTGAGAAAACCGCTGGGGTTTTGTAAAGTTTTACTCCTCCTGGCAGTGATTAAGGGTACGAGGGTAATCAATACTACCCGCTGAAGGGTTCTTTAATAGTATAATGGTTATGTCAATTTACGGGCAGTTGTATTATTGATGTTCCTAGCACCCTGGATATCATTGATCTAAACAGATTTTACATTTTACCCGCCAGATTTGGTGCCACAATTTCTACAATAACCTCGTCGCTTTTCAACAAAAGCCTCGTAACTGCAGCTTGTTTTAAGCTGCAGTTACGAGGTTTTTGTTGAAAAGCGATGTAATGTTCAATCTATACTTTGTTATTCCTGACCAGTAGTTTACCAGCCATGTGGTTTACTACTCTCCTTATTAGCGGACCATTTCTTATGTACATGTATTTATGAGCCATGTTTGCGTACCCTTTCTAACAACGCGGGATCCAAAAGATGATATCCAAAATGGCCTCTGTTCATATACATGCCGTTCTTGACAAACAAGAAAGACATTGCGAAAACGTAAATTACGCTGCTAAACGTTTAATTCCAAAAGAATCCTTAAAAGCCTGACTGGTTGTGGTTATAGGAAGACCTAATTCATCTGAGCTTGTTAAAGTCGGAACTTTGAAGGGTATCATATTCGGAATTGTCAATGTTCGTGTTTGATTTACTTTTTTGCACTAATTCTTTCTCTTACAATCATGTCACGTAGATATTGTTCCATCTGTAACGTAGCTTTTGTTTCATTTTACTATACGAGTACACGGGTTGGCAACCAAAAATATCGTAACTACAGCTTATTTAAGCTGTAGTTACGATGTTTTGTTGCCAAACCGTGATGTTTTCATATGTATCAGATATCAAAGTACTCATTTAACATCCACTTGTTTACCTAACATTGTGTCCTTTATATTGGGATACTCTGTGAAGTCTCTCTGAAGCTTCTGTGAAGTCACAAATTAAGCAACAATGCTTTCAGATATTTCAGTTATAAATTCGCTCCATCAATACTCATCATGATATCATATAATGGGTATAAGTGACTGGTAATTTGCTGCATTTTGTTTGAGAACAATGAACACTTCGGTATCATTTACAGTGAACATTGTCGACCAATTAGCGATTATAACGGCTCATTCATACGAATAAAAGCAATTTCAGATTGGAATACTTCCAGTTTGCCATAACCGATGAAAGGTATTTGATGGCATTGTACTAGCAAGTTTAGGTGAATGCTCTGTCTTTAATACAAGCACTTTCTATTTCAGAGTAAAATGTTTTCCATTCATAGTTAAACTGTATAGTAATTTGTTCACTGTTTTGTATGCATTATTTATTTACGAATTTGTATAAAATGTAAGGCCACACAAGTGCGATGAAATAAATTTATTGTTTCTGTTACATTGAAACTCAACCATAAAATTATGTATCTGTATTATATTTTATGACCCTGACATAACACCGGGAATCTAAATTTATATTTTAATTCTAACCAACATTATAATTATCTTGGCCTTTACAAATAACTCCAAATCAGATTGATTGTTTCGTAATTTTAGAGAATTTTAGAAGAGAAATCGGTAAATATTACCCACGTTATGTTTTCGTGTAAGAATTTCGCAATCAGATATAGCACGTGTTGATATCTAGGAATAAAATCACGGTGTACCAAGAACACAAAATCGCTGCTTTCAACAAAAACTGGTAACTGCAGCTTAAATTAAGCTGCAGTTACCAGTATTTTGTGGAAAAGCGAACAAATACTGGATAGAATCTCGGCCAATTCTTTGTAAACAGGTGAAGCGAAAACTTATCAAAGAATTTCTACTGATCGTAATGGATAATGTGTTTTGATCTAACACCTTGCTCTTTACATTGATCATAATGTTGCTTTTATTATTCCAAAACCTTGTAACTACAGATTGAAAGAAGCTGTAGTTACGAGGTTTTTGAAAGAAAAAAACAGCTATGTATCACTTTTGCGAATGCTCAAGACAACAAATGATCACTTTTCTGCTCGCCGTTTATTTTATTGGTAAATGTATTTTAGTGGTAATTCTTCAATAAACAAAATCATGCGTCAATTTTATCAGAATTATTCGTATGAAAATATAGGATTTGACCATGCCAAAATAGTTGGAATAAGATTTCGAATTTCCATGTCTATGCATAGCATTCTTTTTACAACTTGAATGTGATAAACACGAAATCAGTTCATCGTTTTCTTGTCCTATAGCCTTAACGAGTACATATTTGTAGCCGTCTTTAAAAAAGGGTATCATCCATACGTATATGTACTTATTTTTACAGTGTCTTGTCTAAAAGTACTGAAAACACCATTCTGTATATGACTAAACATCTGATCCCGCGAATAACGAGCGCTATGTAATAAAATTAATTAATCAAGGTGGGCTTGTAAAGGCCTCTGAGAACTACACGAACTCTAAAGACGACCTTATTCTACTCTGTGAACTTCGTTGTGATGTTTGGTAGTAAATACAGTAAATAAGAAATATTACGAGTATTTTGTATATCGACGCTTTTATTCCAAAATCTCGTAACTACAGCTTTATCAAGCTGTAGTTACGAGGTTTTCGAAGAAAATCGACGAATTCTAGTTCTTAATATTGTTCTGAACCTGGGAATGTTGCCATAAACAACAAGATGACACACTTAGCCCTTAACCTATCAAAGAATAAGTTTGGCAATGATAAATCTGTAAACGATTTAGCGATAAAGATTTTTAATGATTTCTTTTAAACAGTCTAAAATTATTCTTTCATGTCTAAAGAGAAATTGGAATAAGGATCTTTCTGATTGGGCGAGATGTATGTCATGCCAAATCAAATTGATATTTGTTTTTCTTTGGTGTCTTCTGACTTATGAATTAGAGTGCATTAGAAAAGTATGTAGACATAGTTTTGAAGATAACTTACTGTTTTGACATGGATTGGGATCGCATTCGTAAATCTCCTGTTCACAATTCTCGCCTGTGAAGCCTGTTTCACAGATGCAAAAATATGACCCTTGACCTTCGACACACGTGGCGCCATTTTTGCAAGGATTCTTCTCGCAACTCTCCGCCCTGACGTCACACTGTCTCCCCGTGTACCCAATCGGGCACCGACAAGAGTACCCTGCACCAGCGTCCTCGCAGACGCCGCCGTTTAGACATGGCTGGTTCAGACAGTAGTCGATTTCCCGCTCGCAGTTAGTTCCGGTGTAGCCATCCGGGCATTTGCACGTGTAACTTCCGCTTCCGGCGTTGGTGCAAAGGCCACCATTTAAACACGGTGCGTAATGCGTGCAGTAATTGAGATCTGAAAAGGAATACAAACGTTGTTGTTAAAGAATATGTATGCAGCTAAGTGCCTGTTGTTGTTGAAAATTGAAGAATGGCGATCTAGTTGTAGTCACAAGGTTTGGGAGAAAAGAAATGATGTATTTTAACCCATTCCCAAACAACAAAATTTTGGATCATTCCATATTCAAAGATGCTGCAGACGACAATTTAAAGTGAATGAAATTTAAGATTTTTTGGTCTTTTTGGGTAGAAAACATTGTGGGAAATGAAGAAATTGCTTGTCACAAGCAATTTCTTCATTTACCACAATGTTTTCCCTAGCCATTTTTTGTAAAGGAGTCAAAAGGTGTCACTGTGCAGTAATGATACGAGTTTGAGTTTATTGAGGTTTTACACCATTTTCAAGATAAATGATAAGAATTCGCTTGTAAATGAAAATCAGTCCAAATTCAGAGTTAACTAATTTCAGTCAGGTCAGTGTAATTAGTTACAGCGGTTTTCAAAATTGATGAGAAATTTTCTTTTGGGAAAAGATACAGTTCATTTGCCGTTTTATTGACTATTGACTATCTCTCAAACAGACGGTAGACAATATATGGAGTACTTAATATCGTTGCTTTTCTTCGAAAACATTGTAACTACAGCTTTAAACAAGCTGTAGTTACAATGTTTTTAAAGAAAAGTCGAAGATATAATAATGTTGGGGAAGATATTCTCGACTGACTAGTACATTAATTATGTATTCAGAAAATTATGTTGCCGGCTTAAGAGATGAACCTTTTAGTCATATCTGTAAACGTCTATGTTAGGCTAATCTTCTAGCTTTGTGGTAACCTTAGTTTCAAAAAGGTATAAAATGGAATGTTTTTCCATGGTCAAAGCGTCTTGCGGCAATGTTGTATATATAACAAAAAAGATCAATTAATACAAGGAAAGGGTTGGGGTTCATAAAAGTTTTGATTAAATCACTTAAAACATAAGTTAGTTTACGTAACTTAATTAGAAATTTACGAATTCTGAGCGATCAATTCCCAATAGAATTCCAATGTATCTATTCGTCATAATATAATCCATTTAAATGCAAGGCATAAAAAAGATGTTCGCACTGGAAAAAGTTTTGAAGTCCCGACAAAAGACCAATTTCAGTAAATATTCAGATATATAACCGCGAAAAAACAAGTAAATGCACTATGCCCAAAGAAGGGTATGCCGTCAATTAATTCCGCTGGTGCTAGGGTCATAGTTAAAGAACATTTCAATGCAAAACCCTGACGAATGGATTCTACAGTTTTGATAAGCACCTACAACATAAGATCGGTGATATCATTTTTCACAAAGATCTATTTCAATAAAAATGGCAACACTTGTTATCTGAAGCCGTGTTCCAAGGTTACCCTCCTAAAGATTGATTAAAGCGCTACCCGCTACCGCGCCAACTTAACTATAAAGGGTATTATCGATCAGTTATTGACTTGGCAGAGTTCCCGGAACACGATCAGAGAGAGAGCTAAAGATAAGATGGGGTAATGGATTTTCAAAATGCAATATTTCATTTTCTGTTGATAAAACTCTATGTCGTGGGTACTCATTTGAATCGTCTCGAAGAGACGATTCAAATGAGTACCCACAACATAGAGTTTGGAATTAAAATAGCAAATTTAGACCTGCTTTACTCCCATTTATTTGTTGTTTTAGCTCGGGTACTACGCCGCTACAAACTCGTTGTTTTCATGTCCCACTTGGGTATGCTTTATTACCCTCGTGCTTTTTAAATAATTCATTTAGAATATGGAAATAACCGCAATCTAGCCTTAGCGCAGTTGGTAGCGCATCTGACCCTCATTCGAGAGGTCCCGGGTTCGATACCCGGCCGCGGCTAATACCCTTTCTGACAAAATTGTCACCCACCAATGGGTTTGAAATCGTTAACCTAAGTGGGCGAGCAGCTGGAGGCTCGGTAAGGGTGTTGTGGTAGTACTGGTTTGAGAAACAACAGGAATCCATGGGTAGGTGCTCCAGCCGCCGCGATATGACCCTGGTAGTTGAAAACGGCGTAAAACCCCAATAAACTCAAACTCTGAATGGACCGACTTGTTATGCAAACAACATCACATCACCCCTGACTTGTGGTTAAAATGCGACTGATGTATTGCACGGACTCTAGCCACTTCGTTCTTACAGTCCAAGATGTTTCGAGACTAATTTAAATATATAGGAAGGTTCAAAGCATTGCGTCCTAGTGTTTGCTTCTTGTTTCCATATCTAAACGACTTTAGCTAAGCTAAGGTATGTGCATTTCAAAACCATCATGTTTCTTCTTGATTTTTCATTGTGGTTTATAGCTCATGATAAATGACCGTGCAGAGCATCTCTAGCTATAAGCTAGGGATGCTATTTCGGGTCATTTATCGTAAGCTATATACTCTTTTGAATGGAATTTTCGATGACACATTTGTTTTGTCTTCTGCATTTTGTCTTTTGAGAGATTGTTAAAGATTCGATTTAGGACATGTTTCACCACTACAGCAGTACATACCTTGATTACAGAAGAGCCCGCCCCAGCCCTCTTCACAGTTACACTGCCATGGTCTCTCACAGGTACCGTGTTGACATCCGGGGTATTTGATACAATGGGTCTCTTCCAGATTTCAATGAGTACCCACAACATAATGTTGGATACACTTTATACAAAATATTGTATTTTGAAAAGAGTACATACCTTGATTACAGAAGAGCCCGCCCCAGCCCTCTTCACAGTTACACTGCCATGGTCTCTCACAGGTACCATGTTGACATCCGGGGTATTTGATACACTCCGTACAGTTGCTACCAGTCCAACCAGTCTTACACCTAAAATACAACATAAAGAGGGTTATTTTTTAATAATACTTTGATAAAAACAATTAAGTAATAATCAAAATCCGAAGACGAAATTTTCAATTGTTGTTTTTGGTGGTGAGGGTATTGTTTGTTTTGTTGTTGTTGTCGGGGTTTTTTGTGTGTTTTTGTGTGTTGTTGTTGTTGTTGTTGTTTGTTTGTTTTTGTTGTTGTCGGTTTTTATTTTGATTTTATTTTTTGTTGTTGTTGTTGTTGTTGTTGGTGGTGGTGGTGGTGGTGGTATTTTTTTTTTTTTTTTTTTTTTTTTTGGGGGGGGGGGGGGGCTCTTTCAGTTAAACGAAAGCATCCGGATAGGTCGGGAATTTAATTGTTCCGGTTATCCAAGTTTGCAACATGATATGGTTCTTTTTTGTATCGTAATGTTGAAAGTAGGTTACAGAACATCTGTCACTCTGCTAAATATTCCGTAAATATTAGTTTCTCTATTTTATGTGTAGACTACGTTATTTTTTCTTAATCTACTAGTTCATATTTGATTGATATTCCAATTCAATAATTGGTTTCAGCTTTACGACATATTTCTATACCCACAATAATTGTGGGTATAGAAATATGTTGCAAAGTTGAAACCAATATAGCACAAACTTCCGAAAAGTAAACAAACAAAATTAACTGGGAATGACTCTGCAGTTTCAAATCCTCAACAAGTTCGTATTTGAGTTAGAATTGCAATTGCAGCGTGATATTTATGAAACGAATCCAATCAGGTTTAATGATATTCAATATCCAAAATCTCCAATTAAATGTAAATTAATTGAGCAAAGGCATACAGTTTCATCTTTATTTAAAAATCAAGTCACAACATATTGGTATTAGACAAAAACCACATTAATCGTCCGCACCTACAAATTTCAAATTTGCACAGATTGCATTTCGTTATTTTGCAACCGAATATCTTTATTTCGAACGGGAGGTTTCTTTGTTTGGCGGCACAATAAATTATTAGTCATTCTGGGCGACCGTATTTTATGTCAACAGATGACATATGCTTCTGTTTACCTTGCGTCCTTTTGGCATCGTTAAATTTTTATAGTGATAGTGACAAGGACCGCTTGTGCGTAATCAATACCCAGTCTAATTTCCAGTCTAAATCTTTGAATTACATAAGAGGCCATCTGATTGGACGAGAAATGGCTTAATCTCTACAAAACTTTGTTTCGCAAAGTTCTTTCGGCTGTTACATTGCCAAGTGTACAGATACGAACGTAGGTTATTGAGAACAGATTGGAAACACATTTCGGTACAAATTGGAATACGTGTAATCAAAGAGATAAGTATCACATTAAAATTGAGCGTATAACCTTGCGACAGCTGCAAAAGATCCGCCACATATTTACTAGTTTTGCATTGTTTGAATGTCAAGGGTCATGGTCTTACGATCGATAAGAAATGGGGACAGATCCCTTTATTTACACATGACAATGGGCGTCGCGTGCCGCACTTTAAACAATCCAAAATCAAAGTACCAGAGGGCACTTAGTTTTCGCAAGTTTGAAGTACCACTTAAAAGTTTTAATCTCGTAGCAGGCGTTAAGAGTAAACAATCATAAGTATTAATACTTATTTATAATGCCTCTATTGCACAGGCTGATGACCAAACGATTAGGGCAGATGACTAATCGGCCATATCTGATGCCCCAGTCCATTGGGCTGTTGTTTGTTATGGGTATACCACTAATTAAAATATTTTATCATTTATATCAAGGCAACTTGCCCAATGACGCTTGTGGTATCTAGCATCGAATTTTACGCAAAAAAACCAACTACGATGATTATTGTTTCCTAAACTACTTTGAAGAAAACGACCCAACATATTATAGTATTCAAGCATTGAAAGGCATCGACCCCATGTTAAACTAGTTTCTTCGTGTTGATGGACTTGTAAATCTTTTAATGCAAAGAAACAGTAAGTATTGTCTAGAGTCTTGTGCGAACCGTCGTGAGTATTAATGAATTAAGTCTGTCGTTCAAAGACGTCCGATTTATCGTTAATCCCTTTAAATAATTATTGCTTATCCTAACAGTTGGCCTACAGTACATACATGAGCAAGGATTTGAATTAAACCTAATACAATATTCATTGAGTTGAAACATTAAAACCCTTTACGTTCAGTCTGGGTCTGTGAATTTCATTACCTAATATACAATGCCAAAAAAGCCTAATGTTTACTATTTATATAAGACACTCGTCTTCCAAGAACTTTGGTGTCTTGCAATGCTAACGAGTCAAATTTAAAAAAACCTTTTATTTATCTATTTAATTGGGATATCAAAGTAATCAAATTGAAAATAGCGCTATATTTTGATCAATATTATTGAAAATCAATTTTCATTTGTCTCATGAACTTTCATAATTGCACAATAACAAAGCTTGGTGCAAGTGCACCATAAGGCTGCACTTTGTGTATCCTTGAGTCGTAACCCTAAAAGAAATAAAGGAACCTTTTGACATTTGAGACAAACATAGAGCCTTTCTTATACATATGCAGTCGGATCAGGTGCAATTCCGTTCTCTTCATTGCAGCTAGCCACCATCAAAGAGACTCGTATGGTCTGTATGTATTCATGCGAAGGCTTATCATGCTCTATGATTGTCTCAAAGCGTCAGAAGGACCCCATTCCCTACATCTAAGCACAGATAATTTGCCTCTGGATCAAAGACTAAGAATTTGTTGTGAATAATATTTCAGTCTAAAAGAAAACCAGATCAATATAACGCAGGTGGGAGATGGCTTTAACCAACTCTGAAAATCCATTCCTTATCGGTCGACAGTGACTAGAGTTTTGATAACGCCGCGTCAAGGGCCGCGGGAATCGTCTGTTCACACACATTTAACATCTCAATTTCGAGTTATGCATTATTAAAACTAAAGATGTAAGACCCGATTATGATACTAAGTGTTTGATAAGCTGACGGTTTTCCTTAACATTTGACGGCTCCGTTGTTTAATCTTTTCCCAAACTATATAATTTTATACCGCCCCAAAATCAAAGATCTCGCAGACGACAATTTCAAATAGATGTAATTTTACACTTTTTGCTTTTTTATGTACCTAGAAAACATTGTGGAAAATGAAGAAATTGCTTGTTACAAGCAATTTCTTAATTTTGCACAATGTTTTCCCAAACCAAAAAGTGGGAGGGGTCAAAAAGCGTCACCGTGTTGGAATGGGTTAACATTTGACGGTTCCGTTGTTTAAACAGATTAACAGACCCCAGTGTTTTAATATTGCAACCTTTTAAGAGCGATTTTATCTGTGGAAATGATCTTCAAAAGAACTGTTCTAGATTCTTGAAAACATGATGTACTCTCTTACTAAAAGTACTTTTTCGAGCTACAAGATTTAATGTAGTTTTACGTCCTTTTCAACAGCTAAGGCCATATGGAGACGGGACCTCGGTTTAGAGTCTCATCCGAAAGACTGGAGATGCGAGAGATCTCGAACATGCGATCCTTGTGTTACAAGTCAAGCGCGTTACCACTGCACAAAATCCGCCCTCTAGTTACAAGAAGTTCGATCTACATTTTTGTTATGTTATGATATAACAGTTACTATTAGTGACTTATGATATAACTATCAGTGACTTATAATATGACTCAGTGACTTATGATAAACCTATTAGTGACTTATGATAAAACTAATAGTGACTTATAATATGACTATTAGTGACTTATGATATAACTAATAGTGACTTACTGGCATTCGTTGGGCCTGTTACAGGTTCCATGGTCTGGATGGCAACCGTCCCGACAAATGGCTGAAAATAAAGAGGACAAGAATTATTTAAAGACATACACATATGTAACCGACAGCTGGCTCTAGCGAAGACATTCGAGATTGAACACTGCGTGCAAATGGCTGGACTATTCTTGTACTAAGAAAAAAATCAAAGTCTATGTCATGCCATATATATCGCTGCTTTTCAACGAAAAACCTCGTAACTGCAGCTTAAAACAAGCTACAGTTACGAGGTTTTCGTTGAAAAGCGACGATATTTGGATGAAAACATTTAAAGTGTTCCTACTTCTTATTTCCTACAAACATTAAAGATATATTAATGTTTTAGTGCCACTTATAATAAATATCTATACTTTCCATTGAAACCGATACCGCAGTTGTCTACTTGTAAAATGCATCGAAAACGCATTTATAGCCTCTTCCATTACTTATTAACCCTTTCCAAAAAAATGGTTTTGACGTCCCGAATAGAAAATGTTTCTAAAAACATTTAGGCAAATCAAGAAAATGAAAATATCTTGCATTTTCGCGTTTTGCCTCAATATTGTCTGCACTATGTTACATACAAAACCAATCGTTGTCCATATGCATTGTATCGTCTTCAGCATCTTTCAAATTTGAACGGGTCATAATCTAGCCCTTTGGGTAATGGTTAAATACAAGGCTGTGGGTTTGTTGCACAGCTATGTAACCCACTAACAGAATTGATTAAATCGATCTGCATACTTTCAATTATTGTGAAATTTACAAAGAAAACGTAACAGTCAATATTTACAATGGAGTCGCGTGCAAATATTTACTAAACCCATGCAAGCGTACCCAGAAAATGTAGGGTGCTTCAACAGCACTGGGTTAGCGAAAGTCACCTGTTTTTATAGAGGATCTACTTTGTTGCTTTATTCAACTTTAATATTTTCGATAAAAAGTACAAAAAGTTTGTATCCAAAATTCATTCAAAAAATTTTCATTCTATTCTTGGGTTCCCAAAGAATCGTAACTACAGCTAAATCTAAGCCTTAGTTAGCATGCTTTTTAGGCCCACCAACATCGCGTTTTTAAACAGCTCTTTGGTCAGTTCTCTGTCAATTTCCTTTGATCAACACTCCAAAATATTATCAATTATTCAAAAACGGTTAAGGCGGGGACTATGTTTGTTTAGAAAAAAAGTCCGCTGAATTGCGGAAGTGTACACACACAAAGAAAAGAGGTTAAGTTTGTTCGATTATTCAGCCAGTTTTTATAGGTTAAAAAAGGTGTGAATCGACCGCTGGAATTTCCTATTGTTTACAAATAAAGAAATTTGAAATGAGAACCGATTCCAAGACAAAGTTCTAGGTCATCAAGAAATATGTTCCGTCGAAAACAAACTAAATCCATATCTTAAGCTTAAATGTTATTTAGTTTAACCCATTACCAGGCGGCAAAATGTATGACTGGTCCAAATTCGAAGATGTTACAGACGACAATTTCAATTGAATGAAAAGTTACATATTTTTTGTCTCACTATGTAGAAATCAATGTGGAAAATGATTTCTCAGGCATTTGTATCATGGATCGTAAAAAGGCGCCATTATCCCTTTCACTGCCAAATATTTATTTCGGACGCGTTTCTCACCGCTGAATTAATTCGAAGAAATTTCCAAGAATCGATACCCTGTACACAGAAACACGCATAACTTTTGACTCATTTGATGGATTCCTTTCAGATTTTCAGCACATACAGACAAATTAAGCAACTATATGTGACCAAAATTTAAAGGTTGTTTATGAAATGACAATATGTTTTTTCTTTTTTATGTTGTGGGTACTCATATATTTCGCCCCCATAAATTTGTCGACTGAAGTCGCCTATGACAGGGACCCCCTGTAGTCGACAAAAGTCGCCTATGGCAGTGAAAGGGTTATGTGGTTATGTGTAATAAGTTAAAGCGAGTCTGAGCCGCCCGCTGCCATAATAAGCGGTAAAGAGAGACGTTCAATTCAAATTTGTCCGTCGTTGGGAGATTGTGCAGTGTCAGACAGCATGCATTTTTGTGCGCGTGAGATGCAATGATAATGACACATGATGCACGTCCAGACCGACAGGTGGGAAAATAATCACCTGGGTTTGAATTACAACGAATGTGTAATGCGTTTTTATGGACGCCCTAGTATCCGTTTAATCACTCCGCTAGGCAACAGTTACTGCCCGTTACATTGAAAATTTCCAAATAATATACTTGTAAACATAATGCATATGCCTTTTTTCGATCTTATGTTAAACTTAAGTATCCACAAATCATTGGCTAAGTCAAAATTGGGAGATAAATTCTTGATGGAAAATCACATTCGGGTAAAAGGCAATGTCATTAGTAATTATCAAATGATTCAATCGGCGTCTATCTTGCAAAACTTTGCAACTGCAGCTTTCGAGTACGGCTTTAAACAAGCTTTAGTTGCGAGTATTTTGAAGAAAAACGACAGAATGGTCTAAGATGTCAAGAACAGCTACGCCGACATAGCTATCACATTAACTCTATATTTTTACTTGGAAAAGAGCCGAGCTAAAAATGAATCCTACTATATAGCGTAGCTGCAGTTTCTACATGGAGAAACGTTGATTTATAGGCGTGTGTGGCTTATTTCAAGTTCAAAACGCGTACTGCAACTTGTCCTTAATGACTCCGCGTTTTAACTAATAAAGAACCACGATCTATAATTAGATAGCTTAGTGCAAAACCATCGTAAGTGCATATGGTTCCTTATGCACTTACAATAGTTTAGCACTAAGCTTGAGATTATTATTAAACCTGGGTATATTTTACTGGTCTTGAAGTGCAATACACATTTTCGCACAACTTCAGGTTCATTTATAAACATGTTAATCCTACATGAAACGAAAGGCGGCATTTGAGTTTATTATGTTTCATAGAAACAATTCCAATACCAAAAGCAGGTCATTGCAGGCAAATGCCTATCAAATACATATGGAAGTCATTTACATGGCTATTTGGTCAGTTTGTACCTGCATATGATGGATATCTACCCCAGCACAATTCAAAGGAATATGCACTAAGAAACAATTATTTATATTTCTTTTAGGAGCCGCAGAATAGCCCAGATAAAAATTATAATTCCGGGCTGAATAAATTATTCTATTGGTCAAACGATTTCTTGACAAGAATGGCGATTTAACAACGACTTTTATTTTCAATATTTAGTGACAAAACAAATTCTGAATTGTAAAATGGACGAAAATGCAAACAGTATCATAATATGCCCTGGTTTTGTCGCGAAGAAGACAAAAAGTCCCAGTTTTTGGATGACAAGTCCACACTTACGCTACGCAATGTCCCAGAGTGCTTCAATAGGTAAACACAGCAACAGCTGTCGTGCAGTAATGCGTTATAAATAGGCGAAATATATTTTAGTATTCAAACGAACGACCCTTGGCTCGGAATAGACGTCCAAACCGATCAATTCGTTGGAAATAGTACCCTTTATTATAGTAGAAATCAAGTGACTTTCAAAAGAATCGTAACTACAGCTTGTTCAAGAAGTAGTTACGATTATTTCTGAAGTCACTTGGTAAATGTTATTGTCTGTAAGCTGTATTGTCTCGTTGCGTTGCACATAACGTAACGTGGTCCTTTAGACCAATTGATCGCGTAGTCCATTGGTTCTTAAATATGTCCAACTTTATACAAAGCAACGATTAGGCCAATGATCTATTGACTCCAAATCCCTACTTTCTGCATTACTAGTATAATCATTAATTGTTTTCAGTCTTGTCGACTGTTATACCTCACGATAGATGACCTGGCAGAGCAGCCCATGCTAATCGAATGGAATGCTCTGCCAGGTCAATTCTCGTCCTCTATACCAAAAAGAAGAAAAGAATTGTTTATACATAAACACTACGATATTCTTTTTATGTTAGGTCTTTCACCCTATGTTTTGAAAGAAACATTTAAAAATTCGGTCTGCAACAGCTTTCCATTTCGATCAGTATGCAGTTCTGGTTTGAATGTAACCATCTCAACAGTTTTCTTATTCAAATATACAGATTTTTTGGAGGGAAATGTTTTCAACAATAGTCTGTTGGCTAAATAAAATATACAACATGACCTAGATTTAAGATAAAGATAATAACAAAAACATATTTTCCTGTTTTCATTTTTTTTTTTTCATATTAATGACAAATATTTCAATCTGCCGAATATTTTTCGTCTGCACCTGACGATTGCCCGCCAAAACAAGACAATCGCACGCGCTATCACTTTTACTTATAAAGGGAACATTACGTAAAGGAAGTGTTTCACGCAATAGTAACTTTGTAGGTACGATTGACCCAGTTACATATTAACAATATGAGACACAAAAAGGGAATACTAAAAACCTCATGCATATTTAACATATAAAATAAACCATTATCAGGCCCGTTTCAAAGACAAGCTTGGTATACGAAAGCTTAATAAAAAATATTCAGAATCGTAGTTATGTATTTGGATTCAGAATGTTTTGCCTCTTCCTAACTGTCCTCGTGTCTTCCAGGACCCTGGCTTTATATTCAATCGTACACAAATACCTAAAAGCAGTCGGAATTAGCATAAACAACCGAATTCAATCGGCTTGACAAAACCACAAAAGTAAAGGATGTGGGAAAGAGACGTTCGTACTATGGATTGCGAAAACATCGCAAATTTTACTTATTTCAAGCTGCAGTTACAGTATTTACGGACGAAACTAATGATTTTATCATGGCCAGCCGAAGATGTAAAATCTGTGCATCAAACGTCGATTTGAAAGACTTTTATTTGCTCTTTCATGGTCGAGTGGGTCACGCGCCAAATGCCGCCAAAATGGATCGTGTTTTAATAACTGGATATCGTAATGAAAGGCAGATGTGAAAAACCAATGAAATATAATGAACTGTTGCTCCACAGGTTTTTCCCTTGTTTACAACAAGTTTGGGAGAAGTTGTTTTCAAACAATATTATCTGGGTAAGGAGTTAGTGTAACAGTCAATGTCAATTGCTTTAAATATACTTGTACTTTACTTAAGGGGGAATGCTCCAGTTTCCTAAAAAAATTCCCAATAATAGAATTTATTTATATTTTGTATGTTGAAATTACATGTTATTACCTATTGAAAAATAAAATAAAAATGGATGGTCAGCGATCTTGTTTGAATTTTATAGGCATTCGTATCACATACCCCTACAGCGAAAAAATGCACAATTTCTTGCACCTGTCCAAGGTCACTAAAATGCTAATAAAATGCTGTATATTCATCGTTTAGTCCCGAAAACGGATTAAAAGTAACGTCTTACATTTAATAAGAACAGAAAACCCAAAATATGTGCTATTATAAACACGTAAATGTATAAAACAGCATGCTCACGTGTTCTGTTAGATCAATGAAGCTGGAGTGTTTTATGTCAAAATTTGCATATTTTTGGAAATATTTCAAGTTCTACATAATAGAATTTGATAAAACTTTCTCGTTGTATTAAGCAACATGTCCTGGTAATAATTCAAAAAGAAAATGTATAGGTCAGCGCACTTATTAGTGAATTACAGCAATTTTTATCAGCTACACACGAATAAAATGACGCAATATAGTGGTAACTGCATACACACTTACGACTGTCTTGCTCTAAATAATCGATTTCCATATTGAGGAAATCACTTTCGCATAATAAATACACTTTTACCGTCGAAAATGGTAAATTTTAATGATGTGTTATATTATTGAAAATATGGTAGCGAAACATATTGGTACGAAACATTTAATTTACTACAGTAATGACCGAGTGTTCCGAAAAACTGGAGCATTCCCCCTTAATATCTTTATGTATCTTAACTAGGTCAGAAAGCGTGCCTCCAGAAACTTTGAGAGGAAAAAAAGAAAATTCGAATCACTATCATAAATTCTTGTTTTTCTTCTGTATTTGTACGATTTTCTGTCTGCAAACGTAGCAAATCTTGCCCACAAACATTATTTTAGATCTACGTCTTTTGCATTCTGGTAAGCTTTCATCAACCCATTTTAAAATCAGCAAATATCCATCGGCAACTACAAAGATGTAAAAATGTTTCCCACGTGGGAAAGCATGCTTCCAAATTCCTTTAATATTCCTCAAAGTATATGAATATTGGCAGACGTACCAGGAAAAACCCTGTGTTATTTAACGTGAGGTTTCCACCCCTTTCCCCTGCTCAGACTGGTCCAAATTCAGAGCATTTCCAGACGACAAAATTCAGTGTAACCTAAATTTTGTTTTCACTTTTCAAAAGATTTGAAATCATACAGCGAATAGAAAACGATAATGTTATTTGTCAGAATTTTCGTCTTTTTCATGCATGTTAACATCAGTTTTTACGCTAAACGACAAATCCGCGAATGCATGGAATCGTTTGGCAAAAGGTTAACATAGACGAACCGGCGCTAGTGCTAAATCGCGAAAAGAAAGGTGCAAGGAAAATCGGCCTTGTTTCAAAACTTCGCAGTTTCTTTATTCTAATGGAGAACCGTTTGTTTACTTTCTTAATACTTTATAAACTGCAACATTTTCTTTAAACACAATAGCCTTTTTGATTTTTCACACGTTTTTAATGTAAAATATTTCGGTTCTCCTTTGATTTCTGTTTGTCGATTTATTCGTAAAAGTAAACATCGCATTCCATTGTGAAAACCGAAATAATGTATTGATTACGCACATGTATTCTTTAGCCGTCTCAATGGTCAATTTTGAACATGTATATGTTAACCTATATTTACTCTTTGTCGAGTTTTGAAAAAGATTATGACAATTTAAAGGCAAATTTTATAGTTCTGGAGAATAAGTCCTAAATAGCTTCAGATGTATGGAGGGTTGGGAATCATATAATATTATGGCTAACTAGAATGCATTGGTATCTAGCATTTCAATTTGCTATTGGCCAGTATGTCACTGGTTTTATTCCAAAGCCTCGTAACTACAGCTTTATCGATCTGTATGTATCAGGTTTTTGAAGAAAAGCGACAATTCTTCGTGTACTATTTTGATCCGTCGGTTTGTTGTTATAAAAGGCACTTCGCTGTTTTCTTCGAAGACCACGTAACTGCAGCTTGAAACAAGCTGCAGTTACGAGGTTTTCGAAGAACAGCGACGATAAATAAAAGATACGAACCTTGGTCGCAATATTCCCCTCTCCAGCCTGGCAAGCATATCTTCTCGCCGGCTTCATTGCACGAATAGTGGCCGAATGAGTCATTGCGCGGTTTGCAGAAGTCTAAGCAGTCTGGTCCGTAATAGTTTTCGCTACACAACACACGGTATTTATATTCTAGCTCGGTCTGATCCGTCTTGTGAATAAAGTTGCTCCAGCTTGATCCCACAGACAACTCCCGCTGTACCGCTAAACGTGATATCCGCTCTCGTGGGCTTCCTGAAAGGTCAAGGTCAAAGGTTATATATTGGTATTAGAATCGACATAACATAGTAAGAAGGGTGTTTTTGACCTATAAATGAGATATTTCAAAACAATGAGATGAGCAATAATCAGCATTGCACGTTTTCTCTCCGTTGATATAACGTTTACTTCTTATAAAGTTCTAGATATGTTTATTTTGGTTTGCGTAGATGATGTACATAAACATAAAGAAATTTGCAATTTCTACTATGATCGTGTAAGGATTTGGTACATTGGACCATATTAAGGAAGCTTCATTTGAAGGAGGTGAAATGACACTGTATAATCTGGAATAGCCTAACATCAGTGTGCACAGAAGACATTGGCATTCACAAAGTTTAGTGTCGCAAACAGAACTTAAATTGAAATTATTTGAAAAAATGCCACAATTCCCATGTGAGAAATTAACCACACTTCACATCTAAGTGGTTTTGTTCAAAAGCAGTCAGTTCGTGTCAATGCAAATTTCGAGACCCTTTGTTGTTTTAAAATATCGGACGAAAAATGAACAAAACAGGGTCATCATAAATTTCGTCGCAAGTCACGCCCGTCCATCTATGGTCACTTATACCGGACAATGAAAAATAAACAAATGAAATGGAGTATGTGAAAGGAGACCAGAATGGCATTTGATTTTCTATCATTATCATTTAGTCAAAACAATGAACATACTTGATAGTATAACTCATTCATCGACATTGGGCAACAAAAATGTCATACTTTTCAGTAAAACATTTGCATGAATTGACGACTAATGATCGAAGCATCTTTGTTACAGATTTATAACAACTGGTTAACTCATTTCCAAACGGCAAACTTTTAGACTCCTCCAAATTCAAAGATGTTGCAGACGACAATTAAATCTGAATGGAATTTTTACATTTTTTGGTCTTTTTCTGTAGAAAATATTGTGGGAAATGAAGAAATTGCTTGTCACAAGCAATTTCTTCATTTTCCACAATGTTTTCCAAAGCCATTATCTTGTGGTGAGTCAAAAAGAGTCACAGTGTGGTAATGGGTTAAGTGTTTTACCCATCTCAGTTTGCAACGACAAGATAACAATGGAGCAAAACACTCATTCCTATACATTTAAGCCACGAGAGCAAGGTAACAAAGCAAGTCAATTGGGTGTGTGAATTCTTACACATAAGGAAATCAAGCACTGCCTTTAAAAACATGTCGAGTGCTTAAATTAAAATCTTAACCATTTCCTAATAGTCATTGCTCTTGGCAAAAAGAAGGCTTCTATAAACAGTGGGAGAGAAAAATAAATCAATTCTGATCATATCCGCAATTTTCTCATTTTCCCACGGTGTTATTGATACTATGGCAAACATGCTTTCTGCTACCTGCAACAATAATTTTGTAATCTGCAATAGATTTTAATTTAGATCAGTATACAAACATGCCATTTGGATAAGGGTTAACAAAACACATCATCTTTTCACGAGAGATAAAGGCTGAGATTTCAACGTAATTGAAAGCCAGTGGAGCAAATTTTGATACTATCCGAATTTCCGTGCATTTTCACAACCCAAATGGGCTCCCGAAGCCCGTTGGCAGGGGGCTCGCGTTACAATTTTCCCATTGAAGCCCAACAGGTGACGATGGGTTTCTATGGGCTTCTATGGGCTCTATTCACGGGTAACAATAGGGAGGGGTAATTAATGTGATACCACTAAATTGCTCCATTTTTCCAGAATCATAGAGTAGAGTGGTCGCATAACAATGGAATGAATAGGGAGGTTGGGGGAATGCTGTTGAAATTGTACAATTGAAATTAACTCTTGTCCCCACGTCAACAATGTAAGGTGTCTTTCCTACCCCTTAATTGTGATACGCTTGTACCCGATTATAAGGGTTGCATAACTCGTGGGAAAAGAAACTGTTGACCAAGATTGCTCGTAGATTTTGTTTCGTATGGGGACTGTTCCCTTGCTAACCGTACAACGACGAACCAAGTAAAAGAGAAGGATTATGGTTAACGATAAATGGAGCCGCGTGCGATTTAGGCCAGAAGTTGTCTTCTGGAAGAAGAAGATGCTGTCTGGTTCCCGCCTCTGATACACTACGTAGTATACTCAGTTCCAAAAGAAAGTGTGCACTTTTAAATTTTGAATATCTCGTAGAGTATACCGTCTACCGCAAGGAAATTTTGTACGACACATCTCAAGACTATTGACAAACGATATATTGATAAAGAAATCACATAGCACGCACGAATTTTTGGCTTGATTGCGATTTTGCATTTTTAGTGTTTGACGCATGGCTCACGTACTGGATGGGTTATCGATCAGAATTTACACTTACTGCACTCCTTTTGGCATATCGTAGCATTAAATCACATGTTCATTACATTTGTACATAGTGCGTTAGCGTGAAACGAATTACATTTAACGTTGGTGAGCAAGACCGAACCTGGTGAAAACAAAAACATTCCTAAAATTTGAATTTATACGGTATTTATGTTCTAATAGCAATTGGTCATTTATATTGCATCTTTAAGGCAAACAATTTGCTTTAGAACGTTATTGCACCGTTCGACGGCAATTCACTAGACTACTAACGTAACGATTACTAACGTTGACGTACACGTAACGTCTACAAGAAAGTTCAAGCTTTAACGTGGAAATGGCTTGGAAAGCCTGGTCAAACCCTAAAACGGCATATAAGCTTGTAACTCTATCCACAGGAAAAGCTGTAAGGAGTGCAAATCTCAACACCATCAACACCATAATGGTCTGACTCTGTGTATGCAATATGAGCAATTCTATCGACATCTGTTTAGATGCCGATTTTCTTTAAGGTCTAATCTGAAGTATGATATCACTTTTACTCCCTATATTGCCATTAATTTTGTGAAAATTGAGGTAAAGGTAAAACGCAAAAGTGCACACTTTCTTTTGGAACTGAGTATATTTTTTCTACTACGTAGTGTATCAGGGGCGGGATCCAGTCTCTTCTGGAAGAGCTCTACCGGCCTAAATCGCACACGGCTCAGAACATTTTGATATTGGTATATTGGCATACATGAAAATTCCGTTACTTAAACAATTTGGTAGATTTTTTGGATTATCATCTATGTGTAAATGTAGTCTTTCTAATATCATCCACATACAATGTGCCGCCGATATATTATTTGACTATACATTTGTTTCAAATTAATGCCATCCTAGCTACTTAAACTAAAAGAGACTAAATCTAGCTATAGAAAACTTAAGATTCCTATTAGATAAGACTAATCTTGCAGAGAACAAAAAGACATTGTCAGTTGAAAGTGCCATAAAGCCCACATTAGTCAATATAGCGCCTTATTAATGTGACAGACATCCATTAATAGTTGCGGTTTTTCCATTTAATTCAGCCACAGCTGCTTTTTAATGCTATTATTTGCCCTCCATTGAAAAATTATCCAGTTTTTGATCAATACTCCGAAATCATGGGAAAATACAGAATTGTGGTCACATTACTACGGACGAGAACATTACAGAAACAGAAAATGCATACCAAGTAAAGCTTAGCGTATTCAAAGACGAAACTGACAATCGCTTAATTAACAGCATTCAGAAAACTTTCCGAGATCGACAGAGAAACTGTGGACAGAAAACCACAACTATTTTGGTATCAAAAAGTGTTTTTACACAGTAATATAGAAACGAGTTTTGATAACTTTCTTCTGGTTTCGTGATTTTAAATCTGTTACCAGTACTATCAAACCTGTGTTTGAACGGAAGTATTTGAATAGTGTCTAGACTAAATGATATAGTTTCCTTGTATACAGATGTTCTTCATTGAACTCCCAAATTTACAGTTAAAATACAACAACATGACAATAAAATGAAAGGGGTTGCCCGCTGTCCGTCTGTCGCAATGTTTTTGTGCAGCGAAATCACGACAGGTGTTGCGAGATTTCATTTTCTATCGGACAAGAGGATAAC
Organism: Fragum sueziense; assembly: GCA_963680895.1. Lineage (NCBI taxonomy): Eukaryota > Metazoa > Mollusca > Bivalvia > Cardiida > Cardiidae > Fragum > Fragum sueziense. The sequence continues at coordinate 55,144,243 of OY804593.1, forward strand.
CCTTTCCCAAATAAGACCTGGTTTTGACGTCCCTAATAGATAAGGCACGAGAAAACATTGAAATAAAAGAAGAAACTGCTGATAACCAGCAGTTTCTCCTTTTGTCTCAATATTTTCTAAGCCATATTTCGCACGAATTCTATCTTTAGTAACTTCCACTTCGTCATTTGTGGCAGTTTTAGAAGAGGGTCATTCTAAAATTTTGGGAAAGGGGATAAATCGTGGAACATCAAACTAGAAATGACAAGGCAAGCTGGCGGTCCGGGTTTTGATTAGTTTTCACAACAACAGGTAGGGACGACAGTCTAATTATCGTCCACTCATCTGTCCAAAATGAAATCGCCATTTTGTTTCACGTCACGTGAAAACGCTACTTGCCGGATAGACTCGATTCTAGAGAGGGCGACGGGGTACCAGTTTAGGCCTACTTGCTGGAAAGTAGATGTATGTGTTGGGGGTATAATAAAATGTTTGTGGGTTCATTTAGTAAAAAAATATTTTTTCGCTAATCCCTCTGCATATGTAATTTTATGACCGAAAATGCCGAGAATCATTGCATTTATTGAAAAGAACGCTCTGTCAACATACGTCTCTCTACCCAATGACGTTCGTACCAAATATCTTCGATTAGCTGCGAAAATACATTAGAGGAAAAGTATACCTAAATCTGATTCGAGGATCAAAAACAATAACATAGAATACTATTTCATAATTGCAGGCCTACATGTACTGTAGCAATTTCCAAATCATGGCTCACAATAATTAGATGCGTCAGTTATTATTATTATTTTACATTGTTGAAGTTACGGAAATTCTGAACTTAAAAGTCAATTCATAGCCTGTCAGATTCCACATCTGTGAAGGGTTAAGGGTCGACACTGAGGATGACAATTAAAATCTCTATTCGTGCATGACTCAGTGACAGAATACAGATCAATTATAAATACGGCAGCCAGGGTAACCCATCCAGCTTACCCATCTGTTGATGCTCACAAAAAACTAATCCGAGTTGTCTCTGATGAAATTCGCTTTTTGATATGTTGGTGTCGCTCATTTACAATGAGCGACATCAACATATCAAAGAGCGAATTCCGTCAGAGAAAACTCGGATTAAGAAAAAAAAACTTGATGTTGTCAGGTGATTTTTTTGTCAATCTGCTATGCGATCGATTACCTAAAACGTTTCAATAAATGCGTGTAATCGTTAGCATAATCATGGCCTAAACAAGTAAGCAACTACATTAAGCAACTGGACATGAAAATTGATACTCTAAATTGATTGCAAAGACTTTCACTTTATTTGAGCTTCGGACAAGTCGGAAAAATTGTTGCCTATTATTCAAATCAGAAACACTGTTGTTCATTAACTAACAAACGCTCCTCGATAAAACATTTATTTACTAGCCTGCCTGTCCGTCTGTTTCCCTAACCGAAACACTGATCAACCGTTCCGATGATGATTGGGACAAAGAAGAAAGATTGATTTTTTCGTGATAAGGATAATGGTCGATTATGTATAATCTTCCATAGAAAACATTAAGAAGCAAACATTGGAAGTTTGAACTTTTTGGAATACGTAACATTCCAGGTTGATAAGGCATTATCGTTTTCAATACGAAAAGCACTCAAGTTTTATAAACAAGCACTCGAGTTTTGCACTTTTCGCCGATTCTAAGACTACGCTGTAGGCCATTCTAAAAACCATAAAATGTAGATAGCAATAAATTCGGCGATACACGAGAAAAGGCTAGATGTTCAAAGAAAGAATAAAAAACCAACAAATGTGTGTGCTCTTTGGTCGGTTGTAAAACGATAGTTTAAGTAAAACCAGGGTTAAGTCTAGAAATTATTATATTATAACTTAAAACGACTGATTATACCAGAATATGTAGGAAAAATCGCAATTGCAAAACTTTCAAAAAGCATACATATCGAGAACTTTTCTGCATGTTGTTACAACGCAACTATTCAACAAAACATAATGTTCGTGTGGTTTTAAAACACACACTAAGACAGTAAACCAAGGCTACATTCTTTGTGTCAAATCGTAACAGAATTTGTTGCCTATGTATCATTATTTGTTTTTGAACTGGAAAAGCACTGGAATAATGTTATGGTTATTACATAGCCTTATAAACAGCTAAATTATACGCAATTAGATATCAAGTACCCATATAAATGCTTCTGTTCTATAAAACTTTCAGGCAATACACTAATTTGTAAACATCGTATTCTTGAATAGCCCTCATAAACAAACATTGACACTTTACCAGACGATGACAGTTAAGACTGGCCCAAATTCAAAGAAGTTACAGACGACAAAATTAATATTACCATAAAAGTATTAAAATAGTTTTAAAATGAAAATATTAAGGGAGGTGGGGTGAAACATATTTTTAGTATTCTCTTGACTTTTCCCACCATTCTCACAAGGCCCACTCTGTCGAAGACATCAAAAATATTTTCACTCGAAATTAGAACTTGCATGATCGTGGCTCAGATGGTAACTGTGGGTGAATTGGGGCCACAATTCTAGAAAATAATATCATGGGCACCAGCCATCTAATGGCTTAGATATCGATGAAAGCGTCATATTGAACCACCATTTAACCCTTTCCCAAACAACGCAATAAAGAAAGGGTCAAGAGTCTCGCGTATGTAAACATTGATACATACAAATTGTCAATTACGCCGTCTGTCAATTGATCAGCTCTCGTGACGCGAAATCTCGCGCAACGGGTGTCAAAGCAATCATGGGACCCGTCAATTTGATTGTCCAGTATCGTGATTTATGGTGGTCATCGTCTCCGGACCGTTATTGTCTTCCAGTGTCCACCAGTGTCCACATGTCAAACTTAATTTGCATTCTAAATGACCACATTGGGCGTTATTGTATGTAACATCTTATGTCATCTATAATTGCAAACGTCCCGCCAAAATCAAATTTTATACTGATACCGTTACACGCTTGTTTTGTTGACATTGAAGACATGAAAAAAAATAACTCAAACATTTCTGGAAAATAATTCGATGATCTTAAACAGATTTTGACTTAAGGTAGTCTACCCCTAATGAGATTAGCGCGATGTCGTAATTATTCGGGCGACGTCGAAAACATTCGGCGGTGGAGAGTTTCACCGCCGAATGTTTACGACCGCGCCCGAATAAGTTCAGATACGTAACGACGACGCTCGAAAAAATCTGATGTTTTATAAATATCAAAATGGCCATATTACGGGTATTGTACCTTAAAGACATACTCCATGTCAGACAACAAGCGCAAACAGACTTTGCTAAAAACAGAAAATGTCACGTTTTTCCACGACAATCTTTTATTCGTTATAGAAAACAAATACAAAATATAAATATCGAAAGAGATCGGATACAGAGAACCCAAAGTTCACAATGTTCCAGACTCACGTTCAATAAACAAGTAACAAAACAGCGATTCATAGACATCGGCTGATGGTACTTTCGTCTGCAGTTTATCTAAATTGGGTATCGTCTGCTCGATATGTTTTGAAATGTTATCGCCAATTTAATCAAGATACTATTCTTCATTTAACAAGACGGAGACAAAATCGATCTGATAACAATTTTTTATCGTCGCTTTTCTTCAAAAATCTCGTAACTGCAGCTTGTTTCAAGCTGCAGTTACGAGGTTTTTGATGAAAAGCGACGATAAACACTTTCGATTTCAACTCTTAAGCCACACAAGAATCGTTTTGTTTGATCCTAACCCATTACTTTACGATAGAAAATTATAATTATCTGGTTACAATCAAAGGTTGTGGCAGGTGACAAAGAGATGTGTCTAATGGATGAAAATATTTTAAAATATGTACGTACAATATATGTAATAGTATTGAAAACAGCAAAGGAAAGCTGAAATGCATTAATTCATGTATTTGGTCCAAGTGCACTACCTATCTAACCTAGTTTTATCCACAACAAAGGATTTTGAAACTACATTTGCGAGTATCAAATTGCATTTTTTGCACATTGCTCCTGTTAAGTTTTTGCACTAATTTATTTTTTATGTGTTGCATAATGTTGTCATTTAGCAGTCTTTTCTATAGGAATATGACATTAGCGATGCAACAGATGCTTCTAAACTGATCACATGACCCATTTGTTTTTTATCAAATGTATACAAGCAGTTCTAAGGTAGTTGCACCTAGCAAAAAAGAGCGTTCTTGATTGTACCATGGCATAAAAAAGAGCAAAATGACAGCCGTGGCTTTATGTAATCGTTTTTCTATAAGGGGTTAATGTCGTTGTCAATTAACGAATTTAACCATTTTCAAAAGAGAACAACCAATTGCAAATCGTCCATTTACATGTAAGAATATATTTAAACGAGTTTTTTCTAATATGTTTGTTCATTAAAATGTCAAATGTTACACTTGGTGGATGGAAAAAATCATAACAATGCAACAGTTTATGGGCATAAATGGTACCAGGACCTCTTCTGTGCGACCTCAAACCTTTGTTATCTGCCTCACTGTACAGGTAATCTACAGGTTGGGAGGAGATGGAGTGATTAACCCTTTCCCAAACAGCAAATTTTCAAAATTTCCACTTCAAAAGCTACTGCAGACGACAACTGAATCTTGTTTAAGATAGAATTTGTGTATAATATAGCACAGAAAATATTGAGACAAAAGGAGAAACTGCTGGTTGTCAGCAGTTTCTTCTTTTGTCTCAATGTTTTCCAAAGCCTTTTCTATCAGAGCCGTCAACACCAGGTCTTGTTTGGGAAAGGGTTAAAATCTGATAATGATTCTCTTCTTTCTAATCCAAATCTAATGTTGTGGGTACTCATTCGAATCGTATCGACGAGACGATTCGAATGGGTACCCACAACATAGGGTTTGATAGACAACAACCGATTTATTTAATTTCGTGACACTACGACTCTCTCTCGCTCTCTTATCGGTTGCCCTGTGTAAAGTAATCTTGGAATAAAGATAAGAAGCATGACCCCAGAAAACTGGGTCCTTGTGATAGTAAGGCTCTGTAAATAGTTCGCCGTATCCATGGGCCTTGATTTAGGTCATGAAGCAAATATTGAGACAGATATTAAAATACGATTGATTCTGTAACAAGTCCTTGACAGATTATGTTGAAAACGTGCCAGATTCGTAGAAATGTCATTTTTAAGTCCATATGCACTGTAAGCAATAGCTTATATAGAAATGGTGCCATGTTTTTGTGTTTCTCGATTTGCATTGTTTTGCATTTCAAATTTCTTTAACATATCTACATCCATTGATTCTTTTGAGAATTCCTGATTTTTAGTGTGACCATTAAATTACATAGGTCACCGAAGCCTAATCAACGTTTTATGAATATAACTGAATTTGACGAAAAAAGATAGATTTTTAAATCAGAATGTCTTTAGGATATTTAAACTGATGCTCTCCAATTGATTCTAGTCCATGGATAGAGAAACAGCCACCCAAATTCTCACTAAGTTTTCAGAAAAGGTTTACGAATGGACAGAACCAAGCCTGTTTTATATCGTTTGTTAATAAATGGATATCAATTGTTATATCGCGTGGTATATCTTTTTCACGCTTTTAAAAAATCCTGTTGAAACCCTATCAGCTTTCATCATTGAACCAGACGAGATTCGAGAGCTCCCGCAATTCATGTCTGCTACATGTTTCGTACGCAACTCTACACTTTTGATAAAATCTACAATTTTCAAAAACGCTGCTTCCAATGTGTGATATAGAGGCGTGATAGCGTGAAGATTGGCAAACATAAGACAGAGTAACGCTTCAGTTCTTAACATTTTCATGCTATAAACTTTTATCTTCATGAATGCTTAGACCAAAAATAATTGACCAACATAGACTACGATAAGATTGCAGTTCTGAGAAAATTTACCTTTGCCAACGGAGCCTGCACGTCCAGGTTTGGCTATTGTACGTTTTAAAAGTAGATAAGAGGTAGCTGTCAAGCTGTGATATTATAAGGGCATCATGAGTTTTAAATGAAGTCAAAATCACCGAAAATTATATCAACAGCCAACGGGATAGACGCAGATATGACAGAACCCAAAACAAAACCATGACAACCCACCTCCATTTTTGTCACGTGACATTTTCATGAACGTGATTGGGATCTCGCGGGAGCCAATGTGTTTATAATTGAGGGATAAATTTCATACATATAATTACAGCTATTGACATATCTCATTTAAGGCATGTGGGCACAGGTCTTAATCTAATAATGAAAATCAAATTACGTTGGACAGCATAAATGAACGTTTTTTTATCGTACGCTTAAACTAAGTTACATTGACTTCTCTGTTCTCACATAAATTATTTAGTACACCGACGTATGCTTAGTCTCGGAATGAAATACTTTTAAACTAGTACTTGGATATCGCAATCATTGTAGACCTATGCGACAAAGGTCAAAACTATAGCAAACGATTCTGAAAACATAAAATTAAGTAACCCGACCATTCAAACGTTTGTTCGATCAAAAGTGTAATATTTCGAATTCTGAATTGAGTACCTATATTCAGAGCATTGACTTGCAATTAAACAAATGCAATTGATATACTGGTATACCCCAAGTAAATCACATCTTTCTCTATATCATATTTAGATGACCTTATTAACGGAGCTGTTGAAAGAAACAGAATTATAGTGCCTAAGGGTTTGCTTGTTTTCAAACTCCAGGGTCGATATATTGGCGACCTGAAGCCCAGTGTAAATGTTTGAATATGAAATTCTGAAATCAATGTTTTAACCCCTTCATTCTACAGATCAAGAAGTGTTCCAGAAAACGTACATTATATGGTACCAATTCATAATAGCTATGTTTTTGACAGCTATTGACATTCTTCTTTTCAAAACGAAACCTTCCTACTTTGAGAAATTGTCATCTATGTCCTTTATCATAATCGCACATTTCCCCCTAAATGGCATTCCAATTTCCCCTACCCGTATTTGCGCTATATCTCTACATTTTGTTACTTTGTCCAAAAGTTGCATTTTACAGAGTGAATTCACAGTTGAAAGTTTGAGCGAAAACAGTGGTTCGTAACGTACCAATGCATGTGTGACAGTAATTGAAATTTCAACAGATCGATTTTGTTTACGATGTGAACTGTTTGTTAGAATTAGTACCCCGAGAGAACATCAATGGAATCTGGGGACAAAATCAATGACTTAAATGAAATAGAGCGTTGAGGAAGCACTAAGCGTAAATACCCAGTTTCAGTAATTAACTTTCTCTTCCCTGTTGTCATTGGAGCAATTGAAACTTTCCTCTTCCTTCTCAAATTTAAATCGAATATTTCCTTTATAATGTTTTTTTGTTTGTTTCGGAAAGACGTGAAGGGCTTCTAGTATTTCATGAATAGATTTTTGCAATCATTCAGATTTTCCTAAGAATCTCTTTAATTTCTTAAAATGGGGGTTTGGCAACATTCAACCTTTTGTTGATCACTAGCAACTGCAGCTCACAATTGCATTTTTGTCAAAAGCGAGTACAAAATCAATCAAACAAAACAGAGTTTAAAAGCTCCTTCAGTAATATTTCAATAGTTTCAACTTGAAGTTTCAATACTTTAAACAGTTTAAAGGGATTAAGCGATATTAGATCCGTGGCCTTTGACCCGTTTTAAGCAACATGTTGAGCCCATTGTTAGCGACAAACTCTTTGATACAGACAACTTGATTGCAGACACCACTAGCATGTTGAATCGAGCATAATAATTTAATCTTTTTCCCAAACGGGGCAGATTTTTGACTGTAGCCGTTTTAAAGATGTTGCAAACGACATAATATATGTTAATAAACACAAGGTTTGTGTACATTGTTGCACAGAAATGTTGATGCAAAAGGTGGAAATGCTGGTTACCAATAGGCCATGTCCTTTTTTTGTCCCAATGTAAACCCAAATTATTTCTATTGGGGGCGTCAAAAAACCAGGGCTTGTTTGGGAAAGGGTTGACAAAGCACAATGCTATCTTCTCCACTCATATGCCTTTTCTCACGGTCAACGATGTTTTGAATTGCTGTAATACAAGATAGGGACATGCCAAAAGAGCTCTAACCACCAGTTTTGTAGAAAGAAAAGCTTTCGGATAACTAAGTTTCTTAGAGCAAAATACACAATGGCACTCTCTTGCACACGGTTCATTCATTACATTCACCTCTGTAGTTGCCTCAGAGAGTATTGCGTCATCATCTGCTAGATTACGTCACTTTCTATCACATCAAAACGGCAATAACAAATATTTTTTCTTTTCCAAAGTCCAAAATATGTCATACTTCACGTTGCTTAAAATTTAATATCATTTTCCAACGAAAATAATTTAATTTTTTTAGATTGATGTCATTCATTCAAATTTTCTGTACGTTTCATTCTGATAGGGAACGATTTTATCCAGCTATCCGTGACGTATTTCGGACAAACAATAGTATTTCGTAAGTGTTGTTATAAAATCTCGCAACTACGACTTGATTCAAGTCGTAGATACGATATTATATAACAATACCGACGATCTATCAAAACATATAACCTAGTCTATTCTTAGCACAAAATTCCTGCCATTGGTAAGGAGGTTGAGAAAATAGTTCCATTGTATGTGGGTTATTTCATCAGTTATAGTGCCTTTCAAATGTAACCAGAATCATCATTTCTTTGTCTACTTTATTATGTTACACATGAAACAGTTAAACAGTAATAATACACGTTTTCCTCGGTTTGACAAGATTCTTGTCATTCATACGCCCAGGCCGTTGCAGAGATGTATGTGAGAGTAACGAACGACAACTCTGCTCGGAGATTGACACAATGGTAGTATTGCAAATAATCCTTTTAGCATAAGGTTTAGAAACTCTTCCAAATTGTTTAATTACCAAGTACTCCAAGCGTATTTTTAAGTGTGTTAATTTACGGATTTGGGAGCATTTACATGTAATTTTGTACATTTTGGGTATGGGTAGTCTTCGGTTGTACAATGCATGTACTTTTAGAAGAGAATGGGTGCTTAAAGCCATTTTCCCATGGTTTTGCTCGATTATAAGAAAGAAATCTCCAATTCCAAACGCTTTAATCTATCGAGCCAGCTCAACAGGAGGCACAATAACGATAATTTATGCGAAGTCGAATTCAGTATCTCATTTTTACCCATCCATGAATAGGGGCGGTGTCGAATGCGTATTATTCGCGTGCCCCGCAAAACATAGCAGAACCAACAATAGGTGTTTTTTACGAACTTTTGTTATCCTATTTTATTTACAATTTTACGCTGCTGACTCAAATCCTTTCATATTGACCCTTATTTTTGAGGACATAAATGAATGCTTTGTCTGTTGATATCATAGGATTATCTTACAGGTTATGCAAATGGAATATTTTGCAATGTTGAAAAAGAGGTTTATTTTCGACTACGTGGTTGACAAAATGTGCGTGAACGAATACCAGCATTTCCTTCTTCTCTCTCAGCCTTTTCTATTAGAACATTGCAAACCAGGTGTTGTTTGGGGAAAATGTTAAATGGAAAATACAAGAAAACGGTTCTAAATTTAGCTTGGTAAAATATTGATGATAACACGACTGTTCAGTGTCGTTAAGAACATGTTGTATTGACAATTGTTTGATAGAAAAGGTTAAAAAGAAGCTCTCTGCCCAAGGTCAATAAGACAAACAAACTATTCTAGGTGTATAGCCTTTGCGACTTCAAATAACAATGTCGAATGCATTATCTCTTGATTTTCATATGATCGCCAAAAGCAGATATAAATCTGGTAGGGCCTACAAATTGGTGCGTCCAACTAAACTTATAAGGCAGAAAAAACAATTATTTTGAAATACAAAGAAATAGGTCTAGAAAGCAGCAAAGGTCTGAGATAAGACGAGGAATTCCCTGTTGTAATACAACGTCGATGTCGTCTAGATAAGGCAATCGTTGCTTTTCTGCAAAACCTCGTATCTACAGCTTGAAACAAGCTGTAGTTACGAGGTTTTTGAAGAATAGCGACGACATACTTGTGGTCAACCTTTCTGTTTTGAAATCAAAATAGTTAGGAAACATGCACTAGAACATCAAAGTAGTTAGTTAACATGCATTATCTTAATTTTAATATGAGGGCACTTCATAGAGAGAAAAGTACATATTGGTGCGGATGTATGTCGAAATTGACCCCCGTTTACAGCCGCATGATGCATCACATGATCAAACTAGAATATGCACCCATCTCTTCTTGGACGAAACTATGTACATGTACTGTGTGCGGAATTTAAACTGGATGTCACATGAATGAAAATGCATTGCATTTTGCATGCACAAACGACTGGGGCTATTGGAGTATTTGGGCTAGTATTGCACTAAACTTTACTTTGATAACAAGGAAGTTGATGATCTGTGTTTCATCACTGTCTTGTCCGTCTATTAGATATTATTAAATTAAAGAGCCCTATGTTAAGAGATTGTCATAAAAATAACTTAGATCTCGACTGAACAGTTTACGCATGACATACTGCAAAGGGGACGCACTTGGAGTATCAACCCATTCCCACACAATGACTCCTTTTGACTCCTTACAAGATAATGGCTTTGGAAAATATTGTGGAAAATGAAGAAATTGCTTGTGATAAGCAATTTCTTCATTTCCCACAATATTTTCTACCCCAAAAGTCATAAAGTTTCAAAATTTCATCGCATTGGAAATGTCGTCTGCAACTTCTTTCAATTTGGACCAATATTTTGTCGTTTGGGAAAGGGTTAAACCAAGAGCAACAGATGCATTGGAAAATAGACTCAGACTTTCCTATTTAAAGTTCTTAATCATAATGTTGTGAATACATATTGGAATCGTCTCGAAAAGATGGTTCCAGTGAGCCCCCACCAAATAAAAGTTGATAGAAAAACTCATTTTATTTCTTGTTTTGTAATTTGACAGCCCAATCTTAACTGTAGCTCCGTGCAAAACGGCAGATGGCCAGGTTAGGTACCGGTGAACATAATTACAAACACACAAATGTGACCTGTCGCGCTAAAAGGGACCTTATCGGGTGTGTGAAAAATATCGACCCTAGTCAGTCTGCGCAGTCCGCGCAGCCAGACTAGGGCCGACACTTTTCACTTTTATGTAATTTTCTAAGCCCGGAATGTTTTCCCTATCTCACTATATGTTCATTTGTCGCATACGGTATCTGATTGACCTGTGGTGAGTGTGACAAGTTTGTCAAAATTTGGATTTGGGGTATTCGGATAAGGTCCCTTTTAGCGTGACGGGTCACAATTACAAACACACAAATGCTCTCATCTCCCCCTAAAATTCTCCCTTTGTTGTCCCAGGTAAAGCAGCCCGTATGTACAAAGGGGGTACAAAGGGCAGGTAACGAAACGCCTTAACCCCAATTTTTATGTTAACTCCTTACTTGATTGAACCATGGCCGACTTATAACAGGCTTATTTGTGCATGTATGTACTAACATATGTATGCTTATTTGCATAGTATCTAAACATAATAGTGTGAACGTCAGGAAATATTTTGAGGACAGGGTATGCCAAGGGTTAATCGTGTACATTCGAACTGTCTGATCTTGGTCTACGTATGCGTAACATACATTATGCATTTCCAAGCAGTTCATCGAGTCTTTCCATGACATAGAGTAAGTCATGAAAAGACACGATGGACAGCTTGGATATTACAAGTACTTGTTTGATTATTATATATGGTTATTGGGTGCATTTGTTTTGGCTTTAGAATAAACAATTGAATAAATCCACACACAGTAAATCCATTGGATAACTGAATCGACGAATAATCCTTCTTTAAAGTCGATGCTATGATGCAACTCCTCTAATCAGCAAATACTGATGAAACTGAACTGCACGTGACGAATCTTTTCAGCACATTTTGGGCTTCTTTTTCTTGTCTGGATGTATTGTTTTCCTGTCACCTGTGACGAGACCATGTTTGCATTTCTTCACTTTGCATACGTCGAATCCTTTCTGGCAATTTAAAATCCTTGTGGTGTTTAGTTTCACCGGAAGGATCGCATAAATCCACGAGAACCCCTCCCCGCTTAATTGAAACTGACGTCCAGTCTACGCGTCATGCACTTCTGTTTATTTTACGGTTACTTTGAAAACATGCCCTGCAAAAATGTGGCATATTGCCCCCCAGGTATAATGGCTAACTAGAATTACAATCCAAAATGTCAGTTAGGAATTTCACTGTCCATTCTTTTGTTTTGGTGTTTCACTTAAAATATTCTGGACGCCTCACATATTTCTGGAATCACACTAAAGCACTATGCACCATTTAAATCCAAGACGTGTATATCCTTTCACTGTATAATCCCAGAATTAGCTTCTTTAGCACACTCGTATTTCACAAACATAAACAAAACATCACACGTAAAAAATTCTTAGAAAACGAATTGTAAGCCAAAACATATACAAACAAATGCACCCAATAAGACATATATCAAAGCAAAATTTGCTTGCATACAGAATATCTAGAAATAAACAACGATACGCCATCAATAGAGGTGCCGTGGTAAAGAAACTGCAGAATTTATTTCGATTGAGGTCAGTCAGTGGAAATTTAGCAGTCTTATATACAATATAATGCAGAGTATAAGAGAAGTCTTTTCTTGTAGCAAAAACATCGATATGTCTCAAAATGACGTAACGTTGTTTTGACAAAAATCGACCCAATACTAGAAGGTAACGACCCCGTCTCGTACTGATCTGTTCAATACATTTCTTTATCATTTATTTGTATTTAGGAGTAAAAAGTTCAGAATTTTGAGAAACTTTACCTGTCTTGGGTCCATCGAGGGTTGCATCGTGCCAAGTTTCGATGATCAAGGAAAACGTCCCCTGAAAAAACAACAACGTAAAAATAACAGCTCAGATTCACAGGTAAATTCTCTGTGTATTGTTTATGCAATTCGACGTAGTAACCCGGTATTCCCGTTTACTCCCACGTTTTTATTCCAGGAAAACACAGGCGTATTGCACGAGAAGTAAGTGCGAATCGACTTGGAAGCTTTTCGGAAAGCAAAAAAAACTGGAGATGGTATATATAAATACCCGATCTATATATTGACACCCATTTACTATGAGCGGATTCTGGTCAGAATGATTCAGATATTTTGAAAACATTGAGGATAAAGCATACAATGGATAGATCAAGTCTTGTAACAGTATTGAAACACGTGTTCTGTACGGGTATTATAAGTAAAAAGCTTGCAAAAAGCCAAAAACATAAATATAATTCAGGGATACAGATACGTGGAGGTGAAGACATTCTAACTTCGTTATTTCAAATCAAAACCCTGTGTTGTGGGTACTCATTTGAATCGTCTCGATGAGACGATTCCAATGAGTACACACAATATAGAATTTGAATAAATAATAAAATAAATAAAATATTGCATTTTGAAAAGCCTTCACTCGTATTGTAACAAGATCACATGTTTCCGCAATCTGTAATTCCTAACTTTCTTCCGTCAGACTCAAAAAAGTGAGCGCTGATGCATTGTGAACGATCGCAGGATAGCAAAGGGGTGTTGACAGAATACTAAATGAACATGACAGCAAATAGCAACATGTACCCGTTAACTCTTTGTTGCTTGGTATGTGCTGACATATAGGTCATTCCGAACCCCAGACAAGAGGTAAATGGTGGCAGTTCAAAATGTAAACAAATATTGTACGTATTCTATTAAACCATATGTTGTGAGTACTCATTAGAATCGTCTCTATGAGACGATTCTAATGAGTACCAACAACACAAGGTTTGGTAACTTTAGATTGAGAAAACATTTGGCCAATCTATCCTAATAGAAGCACAACAATTAAAATGTTAATTAAATTGTTTTACGTCCCATTCAACAACAAAGGTCATAATGTGGCGATGGGTCTTGGCTTGAAGTAAAATCAGAAATACTGGAGTTGTAGGGTACAGGTCAGTCCTATATGTAACCGAGGAAAGGCACGTCAAATTAGAAGTAACAGTCTTGACAAGCTTCGTAACATACTGATCAAAACAAAACGCTTGTATGCTGTGTCAATCGGTATAAACAAAGTCTCGCCCCAATACTTTGCAAGGTGAATTAAGTGATTTTGTACCACAGCGCAAGCTGTTTCAAAAAATAACGCCAGAATCCTAGTTCGAATCAATACATCTTTCTGTATGAACAAGAAGAAAAATATGACTTTTCAGATTATCCCTTCATGCCATTCATATTTCCCTGGTCTTCAAAACATTCAACAAGATTCCTGAACGGTAGGTATTTAGGTACATATTTTGGTACCTGAGTACAAAAGTAATTTATGTCTTTGATCTATGACTGGGCACTTGTGGTAGTATGAACCTAGTGTAGCAATAGGGAACGATTTTATCTAGTTAATCGTGACGTAAATTCGGACAAACAAAATAGTATTTCGTAGGTGTTGTTATAAAATCTCGTAACTACGGCTTGATTCAAGCCGTAGTTACGAGATTTTACAACAACACCGACGGTTTGTGAAAACATAACGGCAAACCTAGTCTATTGTTAGCACAAAATTCTTTGCCATTCTCGCTCTCGATATGAATCTATGTCTAGTTGTACAAATCGTAAAAGCAGCACAGAATCCATTGGAAAGAGCGAGAGAAACAACAAGCTTTGTGAAATTGACCGTGATACGTTATTTACCATGTGATAGGTAATGTAAGATGTTTGTTCTGTTCTCATGGCATAAGTCAGGTTTACAAGATTTATGATTTCGTACATTCGAATAAAACAAGACTTTGTTTTGTGCAGTTGGCAAGTAGGGTAACACATTATCTCAGCCATAAGCTGTCGTTATTATTGTAATTCAGGTTATATATTATTCAATATAATCGTGTTTGTTCAGCAGCTATCAGCTGATATGGGACATATTGTTTACGTTTAGCAGATTCAAACCTATGAAAGTAAGTCGTCTGGATATTGTAGGGGAGACCGGGGCTATTTCGGCCCCCTAATTTCGATTGCTCATATTTTGAATTATATGAAAGTTATTTGGGCGTGATTTATATATTTAAGTTCGACAGGCGAAAGCCTTTCAAACTGTGTCTGTCCTTTTTATATTTTTTCTTTTCAATACATAGGTAATGTAAAGTATCACAAACAAGAACAAAACAGGTTAGAAACTTGCCTCTTATTCAAAAGTCATCCTCTTAAGGACCCCAGAGGTACATGGTTATGTAATTATGCAGAATGACTTCATATATCCATGTATGTTTATGAGAGCTGTTTCTTACGGGCTCAAAAATTAACTTTGGGGGATCTTACATTTCTTAATCTAAATATACTTTTTTACTGATAAAATACAGGGATCTAGTTTTAAAAGTAAATGAAGCCACTTACCGGCCACGATATTTCAAAATGTATATCCACTGGGTACATTGATCCATTAAAACTATCAAAACTTAGATTATTATCACCAAGAACACTCGTAGTCACATATCCAATCATACATTTCTCCTTTGTTATATCCATAGGAATCTGATGACGGTAATTAGTAACACAAATCGTAAAGAAGGTCCGGCACTGCTCCGTGCAGACCGGTCCGAGACTAGGATTTGTCGTGTCTTTAACTCCATTGCAACAGTTTCCATCGTAATCCAAACCACGGTCGTTTTTAAAAGATGATAAACGTAACTCAAAAACTCCTGAGCAAATTGCCTGGAATAGAAGAGATAACAACCTGAATATATAGAGAAATGTATAATGCATGTAGTTCAATATAGAAACCAACAACATTGATAGGCGATCAAAACATAGTAACAACAGCTTGAAAATCAAGCAGTTGTAACAATGTTTTGAGGACCAATGACTACAATTAGTTCTGGAAATGTTTTGGCAACATTGATATACATATATTTCTAGCAACTATAGTACCATTGGGTTCCAAGTGCAGTGATGCAACAAGTATGTTTATTGTAAAGTATACGTGTATTAGCTAAAGAACTGTATTAGACATGTATTGTGCTGCTATTTGAGGGTCTAAAAAGTATGTTTTGCTTAGAAAAGATTCATATTTAGCTACTAGTATCAATGTTACAAAAATAAGTACAGATGCAATTACATGTATATGTATATTAGTTAAATCATCTACCGGTACAACATTACGTTGTATTTAAAGCAAAACATTACGTTGATTTCTAAAGTAACAAATGCAACTCAATTGGCAATTGGTACTTTAAATTGTTCTTCTTGAAAAAAAAGACTTGTTGAGTTTAAACTGATAAGGTGAACTAGAAAACATAGAGGGATCCGGTATTATAGCGCTACTATGAGCACCTAGAACTTAGCGTAACCAGTCTACTTCTTGACAGAAATATATCTAATCAATTATCAAATGATAAGACGAAAATGTCAAAAGTTAAGAAAACTATTTGACTCACCTTTGGTAACAAAATTAGAATGTGTAAAGTCCCAAGAATTATTACTCTAGCTGATTTTCGTAACTTCATTTTGTCTGTATTCCAAGCTATTGGCACTGGTACGGTATTATTCTGATATTGGCCTTACTCCTGAGCCTCGTTCTCGTTTTAGCTCCGCCTACCGCATTGATTGACACTCTGTAACAGGGAGAATTAATAGTTTATCGTAAAATTATTACTACTCGATGCAGGTAAATCTAATTTCCATGACATTACATTCAAAAACGGGCAATGAAATTAACCCTTATCCCTTCATGCTACATTGGACACCGTTTATTAAAGGGATAAAGTTAATTACAGAGATGATAGATTAGATATAAGATCTTGCGACTCATTCGTTGCATTCTCCAGTGTGAATGTTCAGGAGCGAGTGAAACCCTTTCCAAAGCAAGCGTTACTTTTAAGATCCGTAGTAAAATAACTATGGTAAACATTGAGGGGAAAGAAGAAAATGCTGATCATCAGCATTTTCTTCTTTTCCCTCGGTGTTTTCCGTGATATAGCCTTCGGATTGCCCGCTCTTGTAGCATTAGTGCTATCCTTTGCAGGACTTTCAATTAAATTCAGCATGAAATTTTGTTATTTTTGGAGAAGTGTTGAACTATCTCAACAGAGCATTATTACATTATAGATAAGCGTAAGTGAGGCACGCGCTCGCTCGTGCCCTTGAGCGTCTGGATTTAACATAGCCCAGCGAGTGCTTAGAAAAATATGTATATTTTTAGCCTGGATTTTTCTAACATTTTGCTTTAAAAATTTGCATTTTGATTTTAAATTTAACCATACATTGTAATCTCATATAGTCCTTACGCCACATGCATGTTTTGCGTTTCTTGTTCACCCATTACAATTCGGCACACCTCGGGTGTTGTCGACCTAATGGAATCGGCCGAGTTGGAACGATTGACTTGTTCTGATTGATCGTTGCTAGAGAAGCCATACTGAATATCAATTTTGGAGGAAATTGGCGTCAGGCAAGGTTGGAAACTTTACCATGCATTTTGGTTCGCACTTGCAAAAAAGTACTTTTATATTCTAGAATGTAGATCTGTTATTAAGCTATATATATGCGATGTCTTTCCTGTCATTTTTCTATAATTTCATTACAGCAAAATTTTGCGCTGTAGGACTAGTGTATAAATATTTCAGCCTTTTCAAGTAACACTAAATGAACCTGTCCGAATAACTGAAGTCCAAATCCCCTTTTTATCGTAAAAAGAACCCCCAAAACACAAAGTCGCAGGTATTAAGTTGGTTCGCTTGGCCAGGTCCATTTTACTTTTTTCCTAAATTGACAAATCAAGTGTTTCTGAAGACCCATCTGTCACTTTAAAGGTTCACACGTTTGACGGATGGGTGAATATTTCATCTTTTTAGAAGAATTAATCGAACGCGACTAAACTCAAAGCAACAATATGGGGGTTAAAGGTATGTCGGTTACCCATTGTATTTTAATAACTTTGGTAAGCTTTCGAAACATCATAAGTACATCTTTTTTAAACCGAAGTTACGATATTTTTGTTGCATTTTGATTCTAAAAAGTTAAAATGTAAACAAGAGGACCATGATGGTCCTTAATCGCTCACCTGAACCTAGAAAGAAAGAAAGTCACAATGTTGTCAAGTTCAAGAGCACATAATTTAAGATGTGAGATTATGATCCAGCTGAAAACTGCTTTCATAATCTTGAATGATCAATATTTGTGACTGTTACAGTAAAAACAAAGTGGAAGAAACCCACAATTTTGTCACAGTCAAGGGCACATAACTCTGTTCTGATAAAAATATTCTCATCAACATAATGTACAATTTTTTTTGATTGGTCAATATATTGTTAGAGTGAAAATAAAGTCGAAAACTGTAATTTTGTGAAATTCAAGGGCCAATAACTCTGGTTTTTCTGGTCAAATCAAGCTGAAATTTTCACTCATCCAGGATCTTATAACCACCAACATTGTGGCCAAGTTTTGTCTTGATTAGTCAATAAATGTAGATGCAACGGTGTAAACAAAGTCGAAAACAGCAATTTTGTCGAATTCAAGGGCACATAACTCCAGACTTCCTACTTCAATCACACTGAAAATTGAAGTCATCCAAGATCTTATGGTTACCAACATTGTGGCAAAGTTTTGTCTTGATCGGTCAATATTTATAGATGCTAGAGTGGTAACAAAGTCAAAACTAGCCATTTTTGAGGTTCAAGGGCACATAACTCCGGACTTCCATGTCTGATCTGACAAAAAATCAAACTCGTTTGAGAACTTTTAGTTACCAACAATGTTGCAAAGTTTTGTTTTGATCGGTCAATATTTGTAGATGCTAGAGTGGTAACAAAGTCAAAAATAGCCATTTTTGACGTTCAAGGGCAAATAACTCCAGACTTCCTGGTCCGATCTGACTCAAAATCAAACTCATCTGAGAACTTATAGTTTGCAATATTGTTGCAAAGTTTTGTCTGGTCGGTCCATATTTGTAGATGCTAGGGTGGTAACAAAGTCAAAACTAGCCATTTTTGACGTTCAAGGGCAGATAACTCCAGACTTCCTGGTTCGATCTGACCCAAAATCGAACTCATCGGAGAACTAATGGTCATACATATTCTGACCAAGTTTGGTTAAGATTGGTCAATATTTGTAGATGCTAGAGTGGTAACAAAGTCTAAACTAGCCATTTTTGACGTTCAAGGGCACGTAACTCCAGACTTCCTAGTCCGATCTGACTTAAAATCGAACTCATCCGAGAACTTATGGTCATACATATTTTGACCAAGTTTGGTTAAGATTGGTCAATATTTGTAGATGCTAGAGTGGTAACAAAGTCAAAACTAGCCATTTTTGACATTCAAGGGCAGATAACTCCAGACTTCTTAGTCCGATCTGACCCAAAATCGAACTCATCCGAGAACTTATGGTCATATATGTTTTGACCAAGTTTGGTTAAGATTGGTCAATATTTGTGGCTGCTAGAGTGGTAACACCAAAATGTGGACAGACGGACGGACGGACAGACGGACGGACGGACAGACGGACAGACGGACGCCGACGGACAAAAAGCGACCACAATAGCTCACCTTGAGCACTTCGTGCTCAGGTGAGCTAATAAATAGATGGACCATTGTTGTAATCACAGTCTGCTTGTTTCTCCATGGATGATCCAGCAGGTTATGAATAATGTACCCATCGTTTCATTAATGTACCCATCGTTTCGAGTGGTTGAAACCCTTTCCCGAACTATCCATAGTTTTGATGCACTTCATTTATGAAACATTTGAAAACGCTGAGGAAAAGGGAAAATGAAGACATCCATCATTTTCTCCTTTTCCCCCAATGTTTTCTAACCAATTAAGATGTTCCACATTCAGTCCATTTATTTGTAGTCTGCAACAATTGTCAAATCGAAAGAGTCATGCAATCTGTCGTTTAGAGAAAAGCTGAATCTTCGGTTGGTGACCAAAAGGTTGTAACTATAGCCTTTTAAAGTCCCACATACAACGCTTTGGGTCATCATTCAACTGGATCTTATGTGATGGCTCGTGCCCTCTGAGCTGAAATTTCGTATAGTTTACCCTTACTAATGTAGAAATACTTTGGTTATACTATTCTTATTACATCAACTTTTTAATGTTTTTTCCCTTTTCCTAATGTAATGTGTCATTTTATAAGTATTTTTGCGTTTTTAGTAAATTTAATTTCGTCGTCTGCATCACCTTTGAATTTGGTATAGTTTAAAATATTGTCGTCTGATAAAGTATAACGATGAATTTGGGACCATAAAAATCCGTATTTGTGGCCTCAGCTGTCTTGTGAAAAGCACCTGCCCCTCACGGATCCCTTTTTCGTATGCAAATTAGTTTTTACCTTATTTGGAAATACCGTCGCGTGGCTCCTAGGCAACGAACCATCTTATTACACCTGGTCGTGTGCCCAAATCGTCGTTGTTATTGCAAAACCTCGTAACTCCAGCTTTCATCAAGCTGGAGTTACGAGGTTTTGCAATAACAGCGACGAAATGAAGGTCAAATGAGTAGGTATTGTTGGTTAAATTTACAGTATTTCGTATTTTAAAGGAATTTTGTGGTATCAATATGATGCCAATATGGCATTTTCAGCCGTTGAGCTTTGTCCAGTTGTTCCTTTTAAACCGTTTGAAATAAGAAGAACAGATGATCATAAAAGTTTAAACTATGTTACCTTTAACCCTAAAAGTCTTTTCTTCCAATTAAGGTATTACAAGGGATATCGATTTTTTAAAAAAAAGGAACTTCAAGCATAATATCGATCGATCCATTTGATACTGTCTTAAGCATTAGGAAAGATTATGGATTTTATGGATTCTGGTCGATCATTATGTTCAAAATATGAAGCTTTAAAAAATGCATAAATTAAATATTTTATTAAGACATGGAGTTAATTAATTTGGTCCTTCTGCAATATTTGACATCGCTTGCATTTTGGGGTTGGTTAAAATACGACAAATTGCCTTCAACCTTTCTAAACAAGACCTGGTTTTGACTTCCGTTACAGAAAACGCTTGGAAAAACATTGAGGCAAAAGAAGAAAATGTTGATAACCAACATTTTCTTCTTTTTTATCAATATTTTCTCAGCTATTACATTCACATTTCCCATACTAAGTAACATTGATCTTGTCTTCTGAAACAGATTTCAAATAAGACCGGTCGGTCGTTTGGGAAAGGGTTAAGAAAAGTGATTAACTTTTCTCTATTTTGAGCCTCTAACTCCTGTCAAGATTGTTTTTATCTACATTTTTACTTTTAATAAAAAATAATATTATTTACACATCATATAGAAGGAATTGGAAAGGAAAATTCCAACACAAACCCCTAAACTAATGGCGAAAGGGACGGCCCTTCGGTTCGTGGTAAGTGTGGCGATTCGGTCCAGTGATTCATAATGAGAGGCTGGGTAAATGCACTAAAACCTTTAGCAGACGACAAAACTTGAAATGAACCCAATCCAAATTCAAAGGAAAGCAGACGATGTCAGAATTTTCAAAATTAAAATTCTATTTATAGAATCTAGTTCAGAAAATATTGAGTTAAAAGTAGAAAATGCTGGTTTACCAGCACTTTCTTCTTTTAGCTCAATGTTTTCAGAACCATTCTAAGGTTGTGCACACACATAGCAAAAGGAAAGGGGTTAATAAAGTTTACATTTAAACCGAGAGTCAATTTAACAGTGTGAGTTTGTTATATTCTGATTTTTTTCGGGAGACAGGGCGGAGCCTAGTAAACGGTTCATTACATTTAAGCTTGAGGAGAAACAGCCTTCTCGCTTGGCGGTACATCGTCGGTATTATTGCAAAACATTCTAACTACAGCGTGAATCAGGCTGTAGTTACGAGGTTTTATAACAACTCATTTTACAATAGAACGTTCTTTCAATTTCGAAATATGTACATGCTCGTGCCGCACGTTTTTCTCTTATATCAACCAAGATATCGAGAAGTAAACTCGTCGAATAACCTCTTCGCTTAGCCACACCCTGTGAGGTGAATAAAAATGGATTATAAGATTTGGCGGGAGTTTTCAACTACTGTGCAAATCACATGGGACGACATATGGTCCTACACCTGTTATGTTTTTTTAAAACTTTAGAATTTTCTAAAATTGTCTGTTGATTTTTTAACAGGTTGAATGCTGGTGATAAATTATGGCAAACTCCTAAGATTGTGTGCAGTAATGTATCGAAGACAAAGTATGTGCTTTTTAAGTTTACGAAGATTTCAACATTTTGCTTTGGTCGATGTGATTATGTATTCTTTAGATGTTTTGAGCGGTTTGAGCGTCCATCGAAAATCAACGAAATCTATGCAACGATTGTTTTCGGGTAGTTATTTATCGCTTTCAACAGCTTTCAGACATTTTGCGAAGACTGACATCACAATCTTGTAGCATACCTAGCTAGTAGAGTCCACCTAGCTATCATTTCAGATCTTTGTACAAAAAAAAATAAAATCGTAGGAAATCGATCTAGATGAGATGTCCCAAGGAAGTCAAATACACTGTATTCTTCCATCAGAGACATCAGAGAAGACATGATGACGCAATAGTACATGCTACAGGTAACTCATACCGCACATATATGCAGACAAAATGGTAATACATACAGACATGGCTGCTCTTTGCAAACAATACACTTTCGTTATCAGTACGATAAGGGTTCAAGTGTTAATTGTGTTGTATTGGCTAACAGATAGACGATAAGAACAGGTGCCTGCGTTAACGAGGTATCATCAACTATAACAATGGTCGAGGTGCCATCAGTATTGTGGTGTACAGTATATAGGTAATATTGGCATCTCACCTACACTGATTGATTCTAGAAAACGTATCATTTTACTTCGAAGGTTTCATTATATTGCAAATTTGTCATCATCTATACTGTTATAAAGAGATACATGTTCCTTTACAGTATAAATCCGACATAAAAATTGGCATCAGATTTTTATGAATCTAATTATTCTATTGGTGAAAATGTGCCACCATATTTATGTCTACATTGACATGGCATTTTTACTGATCTCAGTGGCGGATCCAGGGGGTTCGGGGGGTTCAAACGAACCCCCTCTGTAGCCTGATTCTTTCATTTTCATGCAGAAATTCAGTCAAAAGTGTGTAATACTTGTAAAACGAACCCCCTTTTTTGTAAAAACGAACCCCCCCCCTTAAAGAAATCCTGGATCCGCCGCTGGATCTATATATATGTATAAGTCGGCTCTACAAAGCTGTTTCTTAAAAGTTGTAAAAGAATGTAATTACATGTATCAACCATTGGAACACTATCGTACAATTTCATCATTTGTTGTTATGATGCTGTTTCGTGTACATAGGCTACGATGAGTTTTTGACAGGTCCATATCAGACGAAAAGTATGTTTATTTTCATTTCAAAAAGTTTTCAGTAAAATATCACGGTCTTGTTCTCTCAAAGGAATGGATAGCAAGCGGTTTGTGTCATTTACGATGCGATTTGTAATAGATTATACAGTCAAAGGGAGATAATTTCCACATACTCTGTCCTTATTAGGGCAAAAATGCAATAATTACTGTTCATTTCATTTTCAAACATAGGTAAACGTTCGGCTATGAAACAAGAAATGTGAATTCGATTGCTTTCAATTTCATACAGTTTTTATATTACTATCATGCTGTCTCTGTTCTCTCTTTTTTTTCTGTCTTCTCTTTTTTTTAACATCGGCCCAGTTTTACAAATGTACACCATGCTACCAGTCAAAAGAATTTTATTTATTTTTTTTTTTCTATTTTTTCCCAAGTTTCTTTCCATTTTTTAAAAGTAAACAATTAAGCCAATCATACAGTGAGATTCATATAAAGATATAAAATTGAACTTACATTTTTAATGAAATCCTGTCCGGTTTATAATTTAAAAACAAATAATTGAAAAAATAAATCCAGATTGTAAATACTTTTATGTCATAGAAACAAGTCTATCGATCCAATCATTTAAAACACAAAGAATGCACTAAAACAACATTTGACATATTGAACAATTAAATGAGGATACACCATGTGAAAGTCGTGTGGCATGACCATAGTACCCTAAAAAACACCTGTCAATCAAACAAGGTTAAACATGAGGGGCGGAGCCTATTGTGTAAACTGGCCAATCGATATCGTCATGCCTCAGGTGTCTCCGGCAGTCGCGTGCCGAATTACACCTTTTGAAAATTTTATTGCCATAGTAATATTATCAAATTCATTTCTTTTGATTTGATTTAAAGATAGTGGTAATTTTGAAATTAAAGAAAAGTGTAACTAAAAATAGTTTTGGGCCCACATGGTGTTCCGATACAGACGACAATTTACCTTTTTTTCAAATGTATGATTGGCCCACTGATTCGCGAACAAGAAAATAAAGTTAAACTGCAAAGTCAAGATAAATGTTGTTGTTTTATGGTATAGAATGTTACGGAAAAGGGTTATGCCATATCATCTTATTTTCCAAAACATTTTCTGTTACAGTGATCAAAATGTTGAGCACACTGTCAACTAAGCAAATTTTAAAGAGCACTTACACTGACAAAGTATAGAATAATCAATGGCCATTGAATGGCAATTCAAAAACAAAAAACGATCAAAATCAAAACAGATTTGACAATGTTAAAATAATACATATATCTGCTTGTACATTTATTCTTTAAAAGTTATACATAAGACAGTAAGCATGCCTTTGTCAAAGTCTTTCTGCAAGGTTCAACAAAATTAGAACCTGTTAGTAGAACGGTAAAAAAAAGTGTATTCAGAATCATTAATACACAAAGAGGACGTCAACACAAAAGCAATGAAATATTATGAATGATATTTAGCCGGCTGCAACAGGTGTATTTTTCCCACCTGACCCAAACTGGAGCACGCCACTGTTTACACTTTGATATCATTATCTATGGTTGTTGCATCCGACCACGATCCAATACACTGTCCCCGCCTTAAATCCATTTAACAGACGACAAATTTATGAGTGAATGTAGATGACAAAAAAAGGATGTGATAAAGATAAGAAGACCAGGCATTACTTTAGGCAAAAGATAAAAATGCTGGACATCAGAATTTTTCTTCTTTTGCCCTAATGGTTTATGTTTATGTTCTATCAGGGACGTCAAAACTGGGTAATGTTTGCGAAAATGTTAGAACCTTACGTAGACGATAGCATTTTGTCTACGAAAAGTGATAAGGGGCGAAGAAACAAATTTTCTGTGGGATAGAACATAATGGGGAGGGGGATATGGGTTACCATCAGTTATTCTCTTCTGTCGAACCTTTCGCATGCTCTCTTTTTGAATGACGCCAAATTAAGTTACTTTGGGGAGACACTTACATGTATGTGCCTTATATAAAAACGTGTCTCGGTAACTAATGCCTGGTACAAGATATGGAAAGATTCGGACGTCTTAGGTCGTTGATCATGGTCCGTATTTTTAGTAGATATTTAAACATGTTGAAATCAGTCCAAATGTATCTTTTACCATGAGTTGATTGCAGGGCATGTTTATTAACACTCTATGACATATTTTGCAAGATTATGTTACTATATTATCTTCAAACAAGTGGATTAAATGGCCATTTTCCCACGATTTCAGTCTCCAAATTCAAGTTTTCTTTTAGATTTTCAAATGCTGTTTTAATCCTGTTTAGATATTTTCGGCAAACACATATTTTGTCATCGATTGATCATTATTGGGTTTAATATAGTCTAGACACTGTTTTAAAGTCAGGCAATCAGTTTTCGTTAGAATCATTATTGGCCAATCATTTGTGTTAAAGTGGTGCGATCAGCAGGGGTAAGGCAAGGCGTGATATTTCGCCCTGTTTTATTCCGTTATAATTGAACGTTTAGCGGATTTTCGATAATCCTATTATTATGATATTATTGAAATGATGGGCGCCTATGACCTTTACCGTTTGTCGGGCAGGATTTAACTAGATGTACGGAAAGGCTAGAATTCTGTCACCTACGGATTATATGGAATAACCAAATTAGACAAACGATTAGTCTAGCGCTAACATGAATTTATGTCCACTGGAAACATTTTCCCAAGTAGGCTACCATAACCATGACATTTACACACTACTTTGGAAAAATATTGCGAACAAAGATTAAAATGATGATTAGCCTTTTCCACATTCCATTATGACTTACTACAAATATTTTATAATAAAACCTGTTTTAATATTAACGTTTATTTCACCATTTGCAACTTCTTTTAATTAAGCCAGACCAAGTCTTCAAGCAACAAGCAAAGAAAAATAATGAGATTAATGATATGATTATTCTTATATTGGAGCCGGGATCAAGAAAAAGGGCCTTTGTGGAATTTGATACCACTATGGATCCAGATCAGCATGTGCCTACGCGCAGTCTGACCGAGATCCATAGTGTTCTCTCACATTTTCTTTATAGCATGTATCAACTACATGGGAGCAAAGTGGATCCTGATAAAGCTGCAGTTTGGCACAATCTAATCTTGATAGATGGTGATCATATATGCTGTAAGGGCCCATTTCCTCAGATCATAGCTCATTTAACCCATTTCCAGACGGCGAAATTTTGGAATTTTCCAATTTGAAAGGTGTTGCAGACACTATTTTCAAGTTGGTGTTATTCTAAAAGATCTTTGCATTTTGTACTAGAAAACATTATGGGAAACGAAGAAATTGCTTGTCACAAGTAATTTCTTCATTTTACACGATGTTTTCCCAATCAGTTTTCTTCATTGGTGTCTAAAAGCGTCACTGTGTGGTAATGGGTTAATTGTTCACTATACATTGGCGGATCCAGAGGGACTTTCAGGGATTCAAACGACCCCCCCCCCACCCCTTCTGTAGCCTGATTATTTCATTTTCATGCAGAAATTCATTCAAAATTGTGTAATAATAGGAAACGAACCACCTATTTGTATTTTGGAACCCTTTCACAGAAATCCTGGATCCGCAGCAGCTCTATGTTTTGTAGGAATTCTATAGATGGAATCATTGTCTTGGTACTTAAATATGGCGTATTTCTCAAGTCAGAAAAGGAAAGATTAATCGTGTCACTGACTCCATCAGGCACTTGTTTGTCTCCTGCATGATACACCTGCTTCATGTTTCATTAGGCTTACACAACACTTTTATGGCCCTTTCCTGTGTGACGAAATTTTAAAATGGTTCCAAGTCGAAATCGAGTTGCGAACGAAAACATAAATGTACAGGAAATTAGAAAAAAATGTAAGAAACATTGAGAGAAAGAGAGAAAATGCTGAATCCTGATGATCTGAATTTTCTGTAGTTTCATCGTATGTCTATTTGGCTTTACATTACTATATTTAGTAACGACAAAATACTAGGGCGGAGGTGTTGAGTCCAATGACTGCTGCAGATAAAACAAATGTTGATAACAACAGTGTACAAATAGAGCACAGAAAATATTGAGCAAAAACGAGAAAATGCTGGTTACCGACATTTTCTTCTTTAAGTCTCAATGTTTTCTCGGGTCTTTTCTATTATGGACGTCAACCAACTAAACTAACGTTTTTTGTGCTCATCATTTTATCATTTGAAAATACATATTGTATCGTTTGAAGAATGCATAAAAAAATATTATACGAGTAAAATGTTTAAAATCGATTTTCAAAATTCAGCGAAGCATGTTGTTAACCAAGCCCCCTTGTCACCGGTTGCCATGGAAACTATTTTTGGGTAACAGGGAGATACCGTTACTAGTCACGTGATGTCTCAGCCTAATGTCGCCACGCTGCACCTGCCGACAATCTTCACTGAACAACTACTTGTTGATACTTTAACTTCACAGGGAACGGTTTTATCAATTTAATAATAACGTAATTTCGGACAGACAAATATTATTTTGTAGGTGTTGTTATAAAATCTCGTAACTACGGCTTGATTCAAGCCGTAGTTACGAGATTTTATAATAACACCGACGGTTTATCAAAACATGACGGTAAACAAAGTCTATTTTTAGCACAAAATTTAATTTATCGCCATTACCTTAAATTTTTGTTGCTTCCCCTTACTTGTTCATTTTTTCAAATTTTGCAAGGCGACAGAATCTAATATTACTCATTTCCATAAAAAAGCTTAAGCCCTAACCTACCCGCAATTATAGACTACCCCAATTTGATAGATGTGTACATACATAATGTTCCATCAGTAATCTTTCGATTCGCCAATCGGATTAGATTGAATGGAGTAATTTACGCCCAACTCAACAGCTAAGGTAATATGGGATTTAAAGTCTCATCCGAAGGACTGGAGTGGCGATGGGATCGAACATGCGACACCTGTGATCCAGCGCGTTAACTAATGCTGTACAAAATCTGCCCATCTTTCGAATCGGACTGGTCTAATTTATGTCAATGGGGAAGGGGTTAATGACAAAAGGAAAATTTGGCATAGAGCTAGTGAGGATAATCAGGGGACTCATTTCTTATTGCCGTGATATACAACATTTTACATGCAACCAAACAGTGTTTTTTTTTTCTTTGTCTATACCGTTCAAAGATAGAAATCTAGACATCGGAGGTTAATCATCAAATAAAATCGTATAAAAAGTCAATAAATTTAGAGTGAAATAAAGAAACTTTAAAAAGCACATAAAAGTCATAGAGGCGTTACTAAATGACATTTGGAAGATGGGCTAGTTAATAATCATAGTTTGGATGGACATATGGTAAGGATACACATAAAATAATGTTTTACTATTAACCTACAGCGGGGTCCTTTTGTGAAGAAGTAGTAAAGGTACTGAGCTTCTAGGCATTTGTTCACTATTCGAATCCCACCCACACTGCTACTTACATAGACTTTTAGGCATACGAGATCAACAGATAAAGGGGGTGAAGACATTCTAAACGTGTTATTTCAAATCCAAACGTTATGTTGTGGGTAGTCATTAAAATGATAAATCCACAACATAACGTTAGTTATAAAATAAATCATGTTTTGCTTTAGAACTAAAAAAGCCTTTCCCGCCATTTATCTGTAGCCCTGCCTACTGGTCAAAGCCTTTTAGAGTCCCAGCCTCACTGGTGGTGAACTCGGCCAAAGCGTGGGACGTTTTTTCGCGATCATTGTATTCCGTCGGTGTTGTTATAAAATATCGTAACTACGGCTTTATCGAAGCCGTAGTTACGAGATTTTATAACAACACCGACGGTTTGTCAATACATAGCCTATCGGTAAACCCGGTCTATTTATAGAACAAATTCGTTGTTATTAGAAAAACTATCCAATCAGATCTTTAAACTCACATTTAAACGCAAAATATCTGTACCTTGTTGTAGCGAAAAACGTCCATCGCTTTGGCCGAGTTCACCACCAGTGAGCCTAGTACTGTTGATATCCAGAACAGTTACCGTCAGTAGCGCGGAAAAAAGGTCATCGGGAGTGACGCAATGCCTAATCCGAGTCTTCTCTGATGTAAATACGCTCTTTGATATTTTTATTTTTCGCTATTTACGAATAAATAGCGAAAAATCAAAATATCAAAGAGCGTAGATCTATTTACATCAGAGAAGACTCGGATTACGCAATGCCTAATACAAACTCAAAATTAGCAGTCCCTGATCAGGATCGAGTTTGCCTCATCATGTGAGTATGGAATTAAAATATTAATATATAAACTCTGAAATAATATTTAGTCTATATTTTGTTCTGCTCCGCGGGGGACATCCCAGTTGGTCTAATCCCATTTCGTCTAAAATTTAAATTTCCCATTTCGTCTAAAACCCTTATTTCAAGAAATTTGCTTTTCTTCTAAAATATTTTCTCAGTTTGTCTAATATATATTTATTTATGCATGTATTAGGCTTACAGATCTATATTGTTTAATAATGTATTTTTATTTAAGATTTTTAGGACATGAAACAAGGTCTGAAAAAGTATTAGACGAAATGGGAATTTTTCGTCTAATCCAATATTTTGATATATTAGACGAAATGGGATTAGACCAACTGGGATGTAACCTTAACATAACCGCTCCGCGCACGGATATTTCTTATAAACCACACTTTAACGTTAAGCAGAAAAAATCGTTGCTTTTCCTCCGAAAAGCTCGTAACTGCAGCTAACCAAGATGTAGCGACGAGTATTTTTTTTTTTTTTTTTTTTTTTTTTTTTTAGGAAAGCGACGAAATATTTTCTGCCAAATTGATGATCGATTGAATCGCAAATCGATCATTTTCCCAATCAGGTTAGGTGACACATGTCATACGAGTAAAGCGAGTCAAACAGAGGTTGTCTCCCTCTATTCATAAAAACGACGTTTTACCATATTTGGTCATGCAAGTTGAATTGTTAATGTATACAGATTTAAAAGATTAATTGAAATTTAAGTTATCTTTTTTTTTGTATTTTTGTTTTACATGCTTTCTTTTTTACTTACTCGTAATTACTAGTCATTACTAGTCATTTGACCCTTATCAGCGTATAAGCCTTTCGCACAGACTGTACAAGATTGTGAGATATCTGTGACCTTTATTTCACTTGCGTGCTCCATGTTTTGCATTAAAAGCTGTTTATAAAGAACGAAGCTTCCTTATGAAGAATAAAATGTTGTTTGATTTCGAATTAGCAACCCATTACTCTGTTTCTCACCCCAGAAAGACGATTTATATGAATACAAAACTAAGGCTTCTTTTAAAATTAATTAATACCGGGTATATTAAGAATGCTATCATGTCCTTTTTCGTCGACATGTGGACATATTTCTGATGAGCCCGAACGTAGCCTTAATTGAACACATGCTTTTAAAAAATGTAAAGAAGCTCCTTTCCTCATGTCACAAATAGACAAAAGCACACTTATGACGTAACAGAGGAGTTTCTGTGTCAATGCGAATCAACAATCACACGAAGAAAGGAACGCCTGTAAGTGCGACTTACTTATCTCTCTAATGTGCTTATCAGCAAATCTGGCAGGGCATTACCAGCAATTAGGAGCAACAAATTACAAGACTATTAACTCAAGAGGCGGATTTTCGTGGACTGCTACGGAAAAACGTTAAAATAACGTCGAGAAAGTGAAGTGTGTTTTTTTCTCTTGTTTTCAGCGTTCATTCTCTCAGTTTCGTTTTAGTCTGACTTGAAATGAACAAGCAAGTGGACTTAGTAAAGTACGCTACATACTAATATGCGTAACGAATCCTGAGCTAGACTGAAACGTAACGTAACAAAATGATAAATATATACAATAAAAAAAATTGGAGAAGCGCATTTTGTCTTTGAAGTGTTCCTAATTTTCCCTTTATCCACGATTTTAAATATTTTGCATATTCAAGTAATTGTATAATAGTACACAGAAGAATGCCCTTCGAAACCGCATCCATAAGAATGAAAGACATAGCCTCTACTTAGAATAGCTAAAAATGTGACCATGTTCAATGGGATCGAATATCCTGTTCGATGGTCCACACAGCATGTGTTTTCGCGGTTTCCTGTGGAAGAAACCGGATATTGTTGTCCATGCTCTTCTATGCGCATGACCAATCCCGTGGTCTTTAAATTAATACGCATGCTTGACGTTGACCCAATCTTCACGCTTCATTTGGTATATCAAGTGGATGGTGGTGCTGGTGGAAAACTGGCGCGAACGTCCACAATTTCCACCAATTTTACCATGTCCGCTGATTTTTGTCAATTGTTTATCGTCGCAGCGACACATCAGAAGGACTTATCTATCATGAGTATATTCGAAAATGCCATAATTAAAGCTCCAATAAGACAGAGTTAAAGCTACTCTTGACATTCGATTCTCCCTTGCACCAAAATTGACAATGTGAAGTAATACATACATGGGCCAACACTGTGACTCTGTGTCAAAAACACAAGCTAGTCTTCAAGACCAGACTGAAATACTCACTAAAATCGTATACACGAGGTGATTCAAAAATGTGCAAAGAACATAGGTTTTGAATGAGATGAAAGTTGAAAGTTGCAAGATTGTAAATGTTAATAATAAGCAGCGCGCGTGCATATTGCCATGCTTTACTGTTCATCGTAAAACCTACTTGGATCTTGTTTCCTGGCTCCCATTCAGTTTTAATCGTTTTTTCAACTGTTTCTTGTTAAAACAAGTTTAAACTAAGAATTTTAATGAGTCATTCTAAACAATCTACCCCTGTTGTAAAAGACATTTGCCACACAGATTTGAAATGTGCAAGTAGAGCCCCCTTCTGCGAAGTGTTTTAAAGGTGCATTTACCGCAATAACACTTTAGTTTTAGGTGAAAACATTGAAATTAATGCATAGTGTCTTTGTATATTTATATCTTGAAATTCTAGATGGAAACATACTGGTACATGTATTTAACGTATTAACCCATTACCACATATTAACTCTTTTTGACTCAATAAAAGAAACCAACATTAGAAAACATTGTGGTAAATGAAGAAATTGCTTGTCACAAGCATTTTCTTAATGTCGCACAATGTTTTCTACCCAAAAAGCCCAATAGATTTTACATTCAATTCACTTTAAATTGTCATCTGCAACATATTGGAATTTGGAACAGCCCAAAATATTGTCGTTTGGTAATGGGTTAAAGCCCGTCTCTCTGTGTCCATCTTCTGGAAGGTGGCACAATTTTAAGTCAACATCGCCTTTCATATCGCATCTTTGCAAGCCAAGGTACAAAGTTGGGATAGAATCCTTGGCTTGTGAATATGATCATATCGGAGCAACAAACAAGACCGACGGGGGTATCGAAATTCTTAATTTGAATCCCAAACTTGCTTGTTCAAATGTTGTAAATACTTTTCGGAATAATTTGAACTCATAATTCGTTTTGCACTTTAAAAATAAACTTATAACATCTATTCTGCATCTCATGCAAATCTTTATCTTTGAAGGTAACACAATTGTATTAATTTTGTCTTGTTAATTTGTACTTTTACTATGCTGAAGGTGGAAACTGCCACTAAACTATACTGGCTTCAAAGCTACATATTAAAGATGGAGTAATGGCTTTTCAAAATGGCAATATTTCATTTATCATTCATCGAAACCAATGATATGGGTACTTATTGGAATCGTCTCACAGAGACGATTCCAATGAGTACCCACAACATGTAGTTTTGGATGTGAAATAACAACATTAGATTGTCTTTACTCCCTTTTATCTGTTGATTTGCTGGTTTGCCAGAAAGATTTGCAGAATTGCAGATTTGCCTGAAATGTTCGGCGACCATAATCCCGTGATGTAAGACAGAGTATAACTGGAGAAGCGTCGGTAATCAAAAATTAACCATACGTTCTATCTCTCGCCAGATACGTTTTCCTAGAATTTTTTTTTCTACCAGGAAAGTTCCACGTTCCCACGGTCGGTAAATCTGGTTTCCGTATGCATCACAGATGTTTTTCAAACCCTTAACTATCTTACAGACGACATTTTCTTAGATCAGTCGAAATTCAAAGAAGCTGCAGACGACAAATATGATGTGACAAAAGCAGTTTAGAAATTCTTGGTATGACCAAGAAAGTTATGTGTTGAAATAATGGCTGTGATTTTCAGTACTGTGGTGTTGCAATATTTATTTGAAATTTATTTATATATATATATTTTTTTTTTGATCATGCAGTAAAGGGTTAAAATAGAATATGTCTCTGACACACGCCCGATACAGCACTGAAATTCCGAAAGTGTACTTATAAGCCTTTTTCCTCCGCATGTTGTTTTTGATGACTAAGCATATTTTGATATCAACTATGAAGTTCTAACAACTATCGTCTTTGATGAAGTTCCAACGACAGTTCTCATATAAACCACGTCACCTCTTATTTAATTATACCATTACTGTACAATGACGCCTTCTGACTCTCTAACATGAATAGGCTTGGGAAAACATGACTATGTTACTGCCAATCTGAGATCTCTTTCAATGTAAACCAGCTTGCTAATTTTACCTCTAGAAAAAGGGTTAAAGTAATCTACATATTGCTTATAATCATCGTCCACAAAAGCCACAGTTCTAGCGAAAGATTGCACTTGGCACTTTATTTGCGGTCTTGGTATTGCGGTAAACTTCGAAGATGAGCTACAGACCTTTTATCCCTTTTCTCAGAAATCTATGGTTTTGAACCCCTTGCAAATGAGTAAACAGTACACTCCATGGACTTAGCCCCAGTTGACTGGAAACGTTTGTAATATCCACTGATAACGCAGAGCTACTCGAAGTAGCTGTTTGACTGCATAAGTCCTAGGACTAAGTAGGCAACATTAAGCAAATAGAGGGCAAAATTAAAGATGAAAATCCCACTTTCTCCCCTCAATATCTCATCTTTTTGATTTGCAATTTTGCTTTCTGTTCACACATTCCCCCACATTGACGCTTTTTGACGGCCAAAGAAAAGTGCTTTGGATAACATTGAGGAAAATTAAAAAAAGAGACAAGCACTGTCTTCACTCCGCATTATTTCCTAAAAATAAAAAAAAAATGTTTTTTTAAGATATTATCAACTTGCAATTGTCATCTGCAAGACTTTTCAATTTGGCACAATCCAAAACCTTTCCGTCTGGTAATGGATTAAGACATAGCACCTTCATCTGTGGTCTTGGTTTGAGGTATATATTAAGAAGAGCTTTGGAATTTAATCCGCTCTACAGAGGGAGGCATAAAATATACATGAACTCTGATAACACGCGATTTAATGTGAAATAAACAGAGATTGTGAAGATATTATGTAACTTTCAATAAACTACGCATTTCCAGATTTTTGATTGAAGAGATCACTCCACGAATTATGCCATCTGGTACAAAATTCAGTTCAAAACATTTTATCTAATTGATAATTCTGAATTACATTCCAAGCAATCCGATTGGCCGGTTCAGTTGCTACATCATTTCGTTTTCTTTTTCATTTTTATTTTCTGCTACTAAAGTTACGCCATTTCCAAACAAGGTGTCAAACTGTCGCAAGATACGCCCGTAACACTGCTTTTTGTCGACAGGGGGAGCAGATTGGTAAGAGTTTCATGGTCCTAGCTATCATACTTTTCGAGATATGCCCTGGACAAAAAAAGTATGAAAAATAATTAAGGGCAATAACTCAAAAAATAGACCAGCTAGAAATATGGTTCTTTTGCACTGCACTCCCCTTTGATGAGATCTATACACCCATGAAGTTTAATGATCCTAGCTATTTTACTTTTAGAGATATACTCCGGACAAGATTCTAGTATGAAAACAACAAAGGGTAATAACTCAAAAAATAGGCCAGGTAGAGTTATGGTTCTTGTGCACTGCACTCCCCCTTGGTGAGATCTATACACCCATGAAGTTTCATCATCCTAGCTATTAAACTTTTAGAGACATACTCCGGACAAGATTCAAGTATGAAAAACAACAAAGGGCAATAACTCAAAAAATAAGCTAGGTAGAGTTATAGTTCTTGTGCACTGCACTCCCCCTTGGTGAGATCTATACACCCACGAAGTTTCATGATCCTAGCTATTATACTTTTAGAGATATACTCCGGACAAGATTCAAGTATGAAAAACAACAAAGGGAAATAACTCAAAAAATAAGCCAGGTAGAGTTATGGTTCTTATGCACTGCACTCCCCCCTTGGTGAAATCTATACACCCATGAAGTTTCATGATCCTAGCTATTATACTTTTAGAGATATACTCCGGACAAGATTCAAGTATGAAAAACAACAAAGGGCAATAACTCAAAAAATAAGCCAGGTAGAGTTATAGTTCTTGTGCACTGCACTCCCCCTTGGTCAGATCTATACACCCATGAAGTTTCATGATCCTAGCTATTATACTTTTAGAGATATACTCCGGACAAGATTCAAGTATGAAAACAACAAAGGGCAATAACTCAAAAAATAAGCCAGGTAGAGTTATGGTTCTTGTGCACTGCACTCCGTAATGATATATGAGAAGTATATAACTGCCAAGTTTAAAGTCAATCGGACTTAAGGTGACAGAGTTATGCTCCGGACAAAGAAGTGGACGCCGCCGGACGCCGGACGCCAGACGCCCGGACGCCACGGGTGATCCCATAATACGTCCCGTCTTCGACGGGCGTATAAAAACGAACAATAGGCTACTTGCATATTGAATTAAATGATCAGGCTCCAGAGCCGCGTTCTTTAGAGCGAGATTTCTTAAGACGTTTTGGATGAAGCGTTTTTAAGACCGAGGCTTTGACCGAGCTGTTCCGAATGCTCCATATTTATACAAATGACGTCATCATGACGTCATTTGTATAATGTATGGAGCATTCGGAACACTGCGGTTTATGAATTATGGAGCGTTCGGAACCACTCGGTCAATATCTTCTTTATATCGTTTCTACAGAGTTGACCGAGGGTTCCGCATGAAGTAAAGAGTAATGGCGCCTCCCATTGAGGGTCTTAAAAATCTTGCTCTAAAGAACGCTTTATCCTAAAACATCTTAAGAAATCTCAAGATATCTCAAGAAATCTCGCTCTAAAGAACGCACCCCCAGGTTTAATGACACCAGTCAGGATGCAATTTTGCATCAAAAGAAGCTTTTCATTTGAAAAAAAAAAACAGTGTTTTTTTATAAATGATAATTATGATACAGAATCATTGGTGGTGAACTAAAACAATTTTCGCTACAACAAGGTATAGATATTTTGCGTTATAGATTTTTCCAATGACAATGAACTTTTCTAAAAACAGACCGGGTTTACCGTTTTGTATTGAAAAACTGTCGGTGTTGTTATAAAATCTCGTAACTACGGCTTCGAAAAGCCGTAGTTACGATATTTTATAACAACACCAATGGAATACATTGATCGCGAAAAAACGCCCCTCGCTTTGGCCGAGTTCACCACCAGTGAAGAATATGTATATAACATGGATCTATGACAAAATCCGCCAAAATCTAGAGGATTCGTCCATAGAGCTCTACAACTCGAAATATTTTCAACATTTTTTGCATATCATTTTACGAAAAAACACACATTCCATGGGACGGTTCAACTGCTGCATATTTGTGTCGTTTTTGCTTCCTGCCACTTAAGTTACGTCATTTCCAGAAATGAACAATACTTGCACGTTTAATTATATTGACAGGCGACAGGAATTTAAAACAGTTTTCAAGACATCTGTTATTTTGTTTATGTATAAACCGAGAACATGCTTCTCTGGCTAAACAGTTTACGCCTTCTACAGTCAAGATAGTAGGGAGACAAGTCGTCGGTGTAATGGTAAAAACTCGTAACTACAGCTTTCATCGAGCTGTAGTTACGAGGTTTTGCAATTACAACGACCAGGTGTTGTCAGGGGACGTTTACACCAACATATTATCTAGGTTATATAACAATCCATCTGATTGGACGAAACGTATGTCTCGGCCAATCTCATTGATTAATGTGCAATACCGGTATTCATTTATGGTAATCATCCCTAATTAGATTAATGCGACGTCGATTTTTTTGGCGACGTCGTTAACGACGTGGTTAATAACTCCTAATTGATCCTCGTCACCAGGGCTTTTTTAGGAATAGGGGAAGACACCGGAGGCTGGTAGAAAGGGGAAAAATCACACGCGGCATCCTGGTTTTAAGGAAAATTGTATAAAATAGATATACATGTAGTACATTTCATAGGTTAAAACCCACTACTGTAGACTTGAGACCCAGCAGGGCTAGTTTATAGAACTACAGCAAATGTGTAAAATGTTTCCTTTTCATTTTATTTGGATTTTCAGTGCGATTTTTCAAAATATGACAAGAGAAAATACTTGGGTTTTAAAGGGGAAAATTGATTTGGGGGGAAAATGTATTATTTCTGGAGGAAAAGGCACTGGAAACCAGGGTCACTTTCTTAAGGGGAAAAACCCTGGTCACTGTAAGTTAACACTGGATTTGAATCAGATTGTTTTCCGAAGATCTTTTGTTGATTTTCGCTAAACTGGCGAAAGATGTCTGAACAATCCATTTAAATGCTAGGTTTGAGGTTTGTTTGTTTGAACCCCTCTTATTTAGCCTATATGAAAATCTACAAAAATATCGTTCCAAAAACAAAGGTGTTGCGGACGACATAATAAATGCAATGCTCTTAGACAGGATAGAAAAGATAGTGGGAAAAGGTAGAAAAAGCTTGCGGTCAGTAAAATGTGTACTGTCTTCATTTTCACTAATATTTTCAAAGCTTTAACCCATTACCACACAGTGACTCTTTTTGACTCCTCGCAAGGAAATAGCTTTGGAAAACATTGTGGAAAATGAAGAAATTGCTTGTGACAAGCAATTTCTTCATTTCCCACAATATTTTCCACACAAAAAAGAGCAAAAATGTAAAAATTCATTCACTTGAAATTGTCGTCTGCAACATTTTTGAATTTGGAACAGTCTAAAATTGTGCGAAAGGGTATTTTATCTACCATTTTGATCGTTTATTCATGTTAAGTAAGATAATGATTGGAATGTAGGTAAAATGACTGAAATCATCCATATTTGTGGTATTTTCTCACAATATTCGGGACGGATTTATGATGAAAATTCATGGGAATTTTTTAAAATCCCACAGTAGCATTTTTGCGTACAATTTTCATACATATTTTTACAAATAAGTATTTGATATTTTAAAATCAATGCAAAGAGAAGAACAAACTTGAGAAAGAAACGTGGATTAAGAGAGACAGGGATAATATACATACTTTATATTTTTTATTTTTAGCTCACCTGAGCACGAAGTGCTCAAGGTGAGCTATTGTGGTCACTTTTTGTCCGTCGTCCGTCTGTCTGTCCGTCTGTCTGTCCGTCCGTTCACAATTTCGTGTTTACACTCTAGCATCTACAAATATAAGCCAATCTTGACCAAACTTGGTCAAAACATGTATGGCCATAAGATCTCGGATGAGTTCGATTATGGGTCAGATCGAACCAGAAAGTCAGGAGTTATCTGCCCTTGAATGCGAAAAATACTTAGTTTTGACATTGTTTACACTCTAGCATCTACAATTATTGATCAATCAAGACAAATCTTGGACATAACATTGTAGACCATAAGATCTCGGATGAGTTTGATTTTCAGTCTGATCTGACCAGAAAGACGAGAGTTATGTGCCCTTGAATTTGACAAAATTGCCATTTTCGGCTGTTTTTGACCTTGTTTACACTCTAGAATCTACAATTATTCATCAATCAAGACAAAACTTTGACACAATGTTTGGGACCATGAGATCCCGGATGAGTATGATTTTCAGTCTGATCTGATCAGAAAGTCGAGAGTTACTTGCCCTTGAATTTGACAAAATTGTCATTTTTGGCTGTTTTCGAGGATGTTTACACTCTAGAATCTACAATTATTGATCAATCAATCCAAAACTTAGACACAAGGTTGGAGACTATAAGATATCACATGAGTTTGATTTTCAGTCTGATCTGACCAGAAAGATGAGAGTTATGTGCCCTTAAATTTGATCAAATTGCTGATTTCGGCTGCTTTAGACCTTGTTTACACTCTAGAATCTACAATTATTGACCAATCAAGACAAATTTTGGACACAATGTTGGATATCATAAGATCTCGGATGAGTTTGATTTTCAGCCTGATCTGACCAGAAAGTCGAGAGTGCCCTTGAATTTGACAAAATTGCTGTTTCCGGCTTTTTTCGACCTTGTTTATACTCCAGAATCTACAATTATTTATCAAACAAGACAAATCTTGGACACAATGTTGGGCACGATGAAATCTTGGATGAGTTCGATTTTCACAATGTTATTGACCATAAGTTCGTTTTTAGTCTTAAAGTCATAAATATTTTTTGAATTGAAGAAAAGTGTTGCTTATATCATTTTGGTTCAGGTGAGCGATATAGGACCATCATGGTCCTCTTGTTATACTTGTCACGTCTATCAGTAAGCAGATGTTATAGGCTAAAGTCATCCTACAACGTCTTTGCAGAGTGATTTTAGTCTACAATGACTGCAAGAAATGGTTCAAAGAGAACCGGAAAGACAAGGGTTTACAAAAAACAACAACAATGAGATAAGTAAAAGATAAAAAGAAACATTTTGTCACAATCTCCAGCAAACAAAAACACTGCGTGAGAAAGGTTACCAGTCTAATCATGATGTTGTTGGCAGCATGTGACCTTTCACACAACCAATCAAAACGTAAATAATTAGCACGAGACCCCTGTCAGATCGCGTTCCGCGAGATCTTATCGGGTAAACACTTCCAAACAGATGTTGGATTTCAATTTTTGCCCAGTTTCTCAGTTTTACGAAAATAATGCCAAGATGATAAGTACACAACCGCCTTGAGTCTAAACATTTATCAACGAGGAGGGGACTTTAGAATAGGCTGATCTTGTAATTCCATTTAGGTATTCCATCCATAGTTACTTACCAAACACTTCGTGCACCTTCGGGCGTCATCCGAGGCAATGGAAATTGACGAGGAATACCCTAGTCAATTTCCGTTGCCACGGATGACACCTGCAGTTGCACGAAGTGCTTGGTATCTAAAGACGGAACACCTTAAAATGGGGTGCATGCAATATGGAAATACGACCGCAAGCCCTTCTCGTCTAGTGTCTTTGTAGGTAATTTTCGAAACTATTCTGAGGGTTTCGAGGTCATTCGACGTCGCTAGGAGTCTTTGGCCTACCGGCACAAATCTGTATCAATAACGAAGACCAAGAGATAAGCCGCTTTAATTCTCAGAATTGCCGTCGGCCTCAGTGCAGAAAGTTACGTTAAGTTAAGTTTTAGCAAAGAATGGCGGGGCTATATTTGGGACACCAGTTGTCGGTGCGACTATAAGGTTGTCCTGATGAATAAGGAAGAACAAGACGTCCTCAAATTGAATTCAAGGTGAAGAATGTTTCGGACTTGTTTAACCCATGACCAGACGACAAAATTTTGGACTTTTCCAATTTGAAAGGTGTTGCAGACAACAATTTAAAATTGATGAAAAATCAAAAATCTTTCCCTTTTGGGTTAGAAATCATTGTGGAAAATGCAGAAATTGCTTGTCACAAGCAATTTCTTCATTTTCCGCAAAGATTTCCCAAGCCTTTTCTTGTGAAGGAGTCAAAAGGCGTCACTGTGAGGTAATGGGTTAAGGTTCATTTCAGGTGAACGACTCCATTATTGAAATCTTCTTGTAAATCAAGCAGTGAGTTACCATGTTTTAAAACATGTCTTATCTGTCCGGCTCCCCTAGACGTCGTGTGCCCTCACAGTCAGACCCCAGACATTGATATCCCTAAAGATACACATTTATTTTCCTGCCCTGTCAATGTTCTACCCAAGACACTTCCTTTGATACATTACACGTAAAGATGGTATGCATTTGTTCTTTTTGAAAAAAAAATCAAATCGACGATATAGAAATAGTTTTACGTGCGTGAAGGAATGATCAATCGTTAGCCATGGCACTTCAACGGGAGATCACTAAGAAGCATCCAAACATTGACCAGGCCCGCAAGCATATTCGCCAGTACGTCTCAACGTGTGTCTCGGCAAATCAGATTAATTGTAGTGTAATTTTTAAGGTAAACTGGAAACTAGACACATCATTCCAGAATATTGATATGTTTATACCACAAAATCCTTTCTGTAAAAATGCTGTGGCGACTTTTGTCTGTTGATCAAGGTCGTAAAAGCAAGTCTGCTTTACCACGGTAAGGTCAGAGTAATCGTTCGTACTCCCAGTTGCATGGTCGTAAACGACTTAAAACGAGTGCAGTCATATACATGTACGTAAATGTAGCCAAATGAAAGTCGCATAAAACGCTAATAAAATTGTCAAAAATTGCATGTTTTTTCATACGAAGCACAAAATAAGTGACATAAATAAGCCGTTGTTTTTCTTACAAAAAGTCTCGTAACTACAGCTTTACTAAAGCGTAGTTACGAGGTTTTCGAAGAAAATTTTTACGCAATAGTCTTTGATTTGTTCAAAGCTCTATCTATCATTTTTTCAAAGAAGCTTACTCATCGACATTCAACGTTCGCAAGCAAAATTAGTTAAAATTGCCATGGGAAATATCCTAGTCAACGAAATTAATTTGAAAATAACTTCAATAAAGTTTTTAATAAAGAGGTTGCTATATTGACATGTGTCAATGACACCTGACCTTTGTTCAGCAGTCCGGGACCGCGGGCTCTCTGTCAAAGGGTTCATCAAACGGGCTAGATTGGATATTATGCGAATACATTTGAATAATGACGATCTTAACCCAGTACAAGTTAAGAGAACAGCCATTGATTGGATATTATGCGAATACATTTGAGCAAGGATCCAGAAAAGGGTCCCCTAAGGCTTTTGAGTCCAACGTGATTCCAGATCAGACTGCGTGCTCAGGAATCATGTTGTTCTCAAATAGCTTCATCATGGCCTGTAGCAACTGTAAGAGAGCGAGCATGGATCCCGGTTAGACTCAACTTAGGCACATGATGTTCTTGAAACATGGCTGTCTCAAATGCTATAAAGGACTTCTTTCCCATATCCCGGCCCATTTGAATAATTACCACCTTCACCTCGAATATGTTACAAGAACAGCCCTTGATGCAGTCATGAAAGATACATTGACTTTTTATACCATCAGTATTAAAGGAAATTATCTGACTTGCATAGTCAATAGATTTTCTTATGAAACAGCAACAATTACGATGTGTATGTATAACAAATATCCCGTCGCTTTTCGTAAAACAATCTGCAGTTACGAGGTTTTTGAAGAAAAGCAAAGACATTATAAGTACATGTACTCATATTATGTATATTGGGAAAATACTTTGGACGGTCGCTTTAATTATGAAGAGAACAAGTATTGGTAGTGCTAACCGTCTTTCGAAAACATGGATCCCACCAGGTTTTTTCTCGAGTGTTTTACTTGGACTCTATGTCTATGCTTACTTTAGCATTGATGTCAACTCGTTTGTATTTCTATTTTTGTGAATGAAATGGAAAATCGCATATTTTTATGTCTCCTTTGCCCCCACATGTATGTAATACCTTACAAGTCACGTTAGTGAATCCGGGTAGATTTCATTAAAGTTTTAATAACAGTTCAAATTACTTGTTGTAACATCACTTTAGAGCATGTCGAGTAATGATGAGCTAAAATATAGGATATTAGAGTCATTAGAGAAAATGATCCTAATGCGTGTACTTAACCCTTTCCCAAACAACAACATTTTAGCGTGATCCACTTCAAAACCTGCCACAAATGACAAATTGGATGTTATTAAAGATAGGATTTGTGTAAAATATGGCACAGAAAATATTGAGACAAAAGGAGAAACTGCTGGTTATCAGCAGTTTCTTCTTTTGTTTGAATATTTTCCCAAGCCTTTACAATCAGGGACGTCAAAACCAGGTCTTGTTTGGGAAAGGGTTAAGGCGTTCCCATGTTACCAAGTATACTAATTTTCACATGTTGCAGGGCTATTTGGACAATTACGATCACCATCCATTGGTGCATTACAAAATACTTTGACAGTATCGGGGACGACATCTTGCAGCGGATTGTCGTGTTTATAAACACTTGATATTGGTCCCGGCAACAGAAACGGGGATAGCTTGGCATCTTTCTTTTGTACCATCACTTGCATCTTCGCGAGCAAATAATTCCTCCCCCACTTGCAACTTCAAGACGTTCGTAAGTCAACAAAGTGGAGGTAGAATCATTGGCACGCAAATGTGCATTTAATTATAATTATCAAATGAAGGCTACCTTTTGTGCAAAAAGTAATAAGTTTTATTCAGTCTTAATTTGTTCTATCTGCATACAGGGATATCATTTGAGTCAAATGCAGCCAATGACGGTTACCTAATGACCATATTGAATTGGCCGTATTGCCATTTTAAAAATGTGGACTTCGCCTATCATGAGCCGAATTATAGAACATTGAATACCGGTATTACTTTTCAATTCTCCAAATATCTGCAAAATACGTAGGCATAGTGGCGGAAACCACCATTGTTTGTACCAGGAGGTCTTCGCATCTTTGTACGTTACATACCAAATTCGCCTACAGTAGGACATCTGATATCACGCGCAAACGGATTTTGAGATCGATTCGATAGACATATGCAATTTTACAGATATATTGTATATTTGAAATCATGCATGTTGTGGAAACCTTCTGATAAAAGGATATAAGAACATTATTTGCATTGCCCCCTTTTGGCGTACCATGTCGTCTGCTCCACCCGTATATGACCAGGGTCAATGAGGCGAGCTTGCCACTTCAGCTGGCGAGAGTTGTTGTTGAAAGCAGTTGACATGATTTTTGCCTCGGTTAATAAGGGGTTATCGAATAGCGCCCTGCATCAGGCCTTCTGTTCCGTGAAATCAATTATGAACGGGCCTGGCTCGATTTCAGAGTTAACCATGAACAGTTCGTTCTCATGTAATACCTTTGGACAGTTTCAAAATCGAGGTTATAATTATCAGAACCAAAACGTAAAAAATACTTTACAGACTCAGACTATGGACCAAATTGCATTTAATCCTTCTTTGGAAAAGCCAGTTCCAGGTGGACATTGCATTACTTATATACTATCAAATAACAACATAATTTGGTTGGTATGAAACTATTAATTCACCATTTCAAGTGTATAATTATTTCCTAACATTTCTTACATTGGTAAACAATTTAAACCTGATCAAGATACCATCTGAAGCGCATGTTAATTCTGGGCACAAACGAGTACACATTCATACAATTGACGATTTTATGAGGACTATGCACAGCCATTTCCAATTTTGTATCTATTATAAAATAATCTTAATTATTTCATTTAGATCTAAATGAGTTTTACTCAGTCAAAAGAAGGCGTTTCATTCAGGGCTGGAAAACTATTTAGCGATTTCTCAAATTATTACTTCGGACGTTTTATCTTTATTGCAAGTAATAATAATTCGGTATTAAAAGAGAGGCTATCCTTTTATCTCCGAGTTTATCTCGACACGATTATTCATATCTTATTAAACAAATTCTGCTGCTGGTTCACGGTCAAGCCCATCAGGCCTATCAGTCAGCTCGTGTCAG
This sequence comes from Fragum sueziense, assembly GCA_963680895.1. NCBI lineage: Eukaryota > Metazoa > Mollusca > Bivalvia > Cardiida > Cardiidae > Fragum > Fragum sueziense. The sequence goes on from OY804593.1 coordinate 55,189,233, forward strand.
TAATCTATCGACAAATAAACAGGCGATAATTTACGTAGTGGATAGTCGCGTGTAATAACGGTCGTTCAAGGTCGAGATGGTGGTGATTTCTTTTTCATTTTATGTGTTTGTCTCAGACAAAACCATGCAAAACCGTCCACAATCGCTTCTCGCCGATTGTGGTGATTTAGCAATGGTGAACCACTTATGCAAACGTCCATAAAATGTACATTTAACTCGAAATCATTCAGATATTACAAAATATGCCAATGATATTCATGTCAGTGGTATTCATGTCAATGGTATTCTTGCCAAAAAAATCACCAGACTCGCTGAGAAGTGCTTGTAGACGACTTTCTGGGTTTTGCATGGATACACGATCGGTCATGTCAGTCAAAAGAATCTGACCAGGATCGACCTTAAAAGAAACAGTAACAATATTCGCGGATGTGATGAACTTCAAACATCGATTGTGGGGGGTGGGGTTGGGATCCACATGCGCAGTAACTTGCGTAGCTTTGTGGCGCATTGCTTTTTCAATCATCTGTGGGTTCAATTGAAGTTGAGCGGTGTATAGAAAATAGTACATATTGTACATAAGATGAATTATTATTGTTCTTCATTGTTCCTCTAGAGACGGAATTGATCTACAAGGAGGTATCAACCACCATTTAGTCCGTTATAGCCACAACTATGAATTACAAAACCATAACTACAGTCGACACTCGTTATGTCGAAGTCAGAGGGGTCGTCAAAATACTTCGACATATCCGGAATTCGACTAATCCGATTTTGATTAATTTCGATGAAAACGATACTTAACCATTTTTGATGGCCATTATATGTGTCCATGACTGAAATATAGTAGGAAAAGGAAAGAAATTGCTCGAAACGAGCAATTTCTATCCTTTTCCTTCTAAATTTCAATGGCTGTATTTGTTTCGAAATTTATTTTGATATCCATATGTTGAGGATGGGGCATGACTATCACTTCGACTTAAGCGGAATTTCGACTTATCCGATGTCGAGATAACGAGTGTCGACTGTATATCACTGAAAGAAGGGTACATCAATTGTTTGGCTACTGAATTGTTTGTCGTTAATGGGGTGAATTGGTTTGTATCCCGTTGTTTGTATGTAACGATGGATAACGATGAGTTGGCCAATCTTATCTATTGTTGAGAAGAGAGGCAGTAAAGTTTTCACTATACAACAAATTATCGCTTAACCAGCCAGCAACAAGGTCGGTCTTTATCATAATTGGATGACACTGATGGGGGTCGTGTCTGCAAGTAGCTATTATCCTTTCTACCCATTATTGGAGACCCGGTTGAATAAAAATGAGTTTGAATCAAACTTTGTGGTTAAGCAAGCAATTTAAATGAATTCCCAATTAATTATTGCCCAATACCATGGTTTGTTGTACAACCATTTTATGCAAACGATCCTAAAGGTTCGATATAAACGGAATATGAACAATCTTCCAGCGTGACGGCTACGTGAGATAATACAATGATTAACCCATTATCAGACGCCAAATTTCAGACTAGTCCAAATTCAAAGATGATGAAGACGACAATTTCAAGTGAATGAACTGTAACATTTTTTTTGCCTTTTTGCATAGAAAACATTGTGGGAAATGAGGAAATTGCTTGTCACAAGCAATTTCTTCATTTTCCACGATATTTTCCAAAGTCATTATCTTTTAGGGAGTCAATACGAGTCACTGTGTGGTTGTTAGTTAAAAGGTTAAATGAAATACCAAAAGAACCTACGCGACCATAATGGATGGCCAACTGACTCGCCCCATTATATGCTTCAAAACAACAGGAAATTAAGATAATTAGGTAAAACTATCCAATTGTACATAATATAATCATTTTCTGGTCGTAAAGCCGAGACATTGGTCAGAAAAGGTCTTTGTTTTGGACCAGGTTGTGTACCTAGCCTGGCAGTTTGTAGTTCGGATGCAGAATCGCCGTTTTCAATGTTATAGTCTTCAGAAACGAAAATGAGAGAAGATAATACATTTGTAGTATGAATATAGATGGCATACTATTATAGAAATTCTAAACAACTGTGGGGTCAGATACAATATTGGTACCAAGTTTATCCTTTCCAATCCAGTCTATCTACAGTATTTTGCTTTTCGGGACTTATTTCCTTGAGAAATATGCTGTGATGATTATTGGTTTGTTCTTATACAGACACACAAGAGAGGAAATCGTCATTGAAAATGCAAAACCTCGTATTTCGTTTTTGGAAAATTTTAAAGGGGAGGGAAAAAAGTGTAATAACTTTTACCAAACTGAAATGTTTTACGTGAAATTTGGACATATTGTTCACAAATGATTTGTCATTAATACGGATCAGTAAAAATATCTCAAAACCTGCAAGAATTATCTTTAACTGGGCACACAAGTGTGTACTTTGAAAATCGCAAGAATCGACATACGAGGTTTTGCATTTACACCGACGAAATGTTTTAGTTTTAATGGTTCAGCTGGGTTAGAAAGAGTTTAATAAATTTTCTTGGCCAAGAACCAATTTCGGGTGAATGTAATCTAGACAGAACACTAAGGAAACACAAGTCCTTTCAACTGCATCGTTGAATCGGACATTTCAAAGGGTAGAAAAAAGCAAAGGGTGGATTAATTTTATGGAGATGGGTGAAATTTTCTCTGGACATTTATTGTTTTAAATATCCCGTATCAGTTGGCCAATCTACAAGGGGAACACCCACGGTCAAAATCATCTGGACTCGATCTTATAATGAGATTCTGTCGAGAACACGACGTCTTCATTACAGGTAAAAAGACCCCATACCGAATTTGTAAAACGAATCTAAGTTGAAAAGAATTTAGAAGCCTGTCTTTGAATTTGGATACACGGTAGGCAATATATCTCAGATTGGACAATCGCGAGTCATATCGCTGGTGGGGAGTCAAAACCTCGTAACTACAGCTTGAATAAGCTGGAGTTACGAGGTTTTGACTCCCCACCGACGATATTCTGTTTGACCCTATCCCAAAGCAAGACCTTGATCCCGATATTCGCAACATTGATTTATGAATATGGATATTATGGATATTTAGTCGTTTGTAATACTTTTGATTTCAGAACACCCTATTGTTTAGGAGTAATTATAACTATAGTACTCCAAGATTAACTGGGTATGTAATGCATATACAACATGTATGTAATTACCCCACTTCGACAATATTTTATTAATGTTCTCAACTTACGGACTTAATAGACGATAATAAAGTTGTCCCGAGCACTATACCTAGAGAACATCAGTATATTCTGAAAGGGTCTTCCGAACAATGATACGACTCCAATGTTGTACTTATGGAAATATTGTTAGGGAGATCTCTTTTTTTTTCAGACAGAAACAGACGGAATAATCTCACTTTCGCACGTGCCGACAAGTTTATCACCAGTAGTCTGGCACCCGTAGATCTTTGCTAGACTGGACGGTATAAATCACCCCCAGAAATAACTCGTTCAGATTTATTACGACTGTGAAATATGTTTGTCCATTTGCACTCATTATATACCGATATAGGTAGGCCTACCAGACTAACATCTGTCTTTGTATGCAGACAGAATGGTTTATTGTCGACCCTTCGCGAATGGTCAATCAATCCATCTGTAAAGTTTCTTTCGATGTATTCTACCCATCATTAGATACCAATCAATTCGTGTGTATTCGGGCGTCATCCGTTATAACGGAAATTGACGAGGGTATCCCTCGTCAATTTCCGTTGCAACGGATGACGCCCGAAAATTAACGAGTATATAACATCGTCAATTCCCTTGGCCATGGACGACGCATGAAGTTGCACGAACGTGTTTGGTATCTAATGAATGGTGAAAGGAATGACTAAATACCAAGACTAGGAAGATTCGGCTATTTTGAACGTTTTTATCATTTTGGATCAACACAAACTCATGCAACTGACATTAGTCCCTGTTTATTCTGATTCCTGGAAACTGTGCTGGCACCACTATTCGTGTCGAGTGTGTGAGGCAATGAAACTCCAAGATCAACGTCCTACTGTCATTGGTCGAAATTCGGACCGTTTTGGTCGGTGACCTCTTATTCTCGACCGCGAATGCCTCAAAAGAGATGTGTATCTATCTTTATCTCTTATTTTCGATTGGCTAACTAATTTCGTAAAAGAAATATTTGGGATATAATTAATCGGACTACCGTCATGCTTCGACCCACTGAAGAAAGGGTTATAACATTTGATTCCTATCTCAATGTAAAAATACTAGTAACGTGACGCCATTTTAATACACAAGAAAAGACAATATACGCATTTTATTAGTTAATTGCGAATAATTTGTGAAACGAAGTCAAATTATCTTTATTGGGTCATAATTCATCCATGTTTCAGTTAATAATGTGAAAATCATTTAACAGACAACTGAAATGTAGACTATGAAAAAAAAAAAAAGATTTTAATGCGAAAAATGGTAACCCTGACCTAAAACGGCGACAGTTCAGAATTTTCCAATTTGATTTATTATACAAAAAAAATAAAAATAAAAAAAAAACAAACAAACAAACAAACAAATACATGTAAAGTAGGAGTACGATGAAGCATGAAAGATATAGAGGCAGTGAAAGAACGTACTGGTTGTCGGCATTATTTTTCCTATGTCCATTATGTTTTCCCAAGCTTTTCCCAGGTCAGGCTAGATGCTTAGCAGCTTTTTATTCCAAACGTATAATGTACTACTCGGTTCCATCTAATTGGCTCTTTCTCAAACAAACCTGGTTTTGACGTCCCTAGCAGAAAAGGCTTGGGTAATATCATTTTGCCGTTTGGGAAAGGGTTATTTTTACCGTTTGGGAAAGGGTTTACCCTGTTATGTAACCCTTTCCCAATCAAGGAATGATAACCAGCAGTTTCTCCTTTTGCCTCGATATTTCTATGGTATATTGTACACAAATCCTATCTTTATCCTCTGCATCAGAATTCATATTGGACCAGTCTAAAATTTTGTCGTCTGGCATAGGTCTCGATAAATGACCTGGCAGAGCAGGCCTAGCTAATAGATATGGATGCTCTGCCAGATCATTTATCGTGAGTTATAATGAATTTAAAAAAGGTCCCACGTTTGTTTTTTGGGTAAGTGTTGGGCGATAAAACAGATAGTTATCGTCTGGACTACGTACTTTAGTTCAATCCAGTAAATATTGTATGAAGGGGGAAATCAGATGAGTTGGTACAGAAAAGTATTGTTGAACTTTACCTGTTAAAAAAAACCTTTCAATGACAACTACTACAGATTTCATTTCACATGGCGCAGCTTTAGCTTTTATTATCATAAATTACATGCATGTGCTTTGTCTAAATAATAATTCAGTACTATTTTCTTGTATACTTTGTGTGCTATGATACAAGTCTTTTTGATGAATGTTACGCTATATGAGAAATATGAACATATTTTGCATATGGAGGTCACTGTAAATTTAAACGTGTGACATTCGACAAAAACATGTCAGACTACATACAGCAAGTAGAACATTGTAGGCATATTGTATAAGGATAGAAAGTATATATTATATTAAGGTAGTATTAAGGTAGAAGAAGGAAATGTTAATAAACAGCACTTCTTCTTTAGTAGCCTATCAATGGTGTCAATCAATGACATGACAGTAAGACCTAATTCTTGTTTGGATTGATTGACTTTCATAAGATTTTACTTTTACTTGCATTTATATTTTTGTAGGCTATAATTATGTCCTGAGTACCTCTCTGCCGGATCATTTATCTGGACATTATACTTTTGTAATGTTGTGATGTTTTAAACATTTTGCAGCAAGTGGCGCGGAACTCCGGTAATGTCTTATTAATTTTTGTGCGTAAAACAAATATCATTTTATTTCTTTTTCTTTCTTTCTTTTTTTTTCTTTTTGGCAAAAGTATTTTTATATCATATGCAACTGACACAACATAACATTGGTTATTGAAACTAGTTCCATTCTAAATTACACCCATGTCAATAACGCTAATATCCGTCATATCTGTACCAGTTTAAGTACCCTCCAAGCAGGGGTCATGATTCATTATCATTTGAACGTTTAGTACATAATTATGTACTATAAAGGTTTGAGCGGCGTTCTAAGAGAGTACAGTTTAAGTAACCCAATCTAAATAATCGATTTACGTTCAGAGTCAGATCGGTAATTGATTACTATTTACGACCGTAAAATATTGTTACGATGATGATTTATTTGCTTCCACTTCCGACACGAAATTCTGCTTGAGTAAAGTATTGATGAGTGTTGCATTGGGGCGCTAATTGCTTAACTTTCATAACCTTAACCCATTACCTTGGCTGGTTTCAGGCCTTGTATATTTATGTTACGTCTCGAAAAATCCTTAAATAAATTATCTTTCCTTTGTCTGATATATACATGACAAATAAGAGAATCAGAGACTTGTCATTTCATTTATTGTCATTGTCCAACTTTACAATCTCTATTTATCAGACTGTCACAAGTCTACCCGTTACCAGACTACATCTTTGAATTTGGAATGGTCTAAAATCGTGTAAATTTCTTTACTAATATCTTGTATGATTACAAACTGTTGCTTTGATTGCATCCACAGGCGTCCGTAATTTGAGCCTTGGCACCATCTAAACTATTCTTTATAACAAGGCATTTTTCTACGTTCAATCTGATCGCCACCCCTCTATCACAAAATACGATGGAACTTTTTCAAATTTACAGATAATCTGTCCAATCTTTCGTTAACCAAGAGCAAACATATTTTACTTCAAAGAAAATGCAAATATTTGGGGGTGGGTAACGAAGTCTGACTGCTACAATGGCTCAAAGTTGAAATTTCCAACGAGGTTTTGTTTCATTTACACTGTCAGGTTCAGTCGATTTCAAGATATGAGCACGCTTGAGATCGAACAGAGCGTCCTTTAAACTGCACGAACACCAAAAGCAAGTCTAAATATAACACTAACCTGTCACATTCATCTTCTCTAATGGCTTAGAATCAAACATTTTACGATTTTCCGTTCAGCTAAAGTATTGACATGAAAGTAGACATCTTGAAAAGGTGACGTAATTGGCGAAGAATGATTTCATTGGTCGACTCGTTTCTGTTAACTTGTTCGTACATTCCCCCGAAAATCGAGGCACTACTACTATCGCTAGCGCCACTAGCTTGACTAAATGTGTTTTAAATAATCTAGATTCTTATAATCTACTCTTTACTGCTGAAAAAAATAACATGAGCGAACTTTTCTAACTTTCCTTTGTCTCCGTATGCTAAATGTTTAAATACCCTCTGGTTCCCGCTCTTACATCATGAAACTGTTTAAAAATAGCTTTAGAAATCGAGTACCAATCTCGCGCGAGACTGTCAAAACGATAGTCGACCAATAAAATCATTCGCCGCTAATTACGTCACCAAAAACGTGACATCGATTATCCAACGAAATTACCCATGGTTACATCTGACCCAGATTGGCAGTTTCCTTTTGAAAATTTGACAACAAACCTCAAAATCACCGAATTCTCAGTTGTTTGCGTTTGTAGAAGACGAATGTGACAGGTTAGTGTTATATTTAGACTTGCTTTTGGTGTTCATGTAGTTTAAAGGGCGCTCTGTTCGATCTCAAGCGTGCTCATATCTTGAAATCGACTGAACCTGACAGTGTAAATGAAACAAAACCTCGTTGGAAATTTCAACTTTGAGCCATTGTAGCAGTCAGACTTCGTTACCCACCCCCAAATAATTGTATTTTCTTTGAAGTAAAATATGTTTGCTCTTGGTTAACGAAAGATTGGACAGATTATCTGTAAATTTGAAAAAGTTCCATCGTATTTTGTGATAGAGGGGTGGCGATCAGATTGAACGTAGAAAAATGCCTTGTTATAAAGAATAGTTTAGACGGTGCCAAGGCTCAAATTACGGACGCCTGTGATTGCATCTACACGTATTATTAAACGATTCCGATTTGTTCTGCAATTTAAAATGATGACAGATGATCCCATTTTGCGTGACAAGACGTCGCAAGTTGATGCGTTCATATTATAGCATATGGCACACGTCTATCCACTTACGCAAAAAATCTTAGTACATTAAAAGCGTATCAGTTTCAATGAAAAAGGATGTAAGAAATTAATCCCTTTCAACTTCTTTCACTGAAAGTTTAAAGTTGCAATTTAACAGATTTTTGAAAAAAAAATCGACTCACATTTTTGTCAGCGGGATGAAAAAAAATGTTTATAATTCAATGTTTCACGAGGTCTGACCGTTGTGTTTAAGAATGCTTTAGACAAATTAGTGGAAATAATGTCGATTAACAACCATAAGGACTTGTTCAAAATCTTCATATCTTGATATTAGAAGCACTTGTAGACAGTAACTGTTGTAGTTCTGTAAACTGATTGTGTTTTTAGCCCATTTATATGATTACCAAACAACAAAATTTTGGACTGTTCCAATTTAAAAGGTGTTGCAGACGACAATTTCAAGTGCTTGGAATTTTACACTTTTATGTGTTTTTGTTTAGAAAACATCGTGGAAAATGAAAAAATTGCTTGTCACAAGCAATTTCTTCATTTTTCACAATGTTTTCTGAAGCATATTTCTTTTGGGCGTCAAAATGTGTCAATGTTTGGTAATGGGTTAATGAGAGTGTAATGTTTCTTTTTCATATTTTTTTAACCAAATATGCGTAGATAATAAATAAAAACTTAGTAGCAATTTTAAAGAAATTGATTACTGCTCCATCGATTATTCTTTTATAACTACAGGTAGGGCCAGAATACTGCTGCTTTTCAACGAAAACCTCGTAACTGCAGCTTAAAACAAGCTGCAGTTACGAGGTTTTCGTTGAAAAGCGACGATTTTCTATCTATAATATTGGGGGTCATTCGGTAAAGGGTTAAACACAGTACTATATGTCCGGTTTGATCACCTTGATTGGAAAATTGGGCTTTGATGTTAGAAAATAAGATGAGAGAAATTTCCGCCACTAATCGAAAGCGATAGAAGAGTGCCCTAATAAAACTAATAAAGGAGCGTGTGCCCCTCTTTTACTCCTCAAATAAACTGCACGTGGGGCCCCTTCTAAAGAGTCTGGAATTAAATGAAAGGCACGTGTGGTGGGAAACCCTTACCAGAATTGAAACAGATTTGACACTTCTTTTTTTTTAATTGTATTATAATTGTTTAAGTATAAACCATTTTCTATTTAATCCAAGATTTCGACTTTCCTGGTACGGAAAGCTTTCAAATACTTTCAGGGGAAAACACAAACTCTATAGACAAAAATGTTTCTATGTGGTAACATATCAACATGCCTAACAAAACCAATCACAATGTTGACAGTGGATGCAATACCATTTTAAGTGCCTGTACGAAGTATAGGCACTTAAAATGTTATTGCATTCACCTAGGCCTACTTAGATATGCGATGATTCCGTGCCGATCAGACAAACAAGCAATTTTGTGATAGACAACCTACTTCGTATTCATTTCATGGTCCAAACAGACAATATCCGTTCCTTTGAAGTCTCGGTTTCCGTTAAATCTAGCGAGATTTGAAAAATCGGGCGATTTGTTTGGCCGAAAGTTTATTTGCTGAATCAAAGTCAAGACGCGCTTGTTTACAATTCCAAGCGTCCGGAGCACACGAACCCGTCTGCGGTTGCGATTTTGTCACCAAGCCCTTTCCGGACACACTCAGACAGTTTTGGTCCTTTTTTTATGGAAACGTGTGCTTTTATGAATGCAGATACGTGGTACATGTCCACTGGCTCTGCAAAAGGACTAACACTTTGTTATTTGATTCCTCCTATACGGATCTGGACCCCGTATTACTAAACATCTTACGATCAAGTTTTTGTGTAAACTGTGTAACAAGACATCTGATTGCACGATAAATCTGACTGAGCCAATCAGGGCTGTTGTTACAAGTACATGTAATTATGCAAAAATCAAACGTACGATCGTTAGTAATACGGGCCCCTGGACATTATATCCCAGAGGAGGTTCGTGTGTTCCAGAGGGGGTGGGGCGCTTGCATTGACTTGACGCAAGAAAAAATCCTATCAAAATAACGTAATAGAGAAATATGGAACCATATTTCTATAAACATCTATATGAACGATTATGTAAAAGAATATTTGAAGAAGCATCACAATTATATCAGACTTGACTCGAGAAAGACTTGCTAACTTGAAGAATTGCTAACTATTTAGAACGAAAGAGCATGTTGCTATAAATTGTACATCATTTAAGAATAACTTACAACTGTCTTTACCATTTGTAGAACCGGCATTCGGGACTTTGCTATTAGCTGGCATCTGAACACAGTTCAGATCGTTTGTATGTTTTTAAAGGCAAGCTATTAAGCTTCATGACATAAACATGGACAGATAGCATATTTGTAGAGAACAGCCAATATACTTATACATGTACATACATTGAATCTGTATAATATTATAACCTCATTTGGGTGGCATCAAAAATAGGAGTAACATACTTGAGGTTACAACCACTTTGTCCAAGTTTATAAACAAAGGCTTAAATTAGCCCTCCTACATATTAAAGCATTAGTCATTTTACAGATAACAAAGTAAAATCCCTCTTAATATTCGACCCACATAAGTTGAAGTCTGTCTTTAAATACTGAGTACTCAAGTTGTCGAGAATCTAAGCACTTTGCAAAACGAAAAAAGCGAAGTCCGCCCAAATTGATAGCCTTTCAGGATGACAAAAATGATGATAACAAGAAATAGGCATTGCAACTTTTCAGTATGAAGGTCTAAACGTTTATATTAATTTTGTCATTTCTTCAAAATGGTATAATTGCTAGTGTCCTAAAACGCTATCCTAAAATCGTATTGGGAATGGCAAGAGATACAACAATGGCAATGAACTTTGTGCTAAAAATATATTTGGTTTACCATTATGTTTTGATAAACCGTCGGTGTTGTTACAAAATCTTGGATCAAGCCGTAGTTACGAGATTTTATTACAACACCCGCGAAATACTATTTGTTTGTCCGAAAATACGTCACGTTAAACTGGATAAAATCGTCCCCTATTTCAACCAAGGTTTTCGTCACGAGAATAGACCTTTTGAATTTTGATTTATGTCTAAATACGATGTGATAAACCAGTAGGGGCGATTATTGACGGATTTTTAAACGGGGTATTTTACCATCCTATTACTGAAAGGTTACGAAAAAGTCATTTAGTCAGTATTTTTGACAGCATGAAGTTAGATAATTGAAACGTTATGGTCCAGAAAACACACCGTAAAATTACACAGTTACCATCAACGAGATCAATCGGATATAATAACCCTCGTGGCGCCATGTAAAAATATGGCCCTGTTGCTACACCGTATATTGAAAAAAAAAAAACTCCGAAAGGTTGATTGAGTGGGGTTTAATTAACGCCTCTTCCATCTGCTGCGATCTTATTGCGGCGATTGGAGCACATAATCATGGGGTCCTTGTATTCCCCTAACCAGTGCTACATCTTCTTTTACAAGATTGCAGCGGCTAGCCCACATAGGTTTACGAGTATTTAACTATCGGAAAAGAGAAGGAGTATTACGCTGCTTTTCTTAAATCCTCATAACCAGATAACTACAGTTTTAATTGAGAGATTTTTTTTCTTTCAGAAAAGGGACGAATTGCTAAACGATCCTGTTAGACATTCGGTAGATAATTTTCTAAAAAGGAAATACCTTTTCATAGTTACATGATTCCGTGTATATTTAACACTTTCCCAAACAAGACCTGGTTTTGACGTCCCTAGAAGGAAGGGCTTGGGACAACATTGAGACAAAAGAAGAAATTGCTGATAATCAGCAATTTCTCCTTTTGTCTCAATATTTTCTGTGCTACATTGTACACGAATCTTGCCTTTATCAACATCCATTTTGACGTCTGCGGCAGATTTCTTATTGACAAAGTCCAAATTTTCGTCGTTTTGAAAAGGGTTAAAATGACAAGGCAGAAAGTGACTAACTGGGTACAGATATTGCTCTAAAAAGGGAACTTTAACCCATATCCGATCAATGACGCGTTTCGACGCCCCAAAAGATAATTGCTTTGGGAAACATAGTGGAAAAAGAAGAAATTGTTTGTGCCTTCAGTTTCCAACTGTTTTCTATCCAGAAACACCAAAAATTTGAAAATTCCTTCACTTGAAATTATCGCCTGCAACATCTTTGAATTTTAACCAATCTAACATTTTTCCGTCTGGTAATTTTTTGAGATCCAAAAAGAATTTTAACTAGATATTATTGCTGGACACTGAAGTCTAAAAGTCTACAGAAAGCACAGGCATACCATTTCACGGGTGGTAAACTTTGGAACGACCTCCAAAAAGAGGTAGTGAATTTCTGTTCCCATAGCACATCCGGGAACTCGCGAGGTCGGTCCAATGGCTAAAAACGTGTAAACAAAGGTAGGTGTCGGTGGTTCTTTTGATTGTTTTCTAGGTTTCTAGCGAAAAATGGATAATTATGGCAATGCTATGTCGTGTAAAGATGACTTCTCGACGCATACGGCCCAAAACTGCGGTTGAAACCGAAGTAATTTCCACTGGGTCGTTTTTAAAAGTTCGAACACGATGTTGCTTTTTCACAACAGTTTGTCAACAACTGTCACCTTTTTGAATAATTTGTGGTTTTCCGCAAAGTACACAGCCCCAGTACGCTCGCCCTGGGGAAACAAACACTCTATATAACATATCCTGTTAAAAATGGTAACGGGGCACATTATTCAAACAAATTATTGGCAAAATTGCAGTAGATGTCGTTCCAATAAGGTGGAGCTTGTTCCAATTTGAATGAGATCGTTCCCAGTGCTCCCCTGTTTTACACAATGAAAGTAATATCTGTGATATCAGATCAAACAAATGATGGCGTTTGAAATACTGTAACCAGTGGTCTAGACTCACTCCAAAATCTTACATGTCCATAGGACCAGTACCTAAGAAAATCAACAAGTCCCCCCTCAAACTCAACAGGTCCCAAAATTAGCGACCGTTGAAAACACCCATCTGAAATATACAACAAGAGGGCCACGATGGCCCTAATCGCTCACCTGAGTTTCTACAGCCAAATTTTTGGAGATATCGAGGTCTTATACAAGGGCAGATAACTCAAGATGCATTCTGATTAGGCTTAAATTTTCTTTTATGTAATATCTTGTTCTCTTAAGATCTTATTTCTTTGGATATAATTTTGATTGAAAGAAATTATGAATGCCGAAGAGTTAAAGTAAAGTCGAAAATTGCAATTTTGTCAAATTCGAGGGCAGATAACTCAAGATGCATCATTCTGATCAGGATGAAAGTTTTACCTATGCAAGATCTTATGTTCAACAATAGTCTGTCCAAGTTTTGTGTAGATTGATAAATATTTGTGGATACTAGAGTAAAAACAAAGTCGAAAATGACATTTTTGTAAAAATCAATGGCAGATAACTCCAGAGGTGCATTTTCAGTCAGGCTGATAATCAAACTTGCCCAAGATATTATTATTATTATCAACTTTTCTTACCAAGTCTTTTCTTCTTGATTGGCCAATATTTGTAGATGCTACAGTGTAAACAAAGTCAAAAACAGCCTTTTTGACATTCAAAGGCAGATAACTCAATACATTCTGGTTCGATCAGACCATAATCGAACTCATCCAAGATTTTACAACCATCATTATTTTGACAAAGTTAATTTAAGATTGGCTTATAAAGTTTGTGGATGCTAGAGTGTAGACGGACAGACAGACAGACGAATGGGCGGACAGACGAAGGACAAATAATGACCACAATAGCTCACATCGAGCACTTCGTGCTCAGGTGAGCTAAAAATGCATTTCAAGAGATCCATGCGTAGAGTTTAAGAAACATCAGAAACAGACTTTCATGTAAAACAAAGTCACCACACAAGACAAAACGACGCCTCTGATATGACACTAATTCTGATATTTCAAACGCCATCATTTTTGTCTGAGTTTGGCTGGTCTGATATCACAGATATTAATTTCATTGTATAAAACAGCAGAGCACTGCGAACGATCTCATATAAATTGGAACAAGCTCCACCTTATTGGAACGACCTTTACTGCAATTTTACCAATAATATTCCTGAATAATGTGCCTCGTTGCTATTTTTACAGGATATGTAATACAGAGTGTTCGTTTCCCCAGGGCGAGCGTACCGGGGCTGTATTCTTCGTGGGAAACCACAAATTATGCCAAAATGTGTCAGTTGTTGACAAACTGTTGTGAAAAAGCAACATCGTGTTCGAACTTTTAAAAACGACCCAGTGGAAATTACTTCGGTTTCAACCGCAGTTTTGGGCCGTATGCGTCGAGAAGTCATCTTTACACGACATAGCATTGCCATAATTATCCATTTTTCGCTAGAAACCTAGAAAACAACCAAAAGAACCACCGACACCTACCTTTGTTTACACATTTCTAGCCATTGGACCGACCTCGCGAGTTCCCGGATGTGCTATGGGAACAGAAATTCACTACCTCTTTTTGGAGGTCGTTCCAAAGTTTACCACCCGTGCATTTAGGTATGTAATATTGATGGCAAACGAAAAGTGTCGATCTTAATCAGACTTCACGGTCTTCGCAGACTGATCAGGGTCGATTACTTCTGCTAATTTAATAAACCCCCTTTTATTTGACTCGTCATACTAAGATGATAATGTATTAAAGAGAGCGCCTGTGGTGAGACAAGTCAAACGTTCCCACGATTCAGATCTCGATTATCCCTGTACCTGAACGCTTGAAGAAATCCACAATTCTAGGCGGATGGTGAGACATGCGTGCCATAATTGTCCGCTGAAATCAACATCAAATGGCATCGGTGATGTACTATTGTTTTGGAGTACAGCAAGGATGTCCAATTACTCGAAAATCGTTACTTTCATAATCAATTAATCAGTTAAAATATAAATGGGAGAGTTTGACATAGGTAGATAAGGGCAATATTTACCCTTTATTTAACACGTTGATATCATTTAAAGTCCTTGAATTACCGTTAAAAATTACGCATTTATCATTTTTATAATACATCGGGTGATAACCATCTTTCAATGTAAAACTTCAATGACTGTGAGAACGCTTTAATAAAACGACTTTCTGAGCCTTGAATCAATAATTTGATCTCATATTCTATTAATTTTATCGTTTCAAAAATCATCTCAAATGCACACATCTGTTTAAATATTGTATGTAATGCATCACATCTACTATGAATAATTTACTACCGGTATCTGCACACTTTCCATAAACTACATTTGTAATTGTTCAAAGGCCCGAGTTACATTTGGCTTTTTTAAATTCAATATGGTTCGTTATTCATAAAACCCTACTTTGTGGGTATACATTCAAATAATTATGATAATTTACCGGTATCTTATCCATGAACTTTCCTACTTTGTCTTATATTCGTTAATTTAAGAAAAGAAAATTGTTAAACACTAGACAGATACTCATTCATTTATGATAATCATTTACAAATTAGATGGACGAAATAGTACTTTTTACGAGATCACACTTAATCATACTAAATTACGCCAAGTACTCAGAGAGGGCATAATTTACTGTGGGAAAAAGGTACATAATATAAAATTTAACCCTTTCCCAAACAAGACCTGGTTTTGACGTTCCTAATAGAAAAAGTTTGGGAAAACATTGAAACAAAAGAAGAAACTGCTGATAACCAGCAGTTTCTCCTTTTGTCTCAATATTTTCTATGTCATATTTTACAGAAATCCTATCTTTAATAACATCCATTTTGTCATTTGTGGAAGTTTTTGAAGTGGACCACCCTAAAATTTTACTGTTTGGTAATGGGTTGATATAAAATTTAAAATTCATGATGAAATTGTTTGCCGCCACATGAGATTTAGACACAAAAAATATTTTTGTTCATGAAAACATGATATCTATATACTTTTATTATTTCGCTCCAATTACTCATGTACACATTTTCTTGATAGTCTTACGACGACACAGATAAATTGCTGTAAAAGAGCATTTTCTATTCCAATTCCAATGTGTAATTGTATTTTCCAGACAAATCCATACTTTATATATATCCTTCCCTCTCATGCTTTCGATAGGTCACATGGTTTCGATAGCCTTGTGATTTTCAGAAGTGCTTACAATCTGAGTACCATTCCTTGTGCATTTAAATGCTGTTGATGCAAACAAACTCTTTGTTCAAAGAAATTTGGAGACAACTGATTTTTACACGAACAAACTATATTTTTGGCAAAACAAAACAGAAACTAGAAAATCAAGGTCAGGGTAAAAATCATTCAACCTTATCCAAGCCTCTTTCCATCCTAGAAAAGTTTTCAAGACGCTTGATTTTCTCCACGGTTGAGCGAGTCCCCACCCAAAAAATTGCGATTGTTATTAGGTCATCCTAGTGCTTCAAATAGGAACAAAAACAAAGCCCTATCGGAATGATGAGAGCCTCACCTTGACGCCGCGTGATGACATGCTTTGAATACTCTGGCCAATCCATTTTGTTAGTCTGTTTACAAATGTTGTTTTCCATTTTTTATGTCTAAAACTTTGGTTCTTGAATCTATTGAGATGGTCAGAATTTTATACAATCAGTTTGTAAATATGCAAGCACATGGTTTTAGATAAGGCTATCGAAACTACGGGACGTCAGGCTACTTTGATTTCAAGGAAGTGGACGGGTCTAAATGTTCACATCGACTTAAAAAGCAATTTGACGACCGATTGTGTTTTAACTAATCTTAACTATGTAATATTCCTAAGAATTAAGATACGTTTTATATTTTAACTTACCTTTAGCCCAGCACGTGGTCATTCCAAGTGTCCGCCCAGCCCGAAACAACCGGGTAATCCGGGCGTTTGCTCTTCATTGAGAGTACCTGTGTCTGAAAAAGAAAATGGTAATTATGAAACAACTTTGAAGTTATTAATGAGAGCCAATCGTCGATTTTCAACAAAAACCTCGTAACTGCAGCTTGTTTTTGTTACAAATCAGCGTAATGCATTATTAATGACAATGCTAAGTATACCCAAATAGGGATGGAATAATTATAAACAAAGAGCAATAACTCAACCAGTAAAGGCCACAGACTTGCAGTTGCGCACTGGTTTTTTTGGGCAATTTTGTACCGAGCCAATTGATGTTTCCAGCAGTAAGCATTTATACTGCACATATAAATCAGCCTATACATGTAGACGGACGGACACGTGGACGGAATACCGGACGGACGGGTGGACAGATGAGCTGATTCCCACTGAGAATACTGTTTTCATGGGATACTTTGTTGTAGGCCTAGGCCTATATTTTCTTTGTAAATTACAATTATTTATAACCCGTTGCAGAGAAAGTTGTACAGATGCGAGGTCTCGAACAAAATGGAATAGCAATGAATTTTGGATCAAGCCGTAGTAACGAGATTCTATATAACAACACTAACGGAAATGATATTGTTTGTCCGAAATTACGTCACGGCTTACTGAATAAAATTGTTCCCTATTCCAGCTTTTTTAGAGATGACTGTCTCATAAGATAGAATGATCATTTCAGATTGACCCTGTCCCAAACAAGACCTGGGGTTTTTGAATGTCCCATATAGAAATGGCTTGGGAAAATCATTTAGGCAAAAGAAGAAAATAAACTGGTTACCGACATTTTTTACTTTTGATTCAATATTTTCTGGGCTATAGGCCTAACATACGCAAATTAGGCATTTTACATCATGTATTTTGTCTTCTACAACAGCTTTCAAATGTGAGCAGTTAAAAACAAAAAAAATGTCGTTTTTGAAAGGCTTGAGGAAAAATTCTGACGAAGACGAAAACGGTGAATGTAACTTGTGCAGAAAAACGACATTGGACAAGAAACATGAGTAAATGGACACTGATAAGTAGATGACCATTGTTTTGCTCTCGATGCCAAATGTACGAGTGTACGAGTGAGTTTGGACGAGGAATTGGCGGGGTATTTCCTACATGTGAGACCATCTTGGAACCAGACCAGCATGTGACTTGATACAGCCTGACTAGGATCTACATTATGTTGCTCTCGTGCTAAAGTTTCGGACGAATAGGCTAGTTAAAGATTGACGGACATGTGCAAGGAAAGAAAATGTAATGGCAATGAATTTTGAGCTAAAATAGACTGGATTTACAATTATGTTTTGATAAACCGTCGGTGTTGTTACAAAATCTCGTAACTACGGCTTGAGTGAAGCCGTAGTTTCGAGATTTTTTAACAACACATAAGAAATACTATTGTTTGTCCGAAATTACGTCACGGTTTCCTCGATAAAATCGTTCCCTATTGTGACATAAGCCAGTAGAACATAATCTCAATAAAAGTTTTTTGACATGGGTTAATCTGAAGAAAACCATATCAAAATTGATCATCTATACAAACTCAAAAGAGCTCGTAAAATAGAAAAATATCGTTTGAAGGGTATTATATTATTTTCCGTATTCAAATGATTTACAGCCATTTGACAAATCCCACGACCTTTAAACAATCTGCAGTAAAAAATCAATCATCAGAAAAAAGGTAAATTGAGCGAGTCGAAAAATTCCTATCCCACGACAAAAAGCTGATCGACCAATTATGGTGGGTGAAATTTATTTCATGGTACAGTTTCACTAATCGACAATTAAGGTAGTCCATCCATAATGTGATTCATGCGACGTCGGAATTATTCGGGTGACGTCGTAACCATTCGGCGGTTGAACGTTCCACCGCTGAATGGTTACGAGGTCGCCCGAATAGGTTTATATACGTAATGAATGTTAAAAAAATCAAACTATTATCACCAAGCATTTACTCAAGAAGTTAGAAATCAATCACGGAAAAATGGGAAACGTAGGCTATCAATATTTCCTTTGGATTTTTGTCCAAAAATGATTTATACTAGTACACAGAGAAGTCGAAGTATGGTATTGGTTGGAGATGGCTAACTCTGTCCACACACACACATTTTTAATTAAGGGTCAAACTTGAAAGGAATAAACGTCAAAATAGTTGTTGTGGGGAAAAGTGTATGTGTTTGCCTAAAAAACTAGATAGAAATGCTGGTAATTAGCAATTTCTTCATTCTCTTAATATTTTCCAACCCTCTCTTTGACCCTTTCCCAAACGGCAAAACTTTAGGGTGATCCATATCAAAAAGTGCCACAAATGACAAAATGGATGTTATCAAATATAGGATTTGTGTAAAATATGGCACAGAAAATATTGAGATAAAAGGAGAAACTGCTGGATATCAGCAGTTTCTTCTTTTGTTTCAATGTTTTCCCATGCCTTTTCTTTTAGGGACGTCAAAACCAGGTCTTGTTTGGGAAAGGGTTAAAGAGCTTGTCAAAAGTTAAGTTTTGTTTTGGAATGCTTTGAATAATTGTTTTACCTTCGATATTTGTAAAACGTTTTCTTTTAAAGAATTGAATAAAACAATTAGTACTTCGCCTTAATTTAAAGCAGGTATGCCGAAAGCAATTTTCCCCAAAAGAATGGCTAAGCATTGGCATTGTTGATGCTTATTCGATGTTTAAGCATTCACAATAGTTTTGTAATACAAGAAGAGAGAAAATCAATTAGACGCGGATTTGTTTCAATTGATGGGCTACAAATTGAAAATTGAAAAAATCTCGTTTGAGTTTGTAATTCATTAGATCTTTGTTTTTTCTGACGCTAATTATATCATATCTGACGAAAATTTATAAGTTATTTAGTAAATATACATATTCGCAGTATTTTTTTTTTTTATTATTATTATTATTATTTTAAATCAGAGAAAGCTTTTAGTTTTCGGTAGCAAATGGAAAAAATGTAAAAGGGATGAAAATTGAGAAAAGTAAAACAAACCAACCAAAGATCAAATTCAATGAGATTCTTTCTTAAAATAGTAAATTATTTTGATCATTTGATAAACCATTAATCCAATGAAATCGAATATATTTTGGGCCATCTAGGAAAGGTCCTTCTGGCATTTTAGACCAACATGTGTCCAGATCAGACTGTACATGCCTGATCAATACCCATGTTGTTCTCACATAGCTTCGTGAGCAACTACGTAGTGCATGTTCCTACCAGAGAAAGTTAACCCTATCCCAAACGAAAAATTTTTAGGGTGATCACTCCAGAAACTGCCAAAAATGACAAAAATTAATGGAAGTTATAAAAGATAATAATTTGTGTAAAATATGACACAGAAAACATTGAGACAAAAAAACTGCTAGTTATCAGCATTTTATTCTTTTGTCTCAATGTTTTACACGTCAAACCAGGTATTGTTTACTCTTTATCTGTGATATTTTGCATTTGTCTTGATTTAAAGCCATGTTCATTTTATTTGTGATAACTTAATTTAGTCATTTTAATTGTGATAACTTGATTTAACTTAATAACTCAATTTAGTAATGTTTGATATGCCTCTCTGTGTCGGCCACATCCAGACATGGGTCCACAATGGAAATAAGAGATCACGGATCTCTTTTTTGTGTCAACCCAGGTTTGGATGGGGCAGACATGGGTTATATAACATACTGTGATACTTTTTACCATTATGTTTTATAACATGTACCATGTATTGTCATCATCTTAAAATACCAAAATTGTTTAGGAAAGGGTTAAAGGCTAATTTTGTTTTATGGCGAAATTAAACGCTACAATGGCCCCTTTTCAGATCCCAGTTCGGATTCATTTCGGCTCATGTTACAAAGCTGCACGGATTGCACTTCATCTCGCACGACCCATCAACTCATTTCTCGCATGATGGGCTACAAAACATGAAAGCTAGGTATTAACCCTTTCCAAAACAAGACCAAGTTTTTAGAAAATTCTAAGGAAAACATTGACAAATGTTGTCTGCAGGAGCTTTTGAATTCGACAACCTTAAAATTTGCCATTTGGAAAAGGGTTAATCGTGGCCTCTCAGAAAAAGAGATTTTCGTGGAAGTTTTGTGAAAGAAAAGCATGTTAGTACCCACAACCCCATAAAAGGGAAATGGAACCAAGTGAAAAATCGTCGCTTTTCAACGAAAACCTCGTAACTGCAGCTTAAAACAAGCTGCAGTTACGAGGTTTTCGTTGAAAAGCGACGAAATATGAATGCTTGCTATTGCACTAAGAGACGTCAGAAGATCTCACAAGCAAAGGTAATCGTGTGTGAGCACGGTGGGGAATCGCGTGACACAACAACAGCAACAACATCAATTGCAGAAATTCTGCAATTTGATTCTATTGATATTAGACCAATTTCAATTTGGTTTGAAGCAGATAATGTGTGAAACGTCTTAGAATTTCTAGATATGGTGGATCTTTTTACTCTGTACCTGATCAAACAGTTATTGACGACCAAACAAAATGTTGACAGACGGATTGTTGGACGGACGGTGGACGATGGGCTGATTATAATTATAAAAGCACAACATTAGCATTTGTTTCACGACAAATACCAATTTCAGTGCCACTGCATAACAAAAAATACGAAATAATAAATTGGAAATGTTCTTTGAATAAATAAAATATTGAAAGCAAATGAGAATAGCATCGGGATAGTCATCAGCATTTTATTCTGTTGTGAAATGCTTTGCGAAGTATTTCTTACCAGAAACATTATAACCAGGCATTGTATAGATAATGGACAAAAATCTATACTTTTTACGACAATTTAGAATTAAAGAAGATATGAGGGAAAAAGAATAATCTTACTTTATAAAGTCAAATAAATCCGAGACAATATGATCACAATAGACTTGTGTTGATCTTCAATAAATATCCAATAAAAATCCACAATAATCCGACGCCGTATCACAGAAAATCACTCAACTTTATGAGCACGGTATCAATTTTACATAAAAAGAATTAAATTCATCCGATCTATTTTGTAAACTCTTTTTTTTTCTTCGCAATGTCAACTATATGGTGTTTTACACGAAACGTATTTCAAAAGTAGTTCAAAAATTGCTATATTCCATAGAGTTGTTCAAACTATCTGCACAGAAACAAGAAATAATGAATATAATTCCTTCCATACAATAACACTGAATGAATTATGATAATGGTCACACTTTAACCCTTTCCCAAACGACAAAATTTTAGGGTAGTCCAAATTGAAAGCTGCTGTAGACAACAAATGGTTGTTACTAAAGATAGGATTGGGCTATGAAATAGCGCAGAAAATATTGATACAAAAGGAGAAACTGCTGGTTATCAGCAGTTTCTCCTTTTGTTTCAATGTTTTCCCAAGCCTTTTCTGTAAGGAACGTCAAAACAAGGTTTTGTTTGGGAAAGGGTTAAGCACTATGGGTTATCAAATTGGAGTTAAAAACTTAACCCTTTCCCAAACGACAAAAAATATGAACCTTTCAAATTTGGAAGATGCTGCAAAGAACACAATGGATGCTGATCAAGAAATGATTAGTATAATGTAACTAAAAGAATATTGAGACAAAATGAGGAAGTGCTGGTTACCAGCATATTCATGTTCTGTAATATTTTCACAAACGTTTTCTTAATAGGCCTATATATTTTTTCATGATACGAGAATTTTTGTTTTTTTTACATAAGCCAAAAATGCGAAGCCAATATTCGCTTCATCGATATTCGAAAAGAAAATTGTATTGTCAATGATTTGTTAAAATAAAATTCATTTTGCAAATTGTCATGAAAAGTATCGAATTTAGATTGATCTAAAAAGGAATGCAAATTTGAATGTATTTGATTGACAACAAAGTGCTAAGTAAATTCGTTTGGCCCCAGACTGATCTTTGGACCGGAGAAAGTAAAAGAGGGAAAAATGATCAGTCTGGAACCCAGTCTAGTTTATTTTATGCGTTTATTAAAAATTTAACAGTTTCCAAAAACATTTCTTTTTGAAGTCCTGTTGGAAATTGTTTATGTAAATATTGAAAGAAAATAAGTGCTAATAAACAACAATATTTTTCTGTGTTATATTATAACATTCAATATTTCTGAGCAGAGCGCACCGACCGGCTTCTTACAATCCAGCTTTTCACACACAAGAAAGAATATAAGAAAGAGATATGATCCAAATTCCACAGAAAAAGTCCAGTCAACATCCAACATGTCAAAAACACACAAGCTTTAGATCAAATTGATTTAAAACGATTAAAACAAAAACTTAAATTGTCGGACTCACTAAATTAACATAAATCCGTCAGTGACTATTTGCGATCAACGTAGTTATGCGTTTATCGTGAGTTTATCAATACGGTTGAAAGCGATACTCGTCTGCGAATCCCGCCTTTGTTTTGTTGTTACCCACGAACAAGGGATTCGGGCATCACATCGGGGCTTTGATTTATCCGATAAAATAGATCCAAACTTTGTCAACAGTGAATTTACCCTTACCATAAATTATCTACCATGTTTAAATTTTGTATTCAGAAAATTTCCATTCAATTAATCAACTTGGGAGATGTCGTTTCCATTCATTAATTCGTTGGATAGATATAGATCTACATACTTAATATGATTCTTTAAGTTTGAATTTGGTTTGAAGTAGAGAAGATGCAAAAAATCTCAGAGATTTGTTTGGTGTGTTGAATCCTTTAAATAGCTCCTGATAAACAGATATTGGTTAGCAAACGAAAATTTTGTTTGCTCGTCAATAATTTTTTTATTATAAGATGTTGTTCAAAAGATCCAGCACATCCACAAAATCCCTAACATTTTTTTGTCTTCTCTGTTTCAAGCAACTTTTATGTAGACTATTGGAACTACATCACTGGATTCCTAGAATGCACACAATGTAATGCTCGCATAAGCCTACGGGCTGGAGCATTGCGATATTGCCTGCCATTGCACGTTAGAATATTCTGCTAAAACTTTTTGCAATGCAATATGCGAAATAGGCATACGAACGAGGTTCGTCTTTGCGTTACATTATGAAGGAAATATGATACGGGATAAGTGACATGTATTGACCAAACAAAGACCCAGACGAACGCCCCTTGTTTGTCAACCACAATATTTTAATGGGTTCGACCACGCAAATTCTAAAGATACTAGTAATTGAAAGCACCAGTGACCATCAATGGGAATTCGTATGTACTTTTGTGTAGTTTTCTTTGTTATCTCTTTGAAAAACAATTACGAAAATGTGTCCGAACCATAACGCTTTCCCAAACATGACATTGTTTAGACGTTATTGGTAAAAAAGCTTGGAAAACATTGAGACAAACGAAGCAAATGTTGATAGCTAGCATTTTCTTCTTTCCTAGATCTATCTTCATATTTTATGTAGTTTATTGTACAAACTTCCAACATTTAGCAGCATCAATTTCGTTGTCTGCACAGTAGCTTTCTATTTGGACAATCTTATTCTAGCTCATTGGCAAAGTATTAAAGTGCAATTACACGGGTGGTAAACAGAGAAACTAGCTCCAAAAAGAGGTAGTTGCATAGAGCGAAAATTTGTAGGTCACGAACACATTTTCTGAAATTATTTCTTTTAAAGCGACTTTTTGATAAATCCGGCGATGCTGTAATATGAAGGTATGGTCGAAGTTTGTTGTACACGAGAGTATACGGTATTAGTAGCAGGGTTTTAATACAATCGTTGAAAAACATTCCAAAATCGAAAGTAAAAAAGTTTTTACTTTCGATTTTGAAATGTTTTTCAACGATTGTATTCAAACTCTGTTTCCTAACACCGTACATTCTCGTGCACAACAAACTTCGACCATTTCTTCATATTACAGCATCGCCGGATTTTTCAAAAACTCGTTGTAAAAGAAATAATTGTAGAAAAATGTATTCGTGACCTACCTTTGTTTACAGATTTTCGCTCTAAGCAACTACCTCGGAAGAGGCCGGATGTCACGAGGAAACGAAATACCGTTGACTCTTTTTGGAGCTAGTTTCTCTGTTTACCACCCGTGAATTAGGAAAATATGTTCGAACATGGTCTTTGGATGCGGCGTTGTGTGTGAGGTACTAGACTAAGAGGCTAGCTGCCGTGCAGTTTAGAACAGCTCGCAGCCTTTATTCTTGATCTCGTCAATGGTTATGAAACATTTATCATTTATTACATTTTATAGAACAATATAACATAGTGGCAAATGAATGATGAAACTGCGGTTTTGACAAGCCTAAAAAATCTTTATCAGAAGTTCGTGTTTAAAAATCTTTAACGGGCATATTATTGCAGCCTTTCATATGATAGTGTCAAACAAATTTTCCAGTCGGGTAACCATGTGTAGAAAGATGATTTTCCCACGAAAAACTATCACTAGTCGACAAAGATCGTAACAGTGCGTATTTAGCTTTCCCTTTTCTTGAGCAAGCTCCGATTTTGTCAATAAGTAGGCCTAAATAGATTTTGAAAGTAATGACGGAAAACAAGAAAATGCAGAAACTCAGCATCTTTTTCATTTTCCTCAATATTTTGGTTGTTGAAATGTTCAATAATTTCATATGTCCTTAATGTAGAATACCCGTAATGAGATTCGCGCTTCGTCGGAATTATTCCGGCGACGTCGAAAACATTCGGCGGTGGAACTTTCCACCGCCGAATGTTAAAGACCGCGCCCGAATATGTTCGGATATATACGAAACGACGCCGCCCGAAAAATCCGCTGTTTTATGAATCTAAAAATGGCCACATTACGGGTATTCTACCTTAACTGACCTTTTCCGTCTTAAAAGGGTATCATAAAAGAGCGTATTTTGAGTATGTGGTTGCGAGACAGGGAATCATTTGAAATGTCCGGCATTTACGTCATTATTTAGTAATTCCGTTGATATGTCATAGACCTAAACAAAAACAACAACATCAAATATGCAAATATGCACAGTCCCTTGCAGGCTGGTTAATCTCTTGGTTTTGGGCTCAACTGCCCATTTGGACCTTAATACGTCTTTTTTGTATGAATTTTATCATCTTGACACAATATAAACGTAAATGTTGAAATTGGCGTAATTCAACATCCCCCCACGCACTTTAAAATTATATTATTTAAATTTAACGCAGTGACCGTTTGCATGCAGACGACAAGCAAAAGGAACAAACTCGGTCAAATCAAATCGCTGCAAAATGATTCTACAGCGACGGAGATCTCATCGTAGCCTATAATTATTACTTCACTGACAAGGTATTTAGCGTACATCTAAATATGCTGTTTTGTTTGAAGAATCGAATGCCTGAAATTCGCAGAATGACCTCTGTGGTTGCAATGACCTTGAGATCAGGGACTCTGGACTGCTGCAATAAGTATAGGTACATGTACCGTAGCAGGCCCGTAGGAAGCAATTTCATATTGGGAGGGCTAAAGCCCTTGTCCTGAATATTGGGGGGGGGGAGGGCTAATTTGGATTTTCCAAAAAATTTCAGTGTAAAATTAAGAAAATTCGGCATTTTTGGCCAACATTGGGGGGGGGGGGCTTAGCCCCCCTAGCCCCCCTGTTCCTACGGGCCTGCGTAGTATGCATTATTATATGACGTTTGACGGAGCAAATGGATCTTATCATAGTTATCATTACTAACTTTAGATAGATCAATTTTTGTCTAACAAAGTTAAAATAGAAGATCTATAGTATAGGCCCTAGATCTAAATTCAAAGATGTTTCAACATCCCCCTTTCTATGCAAGTTCAATGATTAAAAATACATTGTATGTGATTGAATAAACATATATTTGCAAAAGAATCATTACTTTAAAAGCATTACTGTAAAAGAGAGACAAGATGTAGATCTAGATCTGTATCCTGCATTTGATCTGTGTGATTTTAATCAATCCCTGAAGGCCAAGGAGAAAGAAAAGTGGAAGTAATCACTTGGACATAATGTACAATGCAAAATAGTGCAAGTGCAAATTCACATAATTCACGCACTTGCTACATTTTTGCATTTAAATCGATTCATTATGTTTGTATTTCCCAGACATTTGTAATAAGCGAAGTTTGTGAATTCCATAGCTCAATCCTTTCCCAAACAAAATTTTATGCCAGTCTGATTTTAACCCTTTCCCAAACAAGACCTGGTTTTGACATCCCTAATAGAAAAGGCTTGGGAAAACATTGAAACAAAAGAAGAAACTGCTAATAACCAGTAGTTTCTCCTTTTGTCTCAATGTTTTCTATGTCATATTTTACACAAATTCTATCTTTGATAACTTCTTTTTTGTCATTTGTGGCAGTTTTTGAAGCAGATCACCCTAAAATTCTGCCGTTTTGGAAAGGGTTAAAGGAGATGCAGAGGACCTAATAGTACATGTTACAAGTAGAAATTTTCAATATTTTATCAAAGAAAACATTAATTATAAAGGATGAAAATACTTGTTATCATCATTTTCTTCTTTTGTCTTAATGTTTTCTTGGGCCTTTTTTATGTAGGTGCATCAAAAAGCATCATTTTTGAAAGCTTTACATCAGAATTGACCCTGATCTATTAGGAGTAGGGTGACAAAAATCTTTCAAGTGTTTAATCATATCTTATACCTTTTTTGATGCAAAAACCTCTAAGTCAATACAGAAAGAAAAATGATGGTTTCACAACGTGTGAATTTCATTGTGAACAAGCTAAGATTTTTTCCAGTTGAAAATTGTCTGTAAAAGCATCATGATTCATAAACTGCACAAGATCTATATATTGTATTATTTCTTCCGAAACAAACTTACGTTTCTCTCTTATAGAAAGAGCTTAGAAAATATTTCAGAAAAAAAGGTTAGGAGATAATCAGCATTTTTCCTGATAATATTTGTTTAGGCTATGAATTTGAAATATGGTATGTCCTAGAATTTGTTGTTCACATCATACCAGATATATTTGACCAAATCTAAAATAGTATCATCAGGCAAAGGTTGATACAGAAAAGGGTTGAACTATTAGGATAGGTTATCATTGATTCAATATTGCAAGTGTCGCTTTTTCCAACAATTTACCTTATTAAACCTTTAAAAAGGATTAAATATAGAGTTTATGTCATGTTCTAGTCCTTCAGATAAATTTTCTCACGGTCCCTGATATCGGAAGTGAAACTCGCTGGTTAACCCTTTCCCAAATGACTGAATTTTCGAAACTAAGATCAATTGTAGAGAGCAAAATAATATTACAGAGATGGGAAAATGTACAAATCATGGCATAGGAATCCTTGAGGGAAAAGAAGAAAATGCTGATGATCAGCATTTTCTTCCTTTCCCTTAAGGGTTTCTGCTGTCAAGTCAAAACTAAGGTTTGCATGGGAAAGCATTAACTTAATTAGGGACATGATGAATTGTTTATTATTTGTTTATGGAGTCTGACCAGGGCTTCAAGCTATTTCTGAACATTGTGCAACCTAGGTAGGTATCAATTTCACCAATTAGTGATTTGATAGTGTATTTATCAGATATTTAGCCATGTCTATGAGAAAGTGATTTTCAAATTTATATCCTTTTCCAAATGACAAAACTTTAGGGCTGTCTGAAGTCAAAGCTGCTGCATATGACAAAATGGACATTGATGAACATGGGTGTTTTGTACAATATAGTATGGAAAATTTGAGGCAAAAGGAAGAAATGCTTATTATAAGCATTTTCTTCTTTCCAAATGCGATATTATGTCTGCGAGGTCTGATATAATTATGTGTCTTTATTATTATACGCCCGAAGGGTCGTATTATGTTATGGCACCGCTCGTCTGTCTGTCTGTCTGTCTGTCCGTCCGTTAGCAATTTCTTGTGTGCGCAACTCCTCCTACAGTTTTGATCGGAATTTGATCAAACTTGTCTGAATGAATCTCCATGGTGTCTAGTTGTGCATGCCGCTTACAGAATCTGCCCTTGATTTAAGAAAATGCCCATTTTCTTGTGTGCCCAACTCCTCCTACAGTTTCAATCAGAATTTTATCAAACTTGCCACAGTGAATCTCCATGGTGTCTAGTTGTGCACACCGCTTACGGAATTGAGATAACTGTTTTCGTCTTGAATTAACTGCACTTGAAAATGCCCATTTTCTCAAAAACACCCATTTTCTCGTGTGCGCAACTCCTACAGTTTCAACAAGAATTCAATCAAACCACAATGAATCTCTTTGGTGGCGTGTTGTGCAAACAAAATTTTGATAACTTTTTAAGTTTGAATTATCTGCTCTTGAATTGAAAAAAAATGGCCAATTTTACTGACAAGCCCCTCTCGGGCGTATATGCGCTGCTCTGCGAAGCTCTTGTTTGTTTTATGTAGTACATTCCAGAAGGGCCCCTTTAGTGTGATGGATAGCATTTGTTTATGTATAGTCTGACCAGGAGTCTGCTCTATTTTTGTACCTTGTGCAACCCAGTCAGCTATCAATTTCACAAATTAGTGATTTGATAGGGTACTTTATTGATAAACTATTTTATCAGATCATTAGGTGTGAGAAAGTGATTTGTAATTTGACAAAACATTTTTCTTTATGTAAATTCTGCTATATTGTTTATAAACAATCAATAAATCAATTAATCCTTTCCCAAACGACAAAATTTTAGGGTGATCCAAATTCAAAGGGGTTGCAGACGACAAAATGGATGTTATTAAAGATATGATTTGTGTAAAATATGGTACAGAAAATATCGAGACAAAAGGAGAAACTGCTGGTTATAATCAGTTTCTTCTTTTGTTTCAATATTTTCCCAAGCCTTTTCTACTAGGGACGTCAAATCCAGGTCTTGTTTGGGAAAGGGTTAATAGATCAATCAATCAGTTAATCAATCCATCCATCCGTCCATCTATCCGTCCATCCATCTATCCATCCATCAAAGATCAGTCGGCTTCATCATATCCTGATCTTGATAAAATATGCTTGTAACTTTCTAAAGGAGGTCCTTAGTATTCATATCATCATCTCCATCTATCCATTTATCTGTACCTCAATACCCTTTCTGACAAAATTGTCATCCACCAATGGGTTTGAAATCGTTAACCTAAGTTGGGGAGCAGCTGGAGGCTCGGTAAGGGTGTTGTGATAGTACTGGTTTGAGAAACAACAGGAATCCATGGAAAGGTGCTCCAGCCGCCGCAATATGACCCTGGTAGTTGAAAACGGCGTAAAACCCCAATAAACTCAAACTCCTAGTCACATAACCATGCGCTTAGGACTTTTGCTATATCATTCACAGGAAAAGAGAGCTTAATGCAAATAATGGCGCATATTGGGACTGTGACACTTAAGATTGTGACTTCTTCTCTGTATTTCATCATGTGCAAGAAGCATTATTAAATTTCAATTTGATTTCTTTTTCAGCATTACAAACGTTTGTGGTGGATTTAAGAGGCTGATTCAAGTATGAAAAGCAGCCTATTTCAAAGTGAGTTAACAAAATTTGTCAAACTTTCATTAATGTTGAAGGCATGTAAATTGCTTGATATATCAAAGCTGACCTTTTTTATATAATGCTGATGTAAACTGTCAGAGTTGTGAAGAAAAGGAGAAGTCATTTCATTCTAAATTAATGAGTTCTCATCCAAACCCTATATTATGGGTACTCATTTGAATCGTCTCGAAGAGACGATTCATATGAGTACCCACAATATAGTGTTTGATCGGTGTTAAGTGAAAAATCGTGATTTTAAATTTTGTGATATCGTCTTAACCAGAGCTGCGAACTGTCATTCATGGGCTCATTTTGTTTACCTTGTACAGGTAAAACCAGCTATCTAAACCGTGAGAAAGAGTAAGAAATGAAGACACCACAGCTACAGGTACGAGTCTGTGATAAAACTTCAATGTTGAATTAATCAATTATCATCAGTCAAACCTTATATTGTGGGTACCCATTTGAATCATCTCTCCGAGACAATTCAAAAGAGTACCAACCACATAGGGTTTGTAATAGAAATAAGAGATCTAGATTGGCTTATCAGAGCGATGGAGTTACCACATTCAGTGATTGATTTATTATTCATATTTTTTACTTATGGCCAAGGGAGGGGCATGTGTAAATTTATTAAATTAATCATTTTTAAATTTTTACAATTTTTGTGGTAAGAAGGTCTCCAAAAAACTTTGTTCCCACACATGTGACATCTTCATTTTTTTGAGCAGATACACATGTGCATAATCAAACATGATTACAGAAAACTCTTTGTGTTGCATGCGTGGGTATAATTACATGTAGTTTTCGTTGGACTTGACACAACAAAAAACTAGTAAAATGTGCCATTTTTGCATAAGGGGGACTTCTAGTACCCATTTTTTTCTAGAATGATAATTTATTTGAAGGGGCTGCACAGTAAAGCAATCCATGTCTTTTAATCAAAGAGATCTTAAAAACAATTGCAAAATACCTGATAAGGGGCAAGACCATCATACATATATTTTGTCATCAATGAGATTTTCAAAAAGTGTGATTGTACATGGCCATTTTAAGCTATGTTTGACCAAAACCCCTTTTTGATAGGCATGTCTCCCTGTTAGATAGACTAAAGACAGAAATATGAGTGTGGGAGGGAAGTTTGATGTCAAGCGTATAATCCCATATCAATACAAGGTACGGTCTTTAAATGATACATTTTGTATCGTCTTTAACTTTCTTTTTGCTACCTGGGATGAAAACTCTCTTAATCTAACCTCAAAGAAATGTCGATGAAAGAGATAGGTTAAGAAATAGCTAAATATGGCCCTGTAGAATTGCGTTTTTGAAATATCATTGATGAAAATATTTTTGTACATTATGCTCTTCCCCCTTATCAATTATATTGTTGTTTTCGATTATTCCAGAAAAGCGTCCAAATCGTCCATTTCCTTTGATTTCAAGGTCATGCAAGGTCAAATATTGTGGCATTACTTTAGCCATTTGAGGACATTTGTATATTTAATGAACTCATCAATTAGCTGAAAAGTACAATGAAGTTTTTCTTCATATATCATCTGTGAAATTTAAGTGCAAATTTTGAAAAGAGGCACTATTGCATTGATTTATTGAATGAACCTTATTTGAAATGAAATACTGATTAGTAGAATTAGGCTTTGAACAAAGTAGACCCACAGATCCATAGAATCATTACAAAATTGGATATGGCAATGACTATTACTATGTCTCATGTAACAACACTGATATATTTTTGCATTTTCCCACAAAGTTGGTGTCATAAATCACAGGCGCTGATGAATTAAACTATAATTTGTGTCTGGGTAAGGATTAATTAGTGAGGGCAGACTAGATGTCTGAGCCTAGTCTCTCTAAATATGAATCATTAATGAAACAGGATTACCCCTCCTATCATATATTTTCTCTGGCTTTTGCAGCATCCTGAGTTATAACAGAGATTTAAAGAAGAAAACTTTCTGCAGTAAAGGAAATCTAAGAAAAAAAAAAGAAAAAAAATTAGGGGTGGTCCAACTCCAATGCTGCTGCAGCCAACACAATGGATATTTTAAAAAGATTGAATTTATGTACATTATGTATCATAGAAAATATTGAGACAAAAGTAGAAAATGCTGATTATCAGCATTTTCTTCTTTTGCCACAAGACTTTTCTAATCCTTCTCTGTTTGGGACATCAAACCCAGGTCTTGTTTGGGAAACTGTTAATGAAACAGGATTACCCCTCCTATAATATATTTCAGGATTACCCCTCCTATAATATATTTCAGGATTACCCCTCCTATAATATATCTCAGGATTACCCCTCCTATATTGTATATGTCAGGATTACCCCTCCTATTATATATTTCAGGATTACCCCTCCTATTACATTTTGTATATATATTTCAGGACTATCCCTCCTATTATATATTTCAGGATTACCCTTCCTATTACATTTTGTATATATTTCAGGATTACCCCTCCTATTATATATTTCAGGATTACCCCTCCTATTATATATTTCAGGATTACCCCTCCTATTATATATTTCAGGATTACCCCTCCTATTATATATTGCAGGATTACCCCTCCTATTAAATATGTCAGGATTACCGCTCCTATTATATATTTAAGGATAACCCCTCCTATTACATTTTGTATATATTTCAGGACTATCCCTCCTATTATTATCCCCCGCCGAAAAAATTTTTCGGGGGGGATATTGTTTTTGCCATGTCCGTCCGTCCTTCCATCCATCCGTCCGTCATTCGTTTCCGCGCTATTTCTTGGAAACTATAGACCGGATTTCGATGAAACTTGGCACACAGTTTCACTACAAAGAGGACATGCGCATATCGTCGAGGTTACCCAGTTCGACCATTGAATTTAGAGTTACTGCCCCTGACTGTTTAAGCCATATACATACAGAGTGATATTCGTTTCTGCGCTATTTCTTGAAAACTGTAGACCGGATTTCAATGAAACTTGGCACATAGCTTCACTACAAAGTGGACATAGGCATATCGTCAGGGTTACCTGGTTCGACCGCCGAATTTAGAGTTACTGCCCCTGACTGTTTTAGCCATATACATACAGTGATATTCGTTTCCGCGCTATTTCTTGGAAACTATAGACCGGATTTCGATGAAACTTGGCACACAGCTTTACTACAAAGAGGACATGCGCATATCGTCGGGGTTACTTGGTTCGACCGTCGAATTCAGAGTTACTGCCCCTGACTGTTTAAGCCATATACATACAGAGTGATATTCGTTTCCGCGCTATTTCTTGAAAACTGTAGACCGGATTTTGATGAAACTTGGCACACAGCTTCACTACAAAGTGGACATGCGCATATCGTCGGGGTTACCCAGTTCCACCGCCGAATTTAGAGTTACTGCCCCTGACTGTTTAAGCCATATACATACAGAGTGATATTCGTTTCCGCGCTATTTCTTGAAAACTGTAGACCGGATTTTGATGAAACTTGGCTCACAGCGTCACTACAAAGTGGACATGCGCATATCGTCGGGGTTACCCGGTTCGACCGTCGAATTTAGAGTTACTGCCCCTGACTGTTTTAGCCATATGCATACAGAGGGATATTCGTTTCCGCGCTATTTCTTGAAAACTATAGACCGGATTTCAATGAAACTTGGCACACAGCTTTACTACAATGAGGACATGCGCATATCGTCGGGGTTACCCAGTTTGGGGGGGATATTGTTTTTGCCATGTCCGTCCGTCCTTCCGTCCGTCCGTCCGTCCGACATTCGTTTCCGCGCTATTTCTTGGAAACTATAGACCGGATTTCGATGAAACTTGGCACACAGCTTCACTACAAAGAGGATATGCGCATATCGTCGGGGTTACCTGGTTCGACTATTGAGTTCAGAGTTACTGCCCCTGACTGTTTAAGCCGTATACATACAGAGTGATATTGGTTTCTGCGCTATTTCTTGAAAACAGTAGACCGGATTTCGATGAAACTTGGCACATAGCTTCACTACAAAGTGGACATGCGCATATCGTCGGGGTTACCCGGTTCGACCGCCGAATTTAGAGTTACTGCCCCTGACTGTTTTAGCCATATACATACAGTGATATTCGTTTCCGCGCTATTTCTTGGAAACTATAGACCGGATTTCGATGAAACTTGGCACACAGCTTTACTACAATGAGGACATGCGCATATCGTTGGGGCCGAATTTAGAGTTACTGCCCCTGACTGTTTTAGCCATATACATACAGAGTGATATTCGTTTCCGCGCTATTTCTTGAAAACAGTAGACCGGATTTCGATGAAACTTGGCACACAGCTTAACTACAAAGTGGACATGCGCATATCGTCGGGGTTACCCGGTTCGATCGCCGAATTTAGAGTTACTGCCCCTGACTGTTTTAGCCATATACATACAGAGTGATATTCGTTTCCGCGCTAATTCTTGAAAACTATAGACTGGATTTCAATGAAACTTGGCACACAGCTTCACTACACAGTGGACATGCGCATATCGTCGGGGTTACCCGGTTCGACCGTCGAATTTAGAGTTACTGCCCCTGACTGTTTTAGCCATATACATACAGAGTGATATTTGTTTCCGCGCTTTTTCTTGAAAACTATAGACCGGATTTTAATGAAACTTGGCACACAGCTTTACTACAATGAGGACATGCGTATATCGTCTGGGTTACCCGGTTCGACCGCCGAATTTAGAGTTACTTGATTTCGATGAAACTTGGCACATAGCTTCACTACAAAGTGGACATGCGCATATCGTCCGGGTTACCCAGTTCGACCGCCGAATTTAGAGTTACTGCCCCTGACTGTTTAAGCCATATACATACAGAGTGATATTCGTTTCCGTGCTATTTCTTGAAAACTATAGATCGGATTTCAATGAAACTTGGCTCACAGCTTCACTACAAAGTGGACATGCGCATATCGTCGGGGTTACCCGGTTCGACCGTCGAATTTAGAGTTACTGCCCGTGACTGTTTTAGCCATATACATACAGAGTGATATTCGTTTCCGCGCTATTTCTTGAAAACTATACACCGGATTTCAATGAAACTTGGCACACAGCTTTACTACAATGAGGACATGCGCATATCGTCGGGGTTACCCAGTTCGACTGCCGAATTTAGAGTTACTGCCCCTGACTGTTTAAGCCATATACATACAGTGATATTCGTTTCCGCGCTATTTCTTGAAAACTATACACCGGATTTCAATGAAACTTGGCACACAGCTTTACTACAATGAGGACATGCGCATATCGTCGGGGTTACCCGGTTCAACCGCCGAATTTAGAGTTACTGCCCCTGACTGTTTAAGCCATATACATACAGAGTGATATTCGTTTCCGTGCTATTTCTTGAAAACTTTAGATCGGATTTCAATGAAACTTGGCTCACAGCTTCACTACAAAGTGGACATGCGCATATCGTCGGGGTTACCCGGTTCGACCGTCGAATTTAGAGTTACTGCCCGTGACTGTTTTAGCCATATACATACAGAGTGATATTCGTTTCCGCTCTATTTCTTGAAAACTATAGACCGGATTTCAATGAAACTTGGCACACAGCTTTACTACAATGAGAACATGCGCATATCGTCGGGGTTACCCAGTTCGACTGCCGAATTTAGAGTTACTGCCCCTGACTGTTTAAGCCATATACATACAGTGATATTCGTTTCCGCGCTATTTCTTGAAAACTATACACCGGATTTCAATGAAACTTGGCACACAGCTTTACTACAATGAGGACATGCGCATATCGTCGGGGTTACCCGGTTCGACCGCCGAATTTAGAGTTACTGCCCCTGACTGTTTAAGCCATATACATACAGTGATATTCGTTTCCGCGCTATTTCTTGAAAACTATACACGGGATTTCAATGAAACTTAGCACACAGCTTTACTACAATGAGGACATGCGCATATCGTCGGGGTTACCCGGTTCGACCGCCGAATTTAGAGTTACTCTATTTCGATGAAACTTGGCACATAGCTTCACTACAAAGTGGACATGCGCATATCGTCGGGGTTACCCGGTTCGACCGTCGAATTTAGAGTTACTGCCCCTGACTGTTTTAGCCATATACATACAGAGTGATATTCGTTTCCGCGTTATTTCTTGAAAACTACAGACCAGATTTCCATGAAACTTGGCACACAGCTTTACTACAATGAGGACATGCGCATATCATCGGGGTTACCCGGTTTGACCGCCGAATTTAGAGTTACTGCCCCTGACTGTTTAAGCCATATACATACAGTGATATTCGTTTCCGCGCTATTTCTTGAAAACTATACACCAGATTTCAATGAAACTTGGCACACAGCTTTACTACAATGAGGACATGCGCATATTGTCGGGGTTACCCGGTTCGACCGCCAAATTTAGAGTTACTGCCCCTGACTGTTTTAGCCATATACATACAGAGTGATATTCGTTCTGTTGAAGCCATATACATACAGAGTGATATTCGTTCTGTTGAAGCCATATACATACAGAGTTATATTCGTTTCCGTGCTACTTTATTGACAATGAAAATATGTTCGGCGGGGGATCTCAATTCAACGAATTTGCTTGTATATTTCAGGATTACCCCTCCCATTACATATTTCAGGATTGCCCATCCTATTACATATTTCAGGATTACCCCTCCTATTACATATTTCAGGATCACCCCTCCTATTACTTATTTCAGGATTACCCCTCCTATTACATATTTCAGGATTGCCCATCCTATTACATATTTCAGGATTACCCCTCCTATTACATATTTCAGGATCACCCCTCCTATTACTTATTTCATGATTACCCCTCCTATTACATGTTCCAAGATTACCCCTCCTATTACATATTTCAGGATAATCCCTCCTAATACATATTTCAGGATTACCCCTCCTATTACATATTTCAGGTATACCCCTCCTATTACATATTTCAGGATTACCCCTCCTATTACATATTTCAGTATTACCCCTCCTATTACATATTTCAGGATTTCCCCTCCTTATACATATTTCAAGATTACCCGTCCTATTACATATTTCAGGATTATCCCTCCTAATACATATTTCAGGATTACCCCTCCTATTACATATTTCAGGATTTCCCCTCCTAATACATATTTCAAGATTACCCGTCCTATTACATATTTCAGGATTATCCCTCCTATTATACAGACATTTAAAGAAGAAAACTTTCTGCGGTGAAGAAAGGCATCATGCTAATGTCTGAGTAACTGAGTAAAACAGTGTAGAAGGTGAGAGGATACTTTTTGGACAAATTACATAATGTAATGTATTTGACAAAATTGTTACACAAATGATTATTAATTTTGTCCTATGTGAAAAACTGAGAGACAAAATTCTATTATACAAGAAATTGAACTTTAAATGAAAAATAAAATAATTTCATGGAAATTTAAAGATGTCAAACATTTCGACTAAATATCCTATTCGAGAAAAGCCCAAGTAGCCATTTCTTAAGCAAATGATTTTTCGACCGGTCAAGTCGATTTTCCCCCCAAATAGGAAAGTGTTCCCAAACGAGACATAATTTTATGCTTTGACATACCTGATATAAAATGATTGGGAAAATATTGAGACAAGAGAAGAAACTGGTGATGGGCAGCATTGTCTAATTTTTGCCTCAATATTTTCTTTGACTTATTATAAATTGCTCTGTTCATATTCATCATAAATATTTTAACCCATTACCACACAGTAACGCCTTTGGACGCCCTACAAGATAATGGCTTGGAAAACATGGTGGAAAATGAAGAAATTGCTTGTGACAAGCAATTTCTTCATTTCCCACAATGTTTTCTACCAAAAAAAAAGAGCAATATTCCAGAATTTCATCACATTGAAAATGTCGTCTGCAACACCTTTGAATTTGGGGCAGTCTCAAATTTTGTCGTTTGGTAATGGGTTCATTCGCAACATCTTTCAAATCAACCAACTTAATACATTGTACTTTTGTGAAGGGTTAATCAAAAGCTACCATAGTATGGCATGAGTATGGTAAGGGTAAAGATTTTAAATATTCAGAAAATCATCATTAGAGATATTTCACCAAAATAAATTATTGAGGCATGCTAGTTAGTCAGGATGGTTTCTTTATCATAAAACAATAGCCGATATTCAATGACTGGTACACGATTTTTGTTTGACGAAATCTGATAGCGGGTTTGACAATTAATCAACTTTAATCAAAAACAATAGAATTAAATCAGTATTAATCAGCTAGCATGTATAGGTACTGATAAAATTGTATGAATAATGATCAAACAATGGCTAAAAAATGTTGTAATTATAACCCTTCTTTTGAAACAATACAAAATAGTTCATACCCTTTTGGCTGAAATATTTTTGAGAAAATAGTAACAGCAGAATAACATGCAAGCTAACCAGGCTAGCTAACTGACAAAGTTATTTCATGACAGTGTTTATGTGTAAGTTACTTCAATGAATTCAAATAGCAATGAATTTTGTGCTAAAAACAGACTGGGTTTCCTTTATGTATTGATAAAATGTCGGTGTTATATAACTCATAGCCATAGTCAAGCCGTAGTTACAAGATTTTGTAACACCACCAATGAAATACTATTGTTTGTCCGAAATTACGTCACGGTTAACTATTGGAGCAATTTTACCCATTATGGCAAAATTTTAGACTCATCCAAATTCAGAGGTGTTGCAAATGACAATTCAAAGTTAATGAAACTTAATATTTTTTGCCTTTTGAGGTAGAAAACATTGTGGGAAATGAAGGAATTGCTTGTCACAAGCAATTTCTTCGTTTTCCACAATGTCTTCCACATCCATTTTCTTCTAGGGTTTCCAAAGGCGTCAATGTGTGATAATGAGTTAAAGGGACATTTCATTCCAATTTTATTTTTTCAAAGTATGTCTTGATGCTAAGATTGGTTATTCTAATGAGTATAAATACTATTAGTTTTTTAAAGTTGTTGCCAATAAGTGAGAAACATGCATTTAAAAATGAGACATAATCGATAAATTGCATATAAATCCGAACTGTTGTCCACAACAATTTGTACAATTTTAACACAAAAATATAAATTTCTCGTAAACGGCGCAATATTTTGGCTTGAAATTTTCAGAATTTTCATAAGGAAATAAGCTCTTTCAGATAAAAATGAAAGTAAAATTTATGAAAAAAATTCTGAAATGTCACTTTAAATTTTCTCATTGGAGAAAGAGTATCTAGGCAAATATAGCATCTATTGTATGCATCATTGCAAACAGTGCTAATCATCAGCATGCAGTGCATCAAGGTTGCCATTCTCTTCACCGAGCACCTGGGTATTATGTTTTCTTTTATATTTTTAGATTTTTGGCATTTTGCTTGAATGTTTGAAGTAACCATAAGATTCGGTGCAGAGTGAGTTAGAATCAGGAATAACTCTCTCAAATGAGTGTACAGTGCTCTTTAATCATCTCATCAAAATCCATAGAGTATAAGCTGAGAAATCAAACAAAATTGCCTTGAAGCAGACAATTTTTCAGTGTGAATGCTTCCCAAAAGTCATGTGGGTTACCTGCGTGAAGTTAATTCTAATGCACTATACCCAAGTTAACCTTCTAATAAGTTGTCATTCTAAAAGCCAGCTACATCACACACCTTGCTGCTATGTATGCATCATTGCAAACATTGCTAAAGATTCCTGCACACCTTGCACTGAGCACCTGGGTATTAAGTTTTCACATTTATTTTAGAGTTTTGGCATTCTGTCTGACATGAGCCAGGTGTCTAGCCTATAATCTGTTATTTCATATTCTCCATAATCCCTGATTTGATAAATTTGTAGCATTGATATGTCGGTCATCATTATTCTTTATTCAGTCTTGATGACAGTTTGCCCATCTTCTTTAATCCATTGCGATAGACCTCGAAGTACCCTTGGTTATAGTGTTAATATCTAAGACAGGATACTCATGTGGTCTAAGTTCAAATTTGGCGTAAAACCCCAATAAACTCAAACTCAAATTCATTTATGTGTAAATGATAATTGCATATACTTTTAGTTCACTTTTGCACTCATCTAACAAGAAATAGAAGAAAAGTAAAGTTTTTCCCCAAAAAAGACTTCATACCTCAATTCTGTAAACAAAGTTATGGCATGTTTTAC
The DNA here is from genome assembly GCA_963680895.1 of Fragum sueziense. Lineage (NCBI taxonomy): Eukaryota > Metazoa > Mollusca > Bivalvia > Cardiida > Cardiidae > Fragum > Fragum sueziense. The sequence continues at coordinate 55,229,716 of OY804593.1, forward strand.
AGATAGTATATTTTAACATATACATGGATGTGCCTTGTATACATGTACAAATGGGATTAATGTAAATTCTTATTTCACGTAATTCTAAATATTTATAAGAGGATCGAAAGAACATCTTGTTCTGATCATTATTACCAGGCTATCTATACATGTTATTTTAAAAATTATAGAAGAGCACAAAGGTGAACACATGAGTGTTCTACATCAGTTCTTGGATGATTAGGCATGCATTGTTTTACTGATCTAAAAACGGTTTAAGATGTACCCTTTGCAGCAAATGTATATCATCTTGCACAAGCAAACCTTTTCAGATTTCAACCCAATTTTTATGCTCCCCGAAGGGAGAGCATATAGTCGCCGCTTTGTCTGTCCGTCCGTCATTCCGTCCGTCCGTCCGAAGCGATTTCTCTATAACCCTTGGGCCAAATCAAATGAAACTTACCATGTAAACTCCCTATGACATAATACCGATGTACTTTTCCCAGTTTTTGGATTTGAGGCCTCGTCATGGGAAAAGGGGACTTAAGGTAAAATACAGTTTTTCTCTAATTTCTCCTAGTCTAATGGTCAGAATTTGATGAAATTTCATATTTGAGTAGCAAATCAGATGCCCTTGACAATAAACTACTTGAAATTTGCGTATAAAAAGTATGTCATGGAAAAAGGGGGCTTAACGTTTGTTAGCTTAATCTTAGCTCTGCATGGCATACATTTATTGTGACAATGCCTTAATCGGAAAGCATTGTCCGTCTCTGACGGCTCTTGTTGTAGTAGGCCAGTAATAAATTTTGGCACAAAAATATAGAAGTAAATTTAAATTGCATGGAGATTGTGCATCATGGGATGGATAACAACTATGGATTAAAATAATTTCGATTCTGGTCAAATCTTTTGCAATAACTTTTTTATTTCTGCATGAATTTTGAAAAGGTTTGTTGCATGTACCTCGCCTTACTGGGCTCTTGCCTACGACATATCAGAATTGTTTGTCGTTTTTCTGGTTGGGACCAATTTTTGCAGTAAGTACAAGAAAGTTTCAGGTAAATCATATATCAGAGGAAAGGGCTCAGTTAGGAAGGGTACATGCAACAAACCCTTTGAAAATTTAAGCAGAAATAAGAAAGTTATTGCAAAATGTCTTACCTGAAGGAAGGCAAATTTGTCCGTAGATTTACCCATCCCATCATGCACGATCTCCACCATGATATTGAGGAAAACGTTTTTTATCTCTCAAAAAAAACCCCCTGATTTTCCACTTGCAAGTTCTGTCTTGATGGGCACTGCCCACGGTTTGTTTGAATTCCAAGTGAATGTAGATGAATAAGACAATTCTTGTCATAATCATCTTATAAACCGTTTCCATGTGCAATTATAGTGCCTACTCATTTCTTTTCATTGTTTGGAGAGAAATTAAGTCAGTATTCTGCTAGACAAAGCTTTATATTCTGTAACAATCCAGCTTGATAAGAATAACATAATTGACCTTGACCCAGATTTCTCACAAAATAGGTGTTTTTTTCTCTGACAGCTGTTTTGTATCCATGTGACAATTTATGGGGAATAGAGCATGTTTATTGCTTTCCTTGCCAGCCAGTTTTTGTCTTTCTGCAGTTTGAAGCTGGTCCAAGAAAGATAGCTTGATAATCTTGTGAGAACAATAAAGTGTATAAACAACAACATATTCTTACCCCACCCATTTTGGCAGAACTTAGGAGTGTTGCATAATGTTATAATATTTTGGGGTTTACTAACATGATGTGCTTTGTTTAGTCCAGCAAGACTAACCCGGCACATCTGCATTTGTAATGACCACGCTTCAGCAATGTTTTATTGAGACGCTCAACTAACAGACTTTGCACACGGAAATGAAGTGGTCCCGGGTTAATTTTGGTGGTGTATGGTACTTTGAAGCAATTTTTATCCTCTGTATCACGAAATCATTCTCTAGCTGTTTGTCTTTATGTTTGCTTATCTGCAACAAACAGTATCATTTATTGCTGTGACTCTTGAACATTAAGTAACAGAGCCTTCATCTTTCCATTATGACGATGGATTATTACATGATATATCAATTTTAGAAAATCTTCAATACTTTTGGTAATAGGGGACCGATTTGAATTCCGTTAGGAGCAGAAAAGGCGGACAGACGTCATACATTAGATGGACATGATGGATTTTTGATAGATATACTGCCCAGGATAAGAAACACTATTATCTGGAGACCTTCAAAGGTGAGCAAACAGTTTGGGTAAAGAAGAAAATGTTTGTATGCTTTTATTATCAGATGAGCTGGAAATGGCTTTGGCTTGGTTCTAGGGCGTTCACATTGAAGGGAATTCTGTTATCTTTCATCACAAACAGTGAAAATGACATTCAATGGAAAAAAGTGCAGGCAAACCCATGCAAGAAAATTGGCCAAGTCATAAATTGGTTTGTACTTGGTACAAAAAGTACAGTGCAAGTTAGATAATAAACAGAACAAAGTCATATAATATTATACTGTTATGTACTCAAAATAACAATACTGTTGTTGAACTACAGATAGGAAGGGGTGATTTCTTAACAAAATGTATATATTTCAATGTACATTTAACCCCATATTGTGGATACTCATTGGAATCGTCTCGTTGAGATAATTCCAATGGGTACCCACAACATGGGGTTTGGATTTGAATTTTTTAAAATAACTAGAATGTCTATGCCTCTTGTCTGTTGTTCTGATTAGTCTGTACTAGAACAAAAACATTGTTTCAAATCATGTGATATTACTTAGTCCTTCATTGCAGAACTTAAAGTGCAGGTTGTATAGTAGACTGATGTCAGTCTGTTAAGAATAACATCATTTGTATTGAGAAATATGAAAACAAGGTACATAGAAAATTGTTGCTCTATGTCGTTCTTAAGAACAACACAGAGCAACAATTTTCTATGTACCTTATTTTATATTTCTTAATGCAATTGATGTTATTCTTAACAGACTGACATCAGTCTAGTTGTATAGATTTAGATCACACTGCATGAATATACAGGTTGATCTTGTTATATTCTTAGGTCAGTGTTTAATTAACCCTTTCCCAAACAAGACCTGGTTTTGACGCCCCTAATAAAAATAGTTTTGAAAAACATTGAGACAAAAGAAGAAACTGCTGATAACCAGCTGTTTCTCCTTTTGTCTCAATATTTTCTGTGTTATATTGTACATAAATCCATTTCTTTTTACCATTAATTGTGTTGTCCACAGCAACTTTTGAATAGGATGTCCATACAATTTTGTAGTGTGGGAAAGTGTTAATGGCTTCTTCATGCCTTCACCCAAACAAGACCTTGTTTTGACATTCGTAATAGAAAAGGCTTTGGAAAACATTGAAACAAAAGACGAAACTGCTGATAACCAGCAGTTTCTCCTTTTGTCTCAATATTTTCTATGCCATATTTCCACAAGTCCTATCTTTGGTAACATCCATTTTGTCATTTGTAGCTTTTTTGGAAGTGAATCGCCCTAAAATTTTGTCATTTGGGAATGGGTTAAATTGGAGCTTTATCCTGATAATAACACTATGTTGATGCAAGTATTTCACTATGATCATTGTAATGGTATGATATTGAAATGATGGAACATATTATATTCCTTTTAATTTTCTGTCCATTTGTCTTTCTACAAAACGTAACCTGAAATGTGTTGTCTTATGGTAATATCAGAATGTATTATCAAGGTCAAAGTCAAGGTCATTTATTAAATAGTATCTTCTGAGGGGGATACGTGTTTCACAAACGCATCTCAATTATTAGCTCACCTGAGCACGAAGTGCTCAAGGTGAGCTATTGTGGTCGCTTTTTGTCCGTCTGTCCGTCCGTCCGTCTGTCCACAATTTGTTGTTACCACTCTAGCATCCACAAATATTGACCAATCTTGACCAAACTTAGTTGAAACATGTATGACCATAAGTTCTCGGATGAGTTCGATTTTGAGTCAGATCGGACCAGGAAGTCCAGAGTTATGTGCCCTTGAACGTCAAAAATGGCTAGTTTTGACTTTGTTACCACTCTAGTATCTATAAATATTGACCAATCTTTACCAAACTTAGTCAAAACATGTATGACCATAAGTCCTCGGATGAGTTCGATTTTGAGTCAGATCGGACCAGGAAGTCCAGAGTTATGTGCCCTTGAACGTCAAAAATGGCTAGTTTTGACTTTGTTACCACTCTAGTATCTACAAATATTGACCAATCTTAAGTAAACTTGGTCAAAACATGTATGACCATAAGTTCTCGTATGAGTTTGATTTTGAGTCAGATCTGACTAGGAAGTCTGGAGTTATGTGCCCTTGAACGTCAAAAATGGCTAGTTTTGACTTTGTTACCACTCTAGCATCTACAAATATTGACCAATCAAGACAAAACTTTGCCACAATGTTGGTTACTATAAGATCTTGGATGAGTTCGATTTTCAGTGTGATAAGAACAGGAAGTCTGGAGTTATGTGCCCTTGAATTTGACAAAATTGCTGTTTTCGACTTTGTTTACACTGTAGCATCTACATTTATTGACTAATCAAGACAAAACTTGGCCACAATGTTGGTGACTATAAGATCCTTGATGAGTTAAATTTTCAGCTTGATTTGGCCAGAAAAACAAGAGTTAATTGCCCTTTAATTTCATAAAATTACTGTTTTCAACTTTATTTTCTCTCTAACAAACAAATATGGACCAATCAAGACACAACTTGGTCACAATGTTGTTGACCATAATATCTTTAATGTTTTAATTTGTCAGATTGAATGGACTAAAAAAAACAGAGTTGTGTGCCTTTGATGGTTACAAAATTGTTGTTTTCTTTCACTTTGTTTTTACTATAACAGCTACAAATATTGATCATTCAAGATTATGAAAGCAGTTTTCATCTGGATCATAATCTCGCATCTTAAATTATGTGCTCTTGAACTTGATAACTTTGGGACTTTCATTCTATCTAGGTGCAGGTGAGCGATTAACCCTTTCCCAAACGGCAAATTTTTAGGACGATGCACTTCAGAAACTGCCACATATGACAAAACGGATGTTATTAAAGATAGGATTTGTGTAAAATATAACATAGAAAATATTGAGACAAAAGGAGAAACTGCTGGTCATCAGCAGTTTCTTCTTTTGTTTCAATGTTTTCCCAAGCATTTTCTATTAGGGGCGTCAAAACCAGGTCTTGTTTGGGAAAGGGTTAAGGAACATCATGGTCCTCTTGTAAAAGTTGTTTAGGCGATCTTTATTATAATATATATACAGAATCAAACAAATGAGTATTTGTATTATAGCATCAGATTCGGATCAATTATTGTTAAAACAATTAAAATATTATCACCCACCTCTTATCTGATGGAAGGGTTTGAAAAACAGCATTCTTGAGATTCTAAATTCTTGGAATGTGGTTTGATTTTTGCCTGAATAAAAATCAAGGTATTTTTATGATCATCTAGATAGGATTTGTGTACTTTGAGCTCTTAACCCTTTCCAAAACACTCTGTGACTTTGATGTCCCTCTAGAAAAAAGTTTCAAATAACAGTGAGAGAAAAAGAATGCTGACAAGCATATATCTTTTGCTTCAATACTTTCCATGCTATATTTTTTATTTTGTTGGCTGTGTTGGCCATGGCACAGTTGGTAGCTCATCAGACTCGCACATGAGGTCTCAGATTCAATCTTCAGCAGTGGCAAACATCCTTTTTGACATTTTTTTTTCTCCAATTATAAGTGGTTGGATAATCTAAAACCTATGTTATGACCCTAGCAGTCAATCAATTGTCATATGTCATCAGCTTTGAATTTGAACAAGCCTGAAAGATTGCTGTTAAGAGGATAGAGTCCATTTCGAAATACAGAAAAAGATCTGTGTAAAGGAAATACCCAAAGTTTTGAACAGACAGGCAAATTTTATGATTTTGTGAATAAGTCTGTGTGGTATGTTCTTGCTAACTTTTGTCTATTTCAAATATTTCCAGGTTTGTGGACTCTGAGGTTGAGAGGTCGAGAGTGGTCCTTGCAACCAAGAGCTACTGAGTTTGATCCTAATGGTAGCCGAGTTTTCATGGGCTCTTACTTTTGGCATGAGTACTGGTGCAGTTTTCAGTAAGTAGAATCGAGAGGGATTGATCCAAATTGTAAGAGGTTGTTTTCCAATCAATGTAAAATCTATATGTTAAAACAATTTCCACGTTTGATTGACAAATTAATAAATAAATATTGATTTAAAGGAAGCTGTGAAAATATTTTACAATTTTTCCAGAATTATTGATCATGTATACCCAAATTTAGAATGGGTTGAATGTACTTGTTTACTGCAAAGGTATTTCTTGTAAACAATAACAAAAAAAAAATTGCTAAAAAATATAGGAAGAATGTTTTAGATGTCAATCAAATTGTAAATTGCCAAGAATTTTTTGTGAATGAAGAAAAGCAAACACTGTAACAGATGGGGTATGATGAAATACGCCTTAAACCTTTCTCCAACAAGACCTGATTTTGATGTCCTGAAAAGGAAACGCTTTTGAAAACATTGAAGCAAAAGAAGAAAATGCTGATGATCAGCATTTTCTCCTTTTGCATCAATATTTACTTTGCTACAAAAGACACACAATGCCAATCTTTTCAATGTTGATTTTGTCGTCTGCAGTGACATCTGCAGAAATTGGACTATCTTAGATTTTGTCCTTTGGGAAATTGGGAAAGAGTTTACCCTTTCCCAAACAACATCAATTTAGAATGTTCCAATATGTAAGTTAATTGCTGCAGATGACAAGATATGTAGAGATAAGGAAAGAATTCTGGGACAATATAGCACACAAAATATTAAGGCAAAAGGAGAAAATGCTGGTTATCAGCATTTTCTTCCTTTTTTTGAATCTGGCCGCGGCCTTAGTGCAGTTGGTAGCGCATTTGGTCCCGGGTTCGATACCCAGCTGCGGCTAATACCCTTTCTGACAAAATTGTTACCCACCAATGGGTTTGAAATCGTTAACCTAAGTGGGCAAGCAGCTGGAAGGGTGTTGTGGTAGTACTGGTTTGAGAAACAACAGGAATCCATGTGTAGGTGCTCCAGCCGCCGCGATATGACCCTGGCAGTTGAAAACGGCATAAAACCCCAATAAACTCCTTTGCTTTAATATTTTTCAAAACATTTTCTGATAGGGATATCAATACCAAGTCATGTTTAGGAAAGGGTTAACTTGAAAACATCCTATTCTGATCAATAAGAAAATACTACAAACTGAATAAAACATAAGTATTCAGCTGTCGATGCAAAAACGCTGTTGCAACTTTTATATTGGAATGCGATCTAAAACAATTAAGTGTCAATTTTCTTTTGGCTTTTAGTTTGAGTTTCTAAGAAATGGATGTTTTTTTGTGGAAGAAAATGCTCATGTTCTGCCTTTTTATGCTCCCCATGCTGTCCGTCCGTCCGTCTGTCCGTCTGTGTGTCCGTCTGTCGGCCGTGGCCTTAGCGCAGTTGGTAGCGCATCTGCCTCTCATTCGAGAGGTCCCGGGTTCGATACCCGGCCGCGGCTAATACCCTTTCTGACAAGATTGTCACCCACCAATGGGTTTGAAATCGTTGACCTAAGTGGGCGAGCAGCTGGAGGCTCGGTAAGGGTATTGTGGTAGTACTGGTTTGAGAAACGACAGGAATCCATGAGTAGGTGCTCCAGCCGCCGCGATATGACCCTGGTAGTTGAAAACAGCGTAAAACCCCAATAAACTCAAACTGTCCGTCCGTCCACAGCCATATCTCAGCAACCCTTGGACCAAATTCAATGAAACTTCACATGAGAACTCTCTTGGATAATCCCTAGGAACCATTTTCTCTGTTTCTTAATTGGAGGCTGCGTCATGGAAAAAGGGGCCTTAATATAATCAAAGTACTGATAGTACTGAAGGTCGGGAAACAGAGGATTCGAAATACAGTAAATGGTCAATTTTCTTAAATTTACATTGAATTCGTAAAATATTCTCAATGTTGTTATCTGATTGCACATTAAAATTAATCCTTATACTCTTATTCCCGAGTTAACATAAGCAAAAATTTGATATTTCTAGAAAAGAAATCATAGGAGACGAAAGGGTAATTTTCAACAATATAGATCTACTCCATTACACGGTCCGCTGCGATATGACCCTAGTAGTTGAAAACTGCGTAAAACCCCAATAAACCAAATCCATTACACGATGTCGTATTTTTTCGGGTGATGTCGTAAACATTCGGTGATGGAAAGTGTCGATTTCTTTTAACCCGTAACATGTCCGTGTTGAACGGGTAACCGTATGTTAAAAATATTTAGGGCGTCGTCAGAAAAGATCCGACGTCGCATGAATCTCATTACGGATGGACTGCCTTAATGAATTGTCTGGGTTAACAGTTTGTAAAACATTATATCATTTTGATATCCATTATAACAAGGTTTGAGGATACATTGTGGCAAAACGAAAACATTTTGATATTCAACATTTTTTCTTTGTCTCAATCTGTCTTTCAACAATTCTTCAGCTAAACTTTACATTAATATTTATCTAAATTATCAACACAAACTTGACATTACATGTAGCAACAGTATTCCGTTTTTTATGCAGGCCCGTAGGCACAGGTGGGGCTACGGGATGGGATAAGCCCCAAATGTTGGCCAAAAATATCGAATTTTCCTCATTTTACATAGAAAATTGAAGAAAATGCCAATTAGCCCTTAAGATGTTCAGACACTAACCCAGACAGAGTTTTGAGCCCTTCCCCTTATCAAATTGCTTCCTACGGGCCTGAGAGCAGTTTTACATTCTACTGCTTAGGAAAGGTTAAACTTTGCACGATGAAAAATATTAATATTATGACGGGAAAATTTCTGAGCAAAATTCAGAATCAGGAATGAAGTTAAATTTAATATGGTTCACAAAAGTGGCATGAGAACTGACCAGATTTAGATAATTAAATTTACAATATAGCACATTGTAAATAATGGTAAAGGTTAGACCACAAACATTGATCAACAATTCTAATAATATGTGCGTTAAACTCAGAATTTGAAAAAAGTGAGCTCGTATTTTCTGCACACAAATCTAGATCTTGCTTTCTTTTTTATTTTTGCTGTCCTCTTTGCTTTTCGCATTAGCTTTCACTTTGGATTGTTCTTTCTGTCATTTGTGAAAGAGATAACTCTATCACCCCTATCATCTGCAGAGACAAAGGCCTACAATTAACTCATAAATAGCATATATCTCAAGCCCAGGTCGAAGAAAGATGATTAAATTCCTGTTAAACCTAAGCCTAGATTAATAAGGATGAATAAATTACGAAAATTACGTTGTATGTACTCAAGACGGCTCAAAGTCCGTCAACGCCGTTACGGTAACACTTTAGTTGGTCAAAGCATTACACCTTTACACCGCGAAGTGTTTTAAACACGTAAGCGTATAACCCGATAAAATGCATGTGTTGTAAAATGCGATTGTGCGCATAGCAATTGAACAAGGAGAAGGACTCGACTAGAGTCAGGATATAAATAGATTTTCCGTGAATCTACCAGTGCTTCACGGAAATGTCCGATTACACGAACTGTGTGGCGCAGTAATTTGGTGTTGAAATTCTCGTCTGCTCTAGTCTGCCACACCAGTTAGAATAGATCGAATCAACCTTTCCGCCAAAAAGAGAAGTTGATAGTTTTCGCACTTATGAGCAAACTGCTGCATTGTTTTGATAAAACAATTAAGAAATGAAAGTCTTTACGATGATTATGTAATTTGAGTAATTTTGAATTGTTCATAGGTAGGTCTACTTTTTCGGCGGACTCAGACATTTTGAACGACTATGCGGTGACCAAATTATATCGAAAACCTCGTATCTGCAGATTAAAACAAGCGGCAGATACGAGATTTTCGTAGAAAAGCGTTAGAAGCGTTGGATCGCTATAGGACGTGAAAATCTCAAAGAGATTTCCCGACCTAAAAATCAGATTTTCTCTAATTTCTCTTCATCCAATGGGCAGAATTTAATGAAATTGTGTGCTTATGTGATAAATGAGATGTTCTAGACCATATTCTATAAATAATGTGTGTACAAAAAATCCGTCATGGGAAAAGGGGGCTTAATGTATGATAGTTTTTATTTTGTGACAAACACTTATTCGGAGAGCATAATCCGTCTATGATGGCTCTTGTCTTCCTTTGCTGCAATGTTTTCCTAAACCTTTCCTCCTAGAAATGTTTAAATCAAGTCTTGTTTTAGAAAGTCTCAAGGATAATTGCTGATCATAAGATACAATGTACCAATTGTCATGATCGTGCATTTCCTAAGAATAACAAAAGTCTTTGCCTTTGAAAGCCATGTTGGAAATCTGCTTCTCAACCATGAAAACATCTTTTTACACTGCATTCTTTTGATATTGTTTAAAGGTGTGAAATTAACAAAAAGTTGCTATCTGCATCAAAAGCTGCAGCAGATGATATGTCATGATTACCATTCCTTTAACACTTTCCCAAATGCCAAAGTTTAAGGGTGTTTCAATACAAATGCCGTTTAGTGTTGAATCAGAATGTTGAACATGACGAAAGGATGTTATTAAAGAATGAGTAATTCTGTGAGACAAACATTTTGATCTTTTTCTTAATATTTTGTGAAACTTAATTTCTTTCAGTTTGCAAAAAGCATGTCATCATTTCAGACATGGCTAATGCTTTTATTCATTACAGATATGCATTGTATATTTTGCAGCTTAAAACAAGCAGTATTTACAAGGTTTTTGATGAAAAATGATGGTGCATTAGAGCTCCTTTTGCCAAAGGTGCAGAGACCTAAAATAGCAGACACCATTAAGATTTTGTCTGGAATTAACCCTTTCCCAAACAAGACCATGTTTTGACGTCTAATAGAAAAGGCCTTGGAAAACATCGAGACAAAGGAAGAGACTGCTGATAGCCAGCTGTTTCTCCTTTTGTCTCAATATTTTCTGAGCCATAATATACACATTTTCCACATGAATTTATACCAATTTTGTCCTCTGAAGCAGCTTTTAATTTGAAAAAATCTAAATTTTCACCGTTTGGGAAAGGGTTAAATAGCGTATTCATCTTTACACCATCTTCCAGGTTAATCTTTCTAATGGGTTTGTTTTATTTCTGACTTCTGCCCCTATTTTCACAAATGATAGATAATGTTTTACACAGATATCCTATTTAGATGCCTTATGACATTTCCTGCATGCATTAGACATTATCCATGATCCAAAGAACTGTTTGGTAACCCTTTCCCAAAGGACAAGAATCAGAACTGTCATTATTTCAGTTGCAATGTAGTATTCTAAGTCTGTGAATAAATAAGCATGGTAAATGTTTACTTTTTAGGGAACAATATCTTAGTATATTACTTACATAATAGGGAAGGATTTTATCGAGCAAACTGTGACATGATTTGGACAAACAAATAGTATTTCGTGGGTATTGTTATAAAATCTCGTAACTACTGCTTGGATCAAGCTGTAGTTACGAGATTTTATAACAATATTTACGGTTTATCAAAACATAACGGTAAACCCAGTCGAATTTTAGCGCAAAATTCATTGCTATTTGTGGAAGCAGAACAAAATTAGTGTAGATCAACATGATAAAATAAATGATCAAAGATTATTTTCTTTATAACACTAATCTTGAGAGAAAAAATTGACCTTTAATCGCTGGATGTTTGCATTCATATTGTGCTATTTGTAAAAATGTCTGTAACCCTTTCCCAAACAACAAAATATAAGGGTGATCCACTTCAAAAACTGCCACAAATGACAATATGGGTGGTATTAAAGATGGGATTTGTGTAAAATATGACACAGAAAATATTGAGACAAAAGAAGAAACTGCTGGTTATCAGCAGTTTCTTCTTTTGTTTCAATGTTTTCCAAAGCCTTTTCTATTAGGGACGTCAAAACCAGGTCTTGTTTGGGAAAGGGGTAAGCAAATTTATGGGTCATAGTGCAGGACTATTGCAAATTTGTATACTGTTGTAAACACTTACAATGATTTTGCACTAAGCCCTAAAAATGGTTTTCTGGTAATAAACCTTATGCAGGCTGTCTTTCAACTTGGGGATGAAAGGAAATTCTCTTTGAACTTGGATACATATTAAACTAAATATTCTTAAGTGAGAATAAATAGAAAACTCCTGTTTTACAAATACAAATGTTGTAAGGAAGCCTTTATTTTATACTTCCTCAGTATGTTTGCATGCTGACATGCTCTTCTTTTAACTCTTTTTCCATTAATGGTGGGATTTGGCAATCTTTCGGAATTTTGCACATGTGAGTGAACACAAGCAAATTACACTAAGCACAGTTATGTAATATGTCTGTCCATAGACTCTCTATGCCCCCCTATCGAAAGATTTGGGGTATAATGTTTTACTCGCATCTGTCTGTCTGTCCGTCCGTCTATCCAAAAACTTAACATGGGCCATTTTGGGAGCATTCCTGTTTCACAAACACATCTTGTTTGTTTTTGTGCTTTTAATAGAGAAGTATTTGACCTAAGACAATACAAATTGATACAATTGTTGGGTTTGACCCAAGGACTGGACAGGCGTCAAATTATTTAAGGGTCAACTATGTTATGACCTTGACCAAAGGAGGAGCCCTATCATAGGTCAAAGTTCAAGGTCACTACTGAACTTTGTTTGACATCAATGTCCTTGCTCTAAATTTTCTAGAATGGTTTTAATGCCAAGATTACTATTGGGGCATTCATCTGCTTAGCAACAATTCTAGTTTAGTAGACTCTATCAAACATTAGAATATTTAAGCATGCTAGCATCTCTAAAAGCAGTCTTGATTCCAATGTACATATGTTACATACAAGTTTTGTCTTGTACAGCTTTAATTGTAATCTTTTGAATGAGTTTAATTGAAAATAAATGGAGGTTAAAAGATTCCTAAGACTATAATGAAGTATCTCCTGTGAACACCAAAGCCTCATTTTCCACAAAATATGCAGCAACTGATGTTGGTGTCAAAAACTGGATCAAAATCAAGGGAGATGTTAAAAAATGAAAACAAAATCTACCTGCCATGAGAGTGATTTCAGGTTTTGGCAAACTTCTTGAGAGATATATTGAGTTTTTGGCTGCTGTAGCACGTTTGTAAGGGTAGATTGGTTCCTCCTTGTGGCTTAACCCTTTTCTTAACAGCAAATATTTAGGCTGGTACAACTTCAAAGCTGTAGCAGACAACAATATAAATGTTGGTAAAGATAGGATTTGTGTATAATATAGCACTGAAAACATTCAGGCAAAGGAGAAAATGCTGATTATCAGCAATTTTTCTTCTTTGCCTGAATGTTTTTCCAAGCCTATTTTCTTAGGGACATCAAAAAAAGGCTTTGTTTGGGAACAACCTGATGGCATAATATAAGACAATTCTAATTTGAAAGCTGTTGCACACAACAAAATGGATGTGAATGATAAAGAAAGGAAATGGGTAGAAAGTAGCATTGAAGATAGACATAAGGAGAATATTCTGATAACGACCATTTCCTCATGTTCTGGCAATGGTTTATTTCTACTCAATTTTATCAAAATTTAAAGTTTCTTTGGCATGTATTATGTCATCAGCAAGGACAAGTCTATTTATTTCTTGATCCTGGAAATAGTTCTTTTACATAAAGATAGGATTAATTATTTAAAGACACTTCCATTCAGCAACTGGACTCATTCGTCATTATTTATTATTGATTATAGATTACTTAAAGTACATGCCTTTTAATTAGACAACCAGCCAGTTCATTTGCATTTACTAGGCCAAGTTTTTCCTAGTGTTTTGTACTTTCAGGAAAAGTATACCTACCAACATATATATACAGTTGCAATGTTGCACATGTATGTTTTGTCCTTGATATCCTGATGACATAGAAGTCCAACTTATTTGCAATTGACCAAACGCCAATCGATAGATCGCTCCGCCCAACATAGAATCTAAGACAAACAATGGGGGCATTGACATGTCAATTGTTTTGATTATCAGTCGATAGATCGATACAATATCACATGCAACGAAGGATTTAAGACAAACAATGGGGATGTGGCAATTTTCTGATCGTCCATTGGCTTATCGATGGTTTTGATTGACAGTCGGAGTTTGGTCAATTGCCATGTAGATGCATGCAAATTATAGTACTCGATAATGGATATTTACACATGCAGTATTTCAGTTTGATATACAAACATATTCTTTGGAAATTCTGTGAAGTTCAATACAAACAAACATATCAATGAGTTGAGTAGATCTTTAACCCTTTCCCAAATGACAAAATTTTAGGGTGATCTACTTCAAAAATTGCCACAAATGACAAAACGGATGTAACTAAAGATAGGATTTGTGTAAAATATGGCATAGAAAATATTGAGACAAAAGGAGAAACTGCTGGTTATCAGCAGTTTCTTCTTTTGTCTCAATGTTTTCCCAAGCCTTTTCTATTAGGGACGTCAAAAGCAGGTCTTGTTTGGGAAAGGGTTAAGTCATTATAATGTACAAAGGGAAAAGTGCAGAAATGATGTAAGCACGTCTAAGTTCCATATTGCATTTTGGCTTCTTATATTAACCCTTTCCCAAATGACAAGAATTATGGATGGTTCAATTCAAAAGCTGCTATAAACAACAATGCTGATGTTGATAGATTTGTGTACAATATAACCCAGAAAATATTGAGGCAAAAGGAGAAAATGCTGATTATCAGCATTTTCTTCTTTTGCCTCAATGTTTTCTCAAGCATATTCTATTATGGACGTCAAAACCAGGTCTTGTTTGGGAAAGGGTTAAAGGACAAAAAATCCAATACAAAGAAAATACAAACTAACATAATTATCAAAAGGATAATCGGAAAATTGCAGAAATTATGTAAGCCCATTTAAGATCCATATGCAATTTGGTTTCTTTATATTAAGAGCTGGCCTTTGCGTCCAAACTTTTAGAAGCATCCTCCTGATACTTCATGATCTTGATAAGCCTATCTGATCATAAGGGCACAAGATAGATGTTACAATCAATAGTGGTGCCATTCATTGAGCCTCGAGTACTTTGATGTTGTTCGTATCTTGCTTAGATCTTCTTACCATGGCTGAGATAACACAAATCATACATGACCTGTGGCTGCTTGACCTTAAGGTAGTGTTACATGCATGTGGTGCCTTGGCAAACAAGAGCTTTACTTATTCATATTTAACAAAAGCTTTGCTCATTTTGAGATCACCTAAGCATAAATTGTTCAAGGGTTTCTGCTCAAGGCGAGCAATTGTGATCAACGAATGTTTTGCATCCATATTGCTGTCTATCTTAGTAATTTTTTAAGTGCTGGTAAAATTTAACCAAATTTTGGTAAAATTTAACCAAATTTCATAGAGATGATCCTTGGGTCATCCTTTTTCGAATACAGCAAAGAATTAGAAAGTCAATGATCACTTTGTGGAGAAGTGTCATGTACAATAACTGTTACTCTGCTACACCCATTTTGGAGTTATTGCCCTTTGTTGATTTTACCTTTACATTTACAGCAAGTCAGGACTGTATGTCTTAGGAGCTAATGTCACAGCCCTAGTGTATCTCAGGCACTTAAAGAGATACAACCTTGATATTTTATACATAGATACATCCGCCAGCACCTTTCATTTGAGATCATAACCTTTGACGTTGTGACCTTGACCTGAAGATTGACCTACCGGTACTTTTAAAAAACTTGAATCTAGTCTATATCTCATGCACTAGTTTTGATAGAGTCTTGATATTTCACACGTAGATACCTCCTGCCAAGACCTTTAGTTCATTTGGGACCATAACCTTTGACTTTTTGACCTTGATCTTGGAGTTAAAGCTGTTTTTGTGACAAGCTCCCATGTATGTGAACTATGTGGTCCACAGACAACTTTAGACTCTATGAATATGGAGATAAACTTAAAAAAAAAAAGGATTGTTTTTTATCTGGTGGGGGACTCATGTATTACATTGCAATATGACAAGCACCCTCCTTTTGCCCCAAAAGTCCCAATTCTTCCTCAATCATTGTGGAAATGATTTAGAATGGTTGTCCAGAAAATTGGTATATTATCGCTTAGAAAATATTGTGGCAATTTAAAGAGAAAATGCTGGTTATCCTAGCCTTTTCTATTAGACTCAAAGTGTCATGCAGGAATAGGTTAAGACAGGTACCAAAAGCCAATGATCTTTGATATTTTCTTGTTTGAACCTGCTTATTAGAGCTTTTCATGTTTATGTCTGAAGTAGGTTATGTTAACCCTTTCCCAAACAAGACCTGGTTTTGATGTCCCTAATAGAAAAGGCTTGGGAAAAATTGAAACAAAAGAAGAAACTGCTGATAACCAGCAGTTTCTCCTTTTGTCTCAATATTTTCTGTGCCATATTTTACATGAATCCTATCTTTAATAACATCTATTTTGTCATTTGGGGCAGTTTCAGAAGTGGATCACACTAAAATTTTGCTGTTTGGGAAAGGGTTAAACATAAGTCTGCTTTGAAATTATGTCCCCAAGGGTTTCTGTGGTTCTTAAAATACAGACAATCTGTAGAGAAATGAATCATCTTTAACATTTATATTGTCTGGTAATCTTTACTCTTGTCTTACAAAACCTGCAATCATTTCCCTGCTGTTTTTTCTGCATCCCCAAACAGAAAAAGAAGAATTCAGAAAACAGTAGCAGAAAAGAAGGAAATGCTAAGTTCCAACACTTTCACTCTGTCTTTGCTATTCAAAATCTAGTTACCATGTTTCTATGAATGTTCAAATTTTCTCATATGCAACTACATTGAATTTGAACCATTTGTACAAATGGTTGAATATATTGTTGTCTGGGAAAGGGTTAAAAGTCTGTATTTGTTTTTACCCTGAAGTCAAGAACTTTTCATTACATAAAAGAGGTTGAGTCATTGACATGAACTTTTGATATCCTTGGTGGTTTTACATTATTATTGTGTTGATTTAGATAATAATAATTGAGCCAGGATCTGGAAAAAGGACACCTATAGCATTTCAGACCATCATGTTTCCAGATCAGCTTACACAAAAGTACAGTCTGATCAGAACCGATACTAATGTCATATGATTGCTGAAGAACATGAATAAACTATTGGAGGACAACATAATTCTTGATCAGACTGCATACATGTATATATGCAGACTGATAGCAACCAAATTGTTGGTCTTAAATACCTTAATAGGAACCTTTTTTCCAGATCCTGGCTAATATGACTGTATTGCATTGTCTTAAGATTTTACATGCAAATGCTGAATCTTCACTCCTACCTTTGCTATAATTGCTTGAAACTTCATATACCATACAGTTTTAAATAGGTATCCCTCAATACAGGATGTTAGGCCACGTTCCATAACTCTGACAAGCATTTAGGCAGAATTTGTACAGTTGCTACTGGTCATGAACAAGCTATTGGAGATGACAACATGAATCTTGCCCAGATTTCGTGTATATGCAGGCTGATCTAGATCCATGTTGGTTTTGAATTCCACAAGATTCCTTTTTAGCTCGACTTTTCGAAGAAAATGAGAGCTTATACTGTCACCCGGGCGTCGGCGTTGCAACAAAGGTTTAAGTTTTTTCAAACATCAATAACTTCCATACTATCAAAGGGATTCAAACTTGGAATACTTATTCACAATCACACCCTCTACCTTACTACCAGGGCCCATGACCCTGGCTCCACTATATTTGGAGTTATGCCCCCTTTATACTAAGCAACTTAGAAAGTCGAGCACGCTGTCTTCGGACAGCTCTTGTTCCAGATACTGGCTCTTTCAAAACGTTGACTGTTTTATCATCAAATTCCTTAACTTGGAATAGTTGAGCCATGTAACTTGCCCCTGACAAATCTTATTCTTTCTCCATTTTCTTCAATATTCTTACTAACTACATTCCTCTTCAAATAAGAGATAGATAGATACCCTGGTATTATTTTTCTACAAAGGTTCATGTTTGACCTGGATACAAGTGACTTAAAATAGCACTGGCATCTGTTGGTTTCTATCCTTGTAGGTTTTTGCATGACCTCTTTTCCAGAAACAAATATACTGCTTATTTTCTTCCAGAAAAAAATGAGAAAAGGAAAAATATAGTGCATAAATGTTGTGCAACCTAAACCTTGTAACTGTAGCTTTAACAAGCTGCAGTTACAAGGTTTTGGTTGCAAGATGGTGGTATCTTTATTTTGAGAACAGAGCCAAAAGGCTGTCAAAGAATATGGCATTTGCCATGTTACATAGGGCTGCCTTAGTATCCATGTCAAATTAACCTAACAGAGGTGATGTCTGCCAATTAACTTTCTTAACCCTTTACCAAATTATATCTGGTCTATTATTGTAAAGAAATCTGTGAGAAATATTGCGGGAAAAGGAAAATCTCTATTGTTCTGCTATTTCGAGTTTAGAGCCAAACTACTGTAAAATATTCTGGCATTTGCCATGGAACATGGAGTTGGCCTAGTACCATGATGTCAAAAGCACAGAGCTGTCTGCCAATTAAGTTTCTGAACCTTCTACAAAAAGTACTCTGAAATTATTTTGCTAAGAAAGCTGAAATTAGTTTTGAAAATATTTTGAAAAAGGAGAAAACATGCTGGTCAGGAATATTTTCCTTTTTCCTGACAATGCTTTCCTTTTCCAGTATGTTAACTATGGTAGACAGATCGATTTGTACTAGATGAATCTCCAATTATGATATTTCCGAAGATTATTATAAGAATATTCTGTAACATAATGCACTCTTGTAAATTTGTTTCCTACAAAATCCTGATAAAGTTACTATGAATCAAATATCATTTCAAGGAAATACTTACCTCAGTCTTTTATTCCATTTCAAAACTTCTCTGGTAGCGTGCAAAGACTCAAGAAACAAACAAACCCTGTCGATGCAAAGCTTAAGCTCACACCAAGAAAGGTTTATTTCCTTTAAGGGCCATATAATATTAAAACAACCATCCTTCAGGAATCTGAAAGTCAACTTCATTTTGCATGTTTAACTACAATGTTCCATGAATGTTACATTGTTCTGCCTTGCCAGAAGTTTCGTTCAGTAAAATCATAGGCAAAGAAGTTCTGGTATTGTAGTTGTCATTATCCCACCTCTGCCACCAAATAATGTTTAATGAACCTTACACTCTTTTCAAACAGAGTATGGGACCAGTATACCAAACTTTAATGAGTAAGATAAATAAAAAACAATTTCTTACCTGTTGTGGATTGATTATTCCAGAAAACTCTCCTTTTCTCAGAACATTCCAAGTCACACAAATTCCAGTCAAATTCTTGTTTGAAGTAAATCCAGGCAAGAAGAAAAAACAATACTTTTCACTACATTTTGTTTCAATTCATGAATGAAAACACACTATTATTTCATTAACTATACACAAATTTAAATTTATATTTTGACAGATGAACAAACACTAAGAACTCAGAGATGAAAATGGATACTGAAGAATGGATGAAATGTTTTCAAAGATATTTACTTCCAGACGATATCATAAAAGGACAAATCCCAGAACTTCAAATCCAGGTAATAATGAAAATGAACAAAAATTCACAGCTCTCTTTTGTATGTTTTTATGAAATGAAAAGTCTCTCACTTTCAAATCCAGATAAGTACTGCGTTTGGAGAAAATTCCGATATTCACCTTAAAATGAATATTTCGAATCGACAAAAGTCCAAAGATCAAATCCGGGTAATTATTATTGAGAATGGAAAAACCTTGATAGGTAGCTTGTATCCAGAATCTGTTTGGGTTTCAGCCACTTGTTTTCTGTAAAATCCAGCAAGCTCCTTCTACCTGGAAAAAACAGATAATTTGACAGAGATACAGGTATGAACATATGGTTTCATTTCAATGAAAGAAGAAAATCATTAAAAATTTATAAACTTTGTCAAACTCTATGTTTTGGGTGCTCATTAGAATCGTCTCTTCGAGACGATTCTAATGAGAACCCACAACATAGGGTTTGGATGTGAAATAACTGATTAAGAATATAAATGCCATGATTTTTATCAGTGGCCTTGATTGGCAAAAACGAAATTTGTACCTGGAAGAGGCAACAGAATTGCCAGAGTTCTAGGTAAGACAAAATGGGCATATTTTAATAGACAAATATACTACTAATAGTTTAAGAAATCCCATATTGTAGGTACTCATTAGAATTGTCGCTTTAAGACCATTAAAATGAGTACACTGACGAGGTTAGAAATTGATGACAAATAGAGGATCAAGAATTTGTTATCAACAGATCAGATAATCGCTGCTTTTCAACAAAAACCTCGTAACTGCAGCTTAAAACAAGCTGCAGTTACGAGGTTTTTGTTGAAAGGCGACATAATGCAGCAAAATTTTTTCTAGGTTACCTGGGAATGAGGTGAAGCAGTGGTCTGATACGGCATGGGATCAAGGTAAAATTGTGAAACTTTTTATGTAACAAGCCTAGATTTATGATGCGGTATATGCAGAGAAAGCCTTGGAAAACATTGAAGGAAAGTATCAATTGCAATTAAACAGCGTTGGCTCCACATGTAAATGTTTTTATGCCACCACAGTATAGATTCTATATGGTTGATAGGCATACCATTTTTTTCTTGTATAAAATATCTTTCAATTGAAAGTAGTAAAGAATTTTGCTTTCTTGGGAAAAGATCAAGGCTCCTCTGATCTGGAATTTCATTGCAAAAAACTTAAACCTTTCATTATGTAAGGTAATGTTTTACGAAAAAAAGATCCCAATAAGGCCTACTTATAACAAAATAACAACAATATTTTTTGCTAAAGTAGACTTGTTCCAATACTGTAGACATCATTACAACAAACAAAATAAGCACAATATTTTTTTTATCAGTGAAAGTAGACAGGTAAAAATCAGTGGATGGAAGCATTAGTATTGAAGGTTATGCAAGAATTCAATTCATTAGCCTTCAGAAAAAAAGTAAACATGCTGTTCTATGTTTGCTCTTGTTTCTCTTGGCAGGAATGGTATAATGGTTTCCCAGTTAAAACATGGTCTTGACATCTCTTGAAGTAAAATTCTTGGGGAAACATTGAAGTAAAAGAAGAAAATGCTGATAATCAGCATTTTTTTCTTTTGCATCAATATTTTCTTTTCTATTTGTACACAAATTCAAATCATTATCCACATCTGTTTTGTTGTCTTTGCAGCTTCTCTCATATTGGATCAGTCCAATATTTTGCTGTTTCTGGAAGGGTTAACATGTATTGGTAATTTTCCAACAAGCAAATATTGAGATTGTAATAAAATACTGCTTTGATTTTTCGAAGATTTGATATCGGAATTTCAATGATGTTTGTACGCTACAGGGTATGATTGTAGACTGAAAGCTGAATCAGTTGTAGTTTTGGTATCTATTTTATGACGGTAATATTCAAGGGCTATGTGAAAAACTCTGGAAAATGTATCTGAACTTGCATGTGAACAGGCCCGTTCCCGAGTAGAAGCCTTGAAGCATGGACTTCAACATACTATTATCAGGTATGGTCTTTCTGAGTAGACTTGTGAAAAAACAAAACAAAAAAAACAACAGAGAGCCAAATCACACCAAATGTTCCCAAATTTTCTTGTGGAAAACCAGAATCCTCCCTCACCCTTTTTAGAGAAGGACCACTGTCCCCAAATGCTTTGATCTTCAACATTTCAAAATGCCTCAGTATGCTGTGTCAAGATGATATGCTCTCATAATCATTTTGCGTCAATGCCTTGAATTGTGCTGGCCCACACTTGCTCTACACTTGGTATAGCAAACTTTTTTAAACACTTCTTTTATGCACTTTTGCTAATTCTAGCTTAAAAACATTTGTTATATTAGAGAAATATTGGAAAATTGGTTCCTATTTGCCAAGCTATTTCCCAAAAAATTGACGGTAGTGTAAGAAATCAACTTATAACTAAAAAACTATTCAATAAAACTAAATAAAACCTTGCATTTTCTGAAAGATAATTGAGAATGCTATTCAGTGAATATATTTTTATTCATTTTGGAAATTACATTTGTTGTTTTTAAACTTTGAAAAAAAAAACCATCGTTCTCCCCTCGTGACGGCTCAGACCGTCACGGGGCAGTCTTGCTACATTTTCGCATGACGGCTGAGGCCGTCACGGGGCAGTGAAGGGGTTAAACATTAGAGAGAAAAGGTCTTATTGGTTGGTTATCATGCCTCCTTCCAAAGAAATTGGATGTATATTGCTTTGCAAGTGTAGGTTGGTCGATTGGTTGGTCATTCGTCGTCGAATGGTTGGTTTGTAGACCAAACCTTGTCTGGCGCATAACTTGAAAAGTATTTAAGGTAGAATCATGAATATTCATATGTGGATAAATCTCATTATGGAGGAGTGCAGTGCACAAGAACTGTAACTCTGTAGATGGTATTTTTGGAGTTATTCCCCTTTGTTGATTCTCATACTTGCAAAAATACTACCATTGGTCTGCTTCAACAGTTAGATGCCTAGATCAAAGGTCATAGAGGGGACATACAGGGTGATCCAAAAAACATGTCCCACAAACAATGCTTTATAACTTTTTTACCATCTTATACATTTCGTTTATATTCTCTAGAACTGAAGTATATATCTGTAAAATTTTGTCTGATTACAATATTATATAATCATTCACTTACTACTTTTACAAGAGATGCTCGATGTGACGACCATGTTTTTCAGAAACTAGTCTAAAATGACGTCAAATGTTTTGTATGACGTTACTACAGGTTTGACTATCAATCAAGTCTATTTCTCTACTTATGGCATCTTTCAGTTCAGCTATAGTGGTGGGTTAGGGTTCATAAACTCTTTCTTCTTAGCAACCCTATAGAAAAAGTCCAGCGGACTGAGATCGGGTGAATGCGGCGGCATTTTATTCACTGTCAAACCTATTAACAAATGACAGTCTGGCCGTGGTTACTGTGTCAATCAAATGCTGCTTGCTGGTTATTTTGTATGGCTTACAATAGAACTTTGGAATTCTTTTCACTGTACCATATCTTACATCAGTGGTTTTTGAGATGTCCTTCATAACACCCCATAATAGATACTCTTGTAGTTTCCTCTACAGCTTGATGAACACTCTCCACGTTATCGTCTGCACGCCCTGTGCGTGTTCTCTTCTTTTTCCAGTTCTCGTGTCATTGACGGTCACCTTCATCTCAAACTTAGAAAAATGTCTTCTTATCTGCTTCCTGGATGGCACTTTTGGCATTTTGGTACATATTTTGGATTTTTCTTCCAACTAGAACAGGATATGTACAAAATACATAGCGCAGTTTGACTATTTCTGCATTGTCAGCCATCTTTGAATGCTGAGAATATGATGACGTCATTGATAATGCCATTGGCGTTACCATGACGCTGCATGACGTTCTTCTGCACAACCATTTCAAATTCTATTATATACCCTTTCCATCGACACCCAAACTAAAACAATGCTACCACATTACGCAGATAAACTGACACGATTTAAAAACGCAAAAAAAGTACTTTTACAAATAGTATCTCCTACATCTTACAAAACCGATGTTTAGCCATGTAAAATTGTAAATGTTACAATTATTAACATAACAAGACAGAAAATGACCTTTAAAACCACAAATAATGACAGAATGGACGTCAGATTATGCCAAAACGCACGTTGCGTCAAGAGCCTGACATCGAACAGGATGACGACAGCGAAACCCGTGCTTTCCTATGCGATTTATCACCATGTCGCAATGTATAGGCCGTCCGCGATTACCAACCATATAATTTGCTGCAGACTGAGCCGTCACAAATCTGTTGCGTTAGTGACGTTAACGTATACAATTATGTTGACGTACAGTTGTTATACGCAGCTGACCGGGGCGTGGGTGGTCTTTAAATCTTCCCGTGTCGTTTACACGTCCCATAAACCTTGGAACCGTCGATTCGGCTACATTAAATGGTCTAGCTACCTTCATTTGCGAAACACCGCAAACCAAAAGCCAAAAAACTTGGTTCCTTTTTCGCAAAGTAAGCCTCAGCATTTTGTACACAATTATCTTTCATTGTTCTCGTAAGTTCTCAATAAGTAAATCAAAGTGGCAATTTGTACACAAAAAATCTTAGTGATTTAACATGTGGTCTGAATGCACGAGACACACGAGCATTTAGTGATGGGTGGTTCAGATGTCCGGATAGTGTACAGAAAACACGACAAAATCGCTGGGGCGTGAAGTGTATACATTTTCTCATACATTTCCCCAAATATGGTGCCGATCAAGGCAATATGAAAGGAATGGTTAATGAAAACGTGTTTTGCGTTTTTAAATCGTGTCAGTTTATATTGAACATTCTTTGTGGGACGTGTTTTTTGGATCACCCTGTATATGAGCCTGGATCTGGAAAAACGTCCCTTATAGCTTTTCTAAATGTTTGAGTTTCAAGATCAGTCTGTTGTCAAATGCGGTCCAATATGCATCCATGCTGCTCTCTTTAGGTTACTTCAGGTCTCAAAGAAGCTATTAGAGAACAACATGGATCCTGATCAGACTGTGCGTATGCACAGGCTGATCTGGACCTTTATTGGGCTCAAAAGCCTTAAGGGATGTTTTTCCAGATCCTGGCTCATATGTTTTTACAAACATCTCTTGTTTTTCCTATGTAATGGATCTATGATCAATGTCACACATGATTTTTACTTTTATAGGGATCTTTTGGGTCCTTGCTTTGTTCTTGTAAGAAAACATCTAGTTCATACAAAAAGATGTAAATTTCTATGTCTATAATTTTAGCTATTAGTGACAAGAATGATAATGTTAGCATTTTCAGCTCATCTGAGCGCATTTTTTTATCATATATTTTTCGTTGTTCGCATTTTCCTTGTTCAACCATAAGCCCTTACTGTTACATAAATTCTTTAGAAATTAGAGCAGTTTAATATCAGATTAACATATTTTTTGTCAAAAAATTCTGATAATGACAATGCATTATTGCATAAGTCAAAATCACTGTGTGACACTAAAATGTTCATGTAAATCAAATTTTTATTGAGAAGGGTTTTTAATGATATTAACCCTTTCCAAAACAAGACATTGTTTTTACGTCCCTGACAGAACAGGCTTGGAAAAACATTAAGACTAAAGAAGAAAATGCTGATGATCAACATTTTCACCTTTTTCCTCATTATTTTCTCAGCTATTTTATACGCTTTTAACGACATGTTTTGTCTTTCACAGCAAATTTTCCTATTGGACCACCCTACAAAATTAGCATTTGGGAAAGGGTTAATGATTTTATAGATTGATCAAACTTATTTTCTCAGGTAAGCTATGGGAAATTAGCTATGAAAGCGTTTTCTCGACATATCTATAATCATATTTTACGCAGCGTTAGTGAAAAAAATTCAGCCCTATCTAACAAGTTTTTGCTCAATTTACTTATCAATAACAAATTCTTCATCATTTGATGGGAAGAAGTTTAAATTTGATAGAGAAAGTTGGGTAATATTTTATTTAAGCTTGTCCAAATTGAAGGAAGTTGCAGACGATGTCACAATTTCACTTACTTTTTGGGTAGAAAACATTGTGGGAAATGAAGAAATTGCTTGTAACAAGTATTAATTTTGATGGGAAGTTAAAATTTGATAGAAAAAATTATCATATAAACGTTTATAATTTTGGAAGTTTCAATACCATTACCATTGATGGCTTGGGAGCACATGGTTTGAATATTTTCTGTCTGTATGTCTGTCTGCTTAAGACATTGTTTGTCACAAGCAATTTCTTCATTTTCCACAATGTGTTCCTAAGCATTGTCAGGTTGTCGAATTAAAAGCATCAGTATGTGGGCATGGGTCCTTTGGTAGATAGGTCAAGGTCAGCCATCAAGCTCAAGGCTTTTTATTAGAAAACATCCATTTCTGTAGCATTTGTATTACAGAACTACAATGAAAAATTGAAATAAGTTCTGGTGAAAATAAAATTCAAGGTCAGACTGAATAGTTTTTTGGATTTTTTTTTTGTAATCAAATATCTTACCTGAAAATCATGTCCCTGGTCTTGGCTGTTTTAAACCCATTACCAAATGGCAAATTTTTAGACTAGTCCAAATTCAAAGATGATGCAGACGACAATTTCAAGTGAATGAAATTTGAATTTTTAGGTCTTTTTATGTAGAAAACATTGTGGTAAATGAAGAAATTGCTTGTCACAAGCAATTTCTTCATTTTCCACAATGTTTTCCAAAGTCATCATCTTGTGGGGAGTCAAAAGGAGTCAATGGGTTATGTGTTAATGGGTTAATAAATGAATTTAAATTTATGTATTTTTAGCTCACCTGAGCAACATGCTCAAGGTGAGCTTTTGTGATCACCCTGTGTCCGGCGTGCGTCGTGCGTTGTGCGTCGTGCGTCGTGCGTCGGAAGGCGTCAACAATTTCTTTAAACATCTTCTCCTCCTTAACCACTAAGCCAATTCTTACCAAACTTGGCAGGCATGTTCCCTGGGTGACCCTTTTCAAAACTTGTTTTCAAATTTTTGATTCGTCAAAAAATGTGGGCGTGGCAGGGCGGGGCTTATCAGACTTAGAGAAATTGTTACATAATTCTTCAAAAATCTTCTCCTCCTTAACCATTGAGTCAATTTTTACCAAAGTTGGCAGGAATGTTCCTTGGGTGATCCTTTTCAAAACTTGTTTTCAAATTTTTGATTTGTCAAAAAATGTGGGCGGGGCAGGGCGGGGCTTATCAGACTTAGAGAAATTGTTACATAATTCTTCAAAAATCTTCTCCTCCTTAACCATTGAGTCAATTTTTACCAAAGTTGGCAGAAATGTTCCTTGGGTGATCCTTTTCAAAACTTGTTTTCAAATTTTTGATTCGTCAAAAAATGTGGGCGTGGCAGGGCGGGCTTATCAGACTTAGAGAAATTGATAAATAATTATTCAAAAATCTTCTTCTCCCTAACCATAGAGTCAATTTTTACCAAAGTTGGCATAAATGTTCCTTGGGTGACCCTTTTCAAAACTTGTTTTCAAATTTTTGATTCGTCAAAAAATGTGGGCGTGGCAGGGCGTGGCTTATCAGACTTAGAGAAATTGTTACATAATTCTTCAAAAATCTTCTCCTCCTTAACCATTGAGTCAATTTTTACCAAAGTTGGCAGAAATGTTCCTTGGGTGATCCTTTTCAAAACTTGTTTTCAAATTTTTGATTCGTCAAAAAATGTGGGCGTGGCAGGGCGGGGCTAATCAGACTTTGAGTAATTGATAAATAATTCTTCAAAAATCTTCTTCTTCCTAACCATAGAGTCAATTTTTACCAAAGTTGGCATAAATGTTTCTTGGGTGACCCTTTTCAAAACTTGTTTTCAAATTTTTGATTCGTCAAAAAATGTGGGCGTGGCAGGGCGGGGCTTAGCAGACTTAGAGAAATTGTTAAATAATTCTTTAAAAATCAAATGTTGATCCAATTTGTACCAATCTTGGCTGGAATGTTTCTTGAGTGACTGTCTTTACTTCCTGTTGATGAATTTTTGATTCATCAAAAAATGAGGGCGTGGCAGGGCGGGGCTTATCAGACTTAGAGAAATTGTTAAATAATTCTTCAAAAATCTTCTTCTCATTAACCATTGAGTCAATTTTTATCAAACTTGGCAGAAATGTTCCTTTGGTGATCTTTTTTCAAAATTTGTTTTCAAATTTTTGATTCATCAAAAAATGTTGGCGTGGCAGGGCGGAGCTTATCAGACTTAGAGAAATTGTTAAATAATTCTTTAAAAATCAAATGTTGATCCAATTTGTACCAATCTTGGCTGGAATGTTTCTTGATTGACTGTCTTTACTGCCTGTTGATGAATTTTTGATTCATCAAAAAATCAGGGCGTGGCAGGGCGGGGCTTATCAGACTTAGAGAAATTGTTAAATATTTTTTCAAAAATCTTCTACTCATTAACCATTGAGTCAATTTTTATCAAACTTGGTAGAAATGTTCCTTGGGTGATCTTTTTCAAATTTTTTTTTCAAATTTTTGATTCATCAAAAAATGTGGGCGTGGCAGGGTGGAGCTTATCAGACTTAGAGAAATTGTTAGATAATTCTTTAAAAATCAAATATTGATCCAATTTGTACCAATCTTGGCTGGAATGTTCCTTGAGTGACTGTCTTTACTGCCTGTTTTCAAATTTTTGATTCGTCAAAAAATGAGGGCGTGGCAGGGTGAGGCTTATCAGACTTAGAGAAATCATTAAGTAATTCTTAAAAAATCTTCTTCTCCTTAACCAATGGATCAATTTTTACCAAACTTGGCAGAAATGTTACTTGGATGACCCTTTTTAAAATTTGTTTTCAAATTTTTGATTCGTCAAAAATGTGGGCGTGGCAGGGCGGTGCTTATCAGACTTAAAGAAATCATGAAAAAAATCTTTAAAAATCAACCATTGATCAAATTTAAACCAAATCTGGCAGATCTGTTTCTTGAGTGACTGTTTTCAATGTGTGTTTATGAATTTTTTGATTTGTCAAAAAATGTAGGCGCTGCAGGGCGGGGCTTATCAGACTTGGAGAAGTTATTAAACGAATCCTTGAAAATTTTCTTCTCCTTAACTGTTAGACAAATTGTATCAAATTATCCAGGAATGTTCCTTGGGTACCCGTTTTTATTTATTTTTTTACAAATTTGTGATTGGTTGAAAATATGGGCATGGCAGGATGTTTATACGACTAGGAGAAATGACAGGAAAATTCTTTAAAAATCAACTGTTGGGCCAATTTGAACCAGGGAT
The DNA here is from genome assembly GCA_963680895.1 of Fragum sueziense. Lineage (NCBI taxonomy): Eukaryota > Metazoa > Mollusca > Bivalvia > Cardiida > Cardiidae > Fragum > Fragum sueziense. Next base: position 55,258,518 of record OY804593.1, read on the forward strand.
GTTGCTTGAGTGACTCTTTTTAACAATAATATTGTTTGTGAATTTTTGATTTGTTAAAAAATTTGAGTGTGGCAGGGTAGGGCTTATCAGACTTCAAAAAATCATAAAGAAATTCTTCAAAAATCAACCATGGGGCCAATTTAAACCAAGAGAACAAAATGCTTATTGAGTTACTCTTTTCAAACACTTGGTTATAAATTTTTGATAGGATAATAAATGTTGATGAGGCAAGGAGGGGCTTATCATATTAAGCGTATTAATGCCTGTAATGTAGCATTCTGATGTTTCAAAATTGTAAATTGTTAATTGTAAAAGTTTAATCCTGATTATCAAACTGGAACAGCACATGATATTCAATTTTAAAGATGTATGCAAATGCTACTACATGCAATATGATTGAATACTAATGTGACTTCATTGTCTTCATTGGAAATTATGAAACTTAATTTACAATAGCTTGATACGACATACATATTTGTTTACAAAAAAAATTATATTGTACACCATCAAATACAGGAAAAACTCAGGTGAGCGATATCAGTGCCTTTCAGGCACTCTTGTTTGAAAACTGTTTCCTGGTTCCATTTATATTAGATGAGTCATTTCAAATATTCAAAATTATCTGCAACCATCGTTGATGCAAATTCTGCAGTTTTCCCATGAAAAGAAAGTAACATGACATCGTTATAAAATCATTTGCCGTGTCGTGTTATTATGCGTTAAATGGAAATTTACACATGACTTTTGACGACTTAATTCTCTAGGCTTTTTAATTTTACTTCTTTTTGCATAATAAATATTGAAATTACATATATATGGAAATACTGTTTTCAATTTGAAATGTTTGTTGCACAATCCTTGATTACCAAAATAAATGAACAGATCACAGCTTTTGGAACCAACAATGATCTAGATCAGCCTGGGTTTATGCACAGTCTGATCAAGATTCATGCTATCCATGTACAGCTTCATTATTTACCTCTTGTGAATTTTTCCAGAAAGACCATGTTGGGTTAGGTTGCAAAAACAATATTTCTTAATGTATTAAATGTATTAAATAGCATTCAAAGAACCAACAAAAACCGAGACAATGTTTGTTAACAGATTTTTGTTTTCTGTATTGTCAATACTTCTTAAAGCTACTATTTCCCAGATTTGGACCCAAAAATTGTCAAATACAAACGAAATGTACACTTTTTAAGCTTTATATGACCTGATTAAATGATTACGACAAACTATTGAAGCAACGACTCATTTTTTCGCAATTTGATACCAAATTCATGAAGCGATGTCGAAAGTAGGTCAAAACAGTAGGACAGGCGACTTTCTTAAATGACGTCACAACATACATGATGACGTCATATTGAAATTCAAGTATGAATCTCGTTTGAATCATGGTCCGCGCTGTATGCGCATGTGCAACAATTTAAAAATAATTCTAACCCCATCAGTGATGGGGTTGAATTTAGGTTTGGATTCTCCCTAAATTCAGCTATCTGTTTTGTAATTTCGGCTCATTCTCTGTCTGAATCGCATATTATTAACCATCCCGAGGTGGTCAACACAAAAGTTTTGCATATTTTTTCAAAAAATTTCATTTTGTGCAATTAGACCATCTGTTACCGTCGCCCTTTAAAGCCATCATATTCTTAGGGTCTCCTAACCAGGGATTGTTTAGCGAGGGGTTCACATATTACCAGACGTCATAATTTTACACTTGTTTAAATTGAAAGATATTGTAGATGACAATTTCAAGTGAATGAAATTTTCCATTTTTTGTCTTTTTATGCAGAAAACATTGTGGGAAATGAAGAAATTGCTTGTTACAAGCAATTTCTTCATTTTCCACAATGTTTTAAAAGCCTTTATCTTGTAGGGCATCAAAATGTATCAGTCTGTGGGAATGGGATAAATTGCCTTACAAGGTTGCATTACTGTAGCGTCACAAATTATGGGGTTTCATATTTATCTTGACAATTTTTGTCAGTGAAAACCATCTTTTAATTTGATAATAATTTTAGTGATCGTTATCATTGAAACTGCATTAACTGACAGAATTTGAGAACTAGTTTAATCTTTTTAAAACTGCTTATTTTAGATTTAGGATTTTGAAACACTTTTCATAATGATCAACTATATTTTTAGCGAGCTGGGACCTAATGTTTGGGAAATTCATTTCACAGGCTTAGTGTCGGTGTCAGCATCGGCAAGATAATTTTGCTTAGACAAAACCTTTAACTAACCTGACCTTTATCTTAAAGGGCGACGGTAACAGATGGTCTAATTGCAAAAAATGAAATTTTTTGAAAAAATATGCAAAACTTTTGTGTTGACCACCTCGGGATTGTTAATAATATGCGATTCAGACAGAGAATGAGCCGAAATTACAAGACAGATAGCTGAATTTAGGGAGAATCCAAACCTAAATTCAACCCCGTCTCAGATGGGGTTAGAATTATTTTTAAATTGTTGCGCATGCGCAAACAGCGCGGACCATGATTCAAACGAGATTCATACTTGAATTTCAATATGACGTCATCATTTATGTTGTGACGTCATTTAAGAAAGTCGCATGTCCTACTTTTTTGACCTACTTTCGACATCGCTTCATGAATTTGGTATCAAATTGCGAAAAAATGAGTTGTTGCTTCAATTGTTTGTCGTAATCATTTAATCAGGTCATATAAAGCTTAAAAAGTGTACATTTCGTTTGTATTTGACAATTTTTGGGTCCAAATCTGGGAAATAGTAGCTTTAAGGCCTGGTCACCGTATGATACACAATACCATGTCCACATCACAGCCGGAGCACGTCCAAATATTGTCACTCATACTGCTTGATTTTGGATGCAGTATGGATGTGATGTAGACACAGAATTGTATGTGACCATGTCTTTATGCATACCAAAGTGTTTGAAGGGTCTTAAGGGGGAATGCTCCAGTTTCCTTAATTTTTTCCCAATAATAGAATTTATTTATACTTTGTATGTTGAAATTACATGTTATTACCAATTGAAAAATGAAATAAAAATGGATGGTCAGCGATCTTGTTTGAATTTTATAGGCATTCGTATCACATACCCCTACATCGAAAAAATGCTCAATTTCTTGCACCTGTCCAAGGTCACTAAAATGCTAATAAGATGCTTTATATTCATCATTTAGTCTCGAAAACGGATTTAGATTAACGTCTTACATTTAATAAGGACGGAAAACCCAAAATATGTGCTATTACAAACGCGTAAATGTATAAAATAGCATGCTTACGTCTTCGGTCAGATCAAGGAAGCTGGAGTGTTTTATGTCAAAATTTGCATATTTTTGGAAATATTTCAAGTTCTACATAATAGAATTTGATAAAACTCTCTCGTTGTATTAAGCAACATGTCCTGGTAATAATTCAAAAAGAAAATGTATAGGTCAGCGGACTTATTAGTGAATTACAGCAATTTTTATCCGCTACACATGAATAAAATGACGCAAAAAATGGTAACTGCATACACACTTACGACTGTCTTGCTCTAAATAATCGATTTCCATCTTGAGGAAATCAGTTTCGCATGATAAATACACTTTTACCGTCGAAAATGGTAAATTGCAATGCTTTGTTATATTATTGAAAATATGGTAGCGAAACATATTGGTACGAAACATTTAATTTTCTACAGTAATGACCGAGTGTTCCGAAAAACTGGAGCATTCCCCCTTAAGATGTGATTCTTTATACAAGATCAAATTATGTTACTGGAAAAACTAGATTTGAACGTTTTGTTATCTCTTTCCCAAACGAGAACTGAATTTGATGTCCCTAAGAGAAAAGGCTTGCAAGGGCGTAGCGCCCATTACACATAATACGCATGTGCGTAATGTAAAAAGAAATGGCGAATAGTTCAGAGGTTGCTTGGTATCGTTTTTAGGGTCAGTTTTGCCGTTTTTGTGTCTCAAAATTTCTTTTTTTGTCTCAATGTTTTCCCAAGCCATATCAGTATTAGAGACATCAAAACGAGGTCTTGTTTGGGAAAGGGTTAAATTGGAACAGTCCAAAGTTTTGCTGTATAGGAAAGGGTTACAGTAAACCTAAATCTTGCTAATGAATTTTCAAAGTTGAATAATTATTTCACAACTTTACCATTGATCCATGTAATAGAAAATGTAATCAATAGTTTTATTACGTTTTTCAGCTAATTATTTATGTCATAGTAACTCATTATGTATGTACAATTCAACAATGTTGCTGTTGTGCTTATTATAGTTCAAAGTAGCTACAAATTTAAATTTGTGATACCCTTTTCTTAATTAACAAATAGCAGGCTGTTTGAAATTCAAAGATATTTTTAAAGCGAGGGGTGGGGACGAAAGAATTTGTATAAAATGATTTTTATACACCCGTCGAAGACGGGACGTATTATGGGATCACCCGTGACGTCCGGCGTCCGGGCGTCCGGCGGCGTCCACTTCTTTGTCCGGAGCATAACTCTGTCACCTTAAGTCCGATTGACTTTAAACTTGGCAGTTATATTTTTCTCATCATTACGGAGTGCAGTGCACAAGAACCATAACTCTACCTGGTTTATTTTTTGAGTTATTGCCCTTTGTTGTTTTTCAAACTTGAATCTTGTCCGGAGTATATCTCTAAAAGTATAATAGCTAGGATCATGAAACTTCATGGGTGTATAGATCTCACAAAGGGGGAGTGCAGTGCATAAGAACCATAACTCTACCTGGCTTATTTTTTGAGTTATTGCCCTTTGTTGTTTTTCATACTTGAATCTTGTCCGGAGTATATCTCTAAAAGTATAATAGCTAGGATCATGAAACTTCATGGGTGTATAGACCTCACAAAGGGGAAGTGCAGTGTACAAGAACCATAACTCTACCTGGCTTATTTTTTGAGTTATTGCCCTTTGTTGTTTTTCATACTTGAATCTTGTCTGGAGTATATCTCTAAAAGTATAATAGCTAGGATCATGAAACTTCATGGGTCTATAGATCTCACCAAGGGGGAGTGCAGTGCACAAGAACCATAACTCTACCTAACTTATTTTTTGAGTTATTGCCCTTTGTTGTTTTTCATACTTGAATCTTGTCCGGAGTATATCTCTAAAAGTATAATAGCTAGGATCATGAAACTTCATGGGTGTATAGATCTCACCAAGGGGGAGTGCAGTGTACAAGAACCATAACTCTACCTGACTTATTTTTTGAGTTATTACCCTTTGTTGTTTTTCAAACTTGAATCTTGTCCGGAGTATATCTCTAAAAGTAAAATAGCTAGGATCATGAAACTTCACGGGTGTATAGATCTCACCAAGGGGGAGTGCAGTGCACAAGAACCATAACTCTACCTGGCTTATTTTTTGAGTTATTGCCCTTTGTTGTTTTTCATACTTGAATCTTGTCTGGAGTATATCTCTAAAAGTATAATAGCTAGGATCATGAAACTTCATGGGTGTATAGATCTCACCAAGGGGGAGTGAAGAACCATAACTCTACCTGGCTTATTTTTTGAGTTATTGCCCTTTGTTGTTTTTCATACTTGAATCTTGTCCGGAGTATATCTCTAAAAGTATTATAGCTAGGATCATGAAACTTCATGGGTGTATAGATCTCACTAAGGAGGAGTGCAGTGCACAAGAATTTTAACTCTACCTAGCCTATACTTTGAGTTATTGCCCTTTGTTGTTTTCATACTTGAATCGTCCAGGGCATATCTCGAAAAGTATAATAGCTAGGACCATGAAACTTTTACCAACCCGCTCCCCCTGTTGACATAAAGCAGTGTTACGGGCGTATCTTGTGACAGTTTGACACCTTGTTTTTTTTTGCTTTTCAACAAAAACCTCGTAACTGCAGTTTAAAACAAGCTGCAATTACAAGGTTTTTGATGAAAAGTAGGGATTTGCTGTTTTTGACCCTTATTTGGTTTTATCTTTTAGATACATTGACCAATCAAGACAGAGCTTGAACAAGATTTTGGATGGGTTAGATGTTTGGCTTGATTGGAATCATGAGTTCTGTGCTCTTGTCATCATCTTCTGCTTTGTTCAAGACTGGTGAAAGCTTATAAGGATCACAACCCATCATTAGATACCAAGCGCTTTGTGCATCTTCGGGCGTCATCTGTGACAATGGAAATTAATAAGAGAAGCCCTTGTCAATTTCCGGGTATCATCCATGGCAACGTAATTTTTGAGGGTTACTCGTCAACTTACGTTGCCCAAAGATGCATTTTGGAAAGCGTTAAACTGTCTGTAGTCAGATGTATTGCTTTGGCTGTTTATAGGAAGATTATAGAAATTGTCATACTCTTTTCATAGTATTCTCCCTTGAAAGTGGGCAAGACTAGCAATATGTCATTTTACAGAAAACATGATGTATATCCTTGCATGACCTTTTGTCAAAAAAAGTAATTTTGATGCAAAAAAAGATAGATTTGTATCATGTAGTTAATGAGTTTTTATTGCTCTTAACCTTTTCCTAATCGCAAAACTTTTGGCTGTCTCTAGAATTGAAAGCTGTTGATGTGGATGAAATAAGATTTATTGAAAGAATAAAATCTACCATATTATTGCTATAGCATAGAAAAAAAATTGAGGTACATTGTAATTTAGGAAAAATATGTTCATGATCTCGTTCTCCTGTTCCCTCAATAATCTATAAGCTCACATTGGCTGTAGCTATAATTGTCAACCAGATGTTGTTTGGGAAAGGGTTAATTTGCATGGTGAAGAAAAAAATCTTTTTAAGTATGCGAGAATTATTTGTAATAAGCCCAATTTTGAACAAATTACGATGATGACGATAATTTATGTTAGTGATGACACTAAAAGACTATTTATTGGCTTTTAGATTATCAAATTATAAGTATGTCTTGACTGTATTCAACATCAAAAGGGCTTGGTTTTTAAATAGCTAAAAATGGCCAGGTAGCAATATTGTGCCATTATCCAGAGATCTGGTGGCTACACCCCTCGAAGTTTGCCAAAAAGGGTTATTTTTTTTATGGAGGCCTCTTTTTTGCTAAAACTGGTAACGCTGATAATTAAATCAGTGCTTGCATCCACAATTCCTTCTAGGAAGACTGTTGCTTTTATGTTTCAAGAATATGTTGCTAGGCAGCCACTCCATTAAACCCCCCTACAAGAAAAATGTCTAGATCTGGGCATGCAACCCATATTGTTTCAAAAGGCAGCCACTCTGTCAAATACCCAAATGAGAAAAAATTCTGGATCTATTGGCATCAACTCATATTCTTTCAAAATCTTTTAAAAAAGACCCCAAAATTTTGAAGATTATTCTGATGTAAGTAGATTTAAATGGCAATGGATTATTGCATGTGATATAGTTACAGCCTAAATTAGAGGAAACAGTTACGCCATGCAATACCAATTTGATTGACAGCCCTAATTGACATGTTCACTGACACCATTGTAATGGCTATTGCCTAATTGATAAAGTATAATAAGTTATTCTGACATGACAAAAAGGACCATCTTGAAAGAGCAAAAGCACCAACCCTGGGAAGTCTGCGCGTAATGAGCATACTGACCAGAGATGGTTCTTTTAGCTGCTCGGCCTCTGCAGATACTGTTTGTCATGAAAGTATGCACAATTTAGTAATACTATAATCCTGATTGATCCAAGCTAAATCATTTTAGTTTCTATTTATTTATATGTATAGTCCACCAAAATTAACCCTGGACAACTAAATTTTCATGGGTAAGGTCTGTAAGTTGAGCGTCTTAAGAAAACATTGCCGAAGTTGGGTCGACATTACACGTGCCGACATCATGGGTTACTATTGGTGAACTATAATGTTATTTAATTGCAGGATGGCCCTTGTTTGCTTGATGGATCACATTTCCAAATATGGTACCAGGTTCCAAATATTAGAAAATCCAGACTGAATTAATCAGATAAAGTATTTTTATACCCACTCTTGGATAAATTTCAGAACACATTGTTTTGAGCTGTGTTCCAAATGCAAGTTTATCTAAAAAAGCTAGCAGCACTTGCTTAACCCTTTCCCAAAAATAAAATTCTAGACCAGTTCTATTTGAAACGACTTGAAGACGAGGAAATTACTGATATCAAAAACAGAAGTTTGTATGCTATAGCAAAGAAATTGTTGACAGGAAAGGAAAATTTGCTTGTAACAAGTATTTTTTTTCCATTGATGTATCCTGTACCATAGAAAATGAATTCATAACAATACATTATAGCCATTATGCAATGCAAGTCAATTTGGACACCTTAAATTTATGTATGATTGCTAAAAAGTTAAAGATAATTCCAAATAAAGACCCTTTCAAAGCAAGATCAGATTTTATTTACCATACAGGATAATGGTTTAGACACAAATGAGAGAGATAAAGAAAATTCTAATTCCAGTATTTTCATCATTAACATCAAGGATTTTTCTTCTTTGAATCATACTTTTCCTATTTCCAGTTAAACTTGTTCTGTTTTCTGCAATGCTTTCAGTGGCACTCATCTTGAATTTTGTCATTTGAGAAAGAGTAAATGTGATTGCAATTTGCACTCTAAGCAGTTTTTACATCCATTTGGCCATGTTAATGTTTTAGATTTTATCCATGTTGTTACAGGTTACGTACAAAGGTGTGGGAAAGTATTAAGTTTTTTCCTTGTAACTTGATCAAAGTGAAAAGCTAATCGACATAATTAGCATGTAAAATACATTTATAATAAACCAAGATCTAGGAAAGGGTCCTTTAAGACTTTTGAGCCCAACATGGTTCTTGATCAGCCTGCATATACATGCAGTCTGATCAAGAACCATGTTGTTCTCAAATAGCTCCCTCATGACCTTTAGCAAGCATTACAGAGCAGCATGGACTCCAATCAGACAGTATTCATGCACAGACTGGCCTAGAAACTTAAACGTCTTAAATGCTGTAAGGGACCCTTTTCCAGATCCCAGCTTATTTGTAAATTAATGCTATAACAGCCAAATTGGAGAATCAGAAATTACTGAAATGTCAATATCATTTTGGCCATTTTTCGATACCTAGCCCAACCACTCAATTTTCAAAGATACGATTTTAATCCATTCCAAAACAACAAAGTTTTAGAGTCGTCTAAAGTGCTACTGCCTCGTCAAGAGATGAAAATATCTCTGTACAATCATATTTTTAAAATATTTCTTTCATCAATGACAAAAAAAATTGGTAGCCAAAAACTTATGTTCCCACGCATGAAACACCTTTGATATTTTTTTTCCACAGATACCCATATATTGATATGATCTAAAATGTGCAGGAAACTTTCTACCATAAAAAACATTTTAGCTTGATCAATATTTTTTTTTTGTAAATTTTTGAAAATAGTAATTAGTTTGAAAAGATGGTCAATATTGCCAAATATTGGATGAAGAGCTTGTAGGTGTTTTTAATTGGTGTAAGACAGGTTGATTTGTACTTGTATGAGAAATACTGATTTGCATTGATTAATAGAAATGATGGTGTATTGATGAAAAATTCAGATTTGTGTTGATGCAAGAAATGATGATTTGTATTTGTGCAAGAAATGTCTGTTTATGTTGGTGCAAGAAATATTTGTTTGTACTGGTGCAATAAATATTGATTTATATTTATGTAAAAAAAAGCTTTTGTATTGGTACAAGAAATGGTTGATTGTTATTGGTACAAGGAATTATTGTTTGCATTTGTGCAAGGAAGGTTGGTTTGTATTGATGCAACAAATGTTGGTTTGTATTTAAGCAACAAATGTTGACTTGTATTGGTGCAAGGAATGTTGGTTTGTATTTGTGCAACAAATGTTGACTTGTATTGGTGCAAGGAATGTTGACTTGTATTGGTGCAACAAATGTTGACTTGCATTGAAGCAACAAATGTTGACTTGTATCGGTGCAACAAATGTTGACTTGTATTGGTACAAGAAATGTTGGTTTGTATTAGTGCAACAAATGTTGACTTGTATTGGTGCAACAAATGTTGACTTGTATTGGTGCAATAAATGTTGACTTATATTGATGCAAGGAATGCTGGTTTATATTAGTGCAAGAAATTGTGATTTGTAATGATGCAGGAAATTTTGATTTGTATTGGTTCAAGAAATGTTGATTTGTGTTGGTACAAGAAATATTGATTTGTATTGGTACAAGAAATGTTGATTTGTATTGATACAAGAAATGTTGATTTGTATTGGTGCAACAAATGTTGATTTGTATTGGTGCGAGAAATGTTGATTTGTATTGGTACAAGGAATGTTGGTTTGTATTGGTGCAAGAAATGTTGATTTGTATTGGTACAAGAAATGTTGATTTGTACTGGTACAAGAAAAGTTGTTTTGTATTGGTGCAAGAATTGTTGATTTATTTTGATTTGTATTGGTGCAAGAAATGTTGATTTGTATTGGTACAAGAAATGTTGGTTTGTATTGGTACAAGAAATGTTGATTTTGTATTGGTACAAGAAATCTTAATTTGTATTTGTACAAGGAATGTTGGTTCGTATTGGTGCAAGGAATATTGGTTTGTATTGATGCAAGAAATGATGGTTTGTATTGGTGCAAGAAATGTTGGTTTGTATAGTTACAAGGAATTTTGGTTTGTATTGGTGCAAGGAATTTTGGTTTGTATTGATGCATGAAATGTTGGTTTGTATTGATGCAAGAAATAGAAATGTTGGTATGTATTGATGCATGAAATGTTGATTTGTATTGGCACAAGGAATGATGGTTTGTATTGGTACAAGAAATGATGGTTTGTATTGATGCAAGGAATGTTGGTTTGTATTGGTGCAAGAAATGATGGTTTGTATTGGTGCAAGGAATGTTGGTTTGTATTGATGCAAGAAATGATGATTTGTATTGGTACAAGGAATGTTGGTTTGTATTGGTGCAAGAAATGATGGTTTGTATTGGTGCAAGAAATGTTGGTTTGTATTGGTACAAGGAATTTTGGTTTGTATTGGTGCAAGGAATGTTGGTTTGTATTGATGCATGAAATGTTGATTTGTATTGGTACAAGGAATGATGGTTTGTATTGGTACAAGAAATGATGGTTTGTATTGGTGCAAGAAATGATGGTTTGTATTGGTGCAAGAAATGTTGATTTGTATTGGTGCAAGAAATGTTGGTTTGTATTGGTGCAAGGAATGTTGGTTTGTATTGGTGCAAGGAATGTTGGTTTGTATTGGTGCAAGAAATGATGGTTTGTATTGGTGCAAGAAATGTTGGTTTGTATTGGTGCAAGGAATGTTGGTTTGTATTGCAAGGGATGTTGGTTTGTTTTGGTGCAAGGAATGTTGGTTTGTATTGGTGCAAGAAATGATGGTTTGTATTGGTGCAAGAAATGTTGGTTTGTATTGGTGCAAGGAATGTTGGTTTGTATTGGTGCAAGGAATGTTGGTTTGTATTGATGCATGAAATGTTGGTTTGTATTGATGCAAGAAATAGAAATGTTGGTATGTATTGATGAATGAAGTGTTGATTTGTATAATGGTACAAGAAATGTTGGTTTGTACTGGTACAAGAAATGTTGGTTTGTATTGGTACAAGAAATGTTGATTTGTATTGGTGCAAGAAATGTTGGTTTGTATTGGTACAAGAAATGTTGATTTTATATTGGTGCAAGAAATGTTGATTTGTATTGGTGCAAGAAATGAAGTTTTGGTTTGGTACAAGGAATGATAATTTGTATTTGGACTAGAAATACTAATTTGTATTGATGCGAGAAATGCTGATTTGTCCTGGTGCAAGAAATACTGAATTGTCTTGTTGCAAGAAAACTTGACTTGTATTGAGGCAAGACTTGTTGATTTGTATTGGTTCAGGAATGTTGATTTTTATTGATGAAAAACAATGACTTTTATTGGTGCAACAAATACTGATTGGTTTTGCTGCAAGAAATAATGAATTGTTTTAGTGTGAGAAATAATGATTTTTATTGGTGCAAGAAAGACCTGTTTGTATTGTTGCGAGAATTTCTGGTTTGTATTGGTGCAAGAAAGACTTTTGTATTGGTGCCAGATATATTGATTTGTATTGGTGCAAGAAATACTGGTTTGTATTGAAAGAATTGTGCAAGAAATTCAACAACTGAAATTGAATCAACAAGAAATGTCCATTTATTATAAATGCATTTGTGTAAGAAATGCTGGTAAAAATGTACCAGTAAAAAGAAGCATCCTTTGTTTTGGTGCAAACATTGCCAGATCATAATTGTATATGCATGAAATGCTGATTTGTATTGTCACAAAAAGTGCTAGTTGGTATATTGGTGCAACAATGCAAGGAACACATGGTTACATGTATACTCTTGCAGGTGCAATGCAAGTAAATGTAAACCCACTTGTAAAGACCCAAGTTTTAGACTTATCCAATTTAAAAGCTACTGCAGATGAAAAAGTGGTCTTGGTTACATGTAAAAAGTTTTCTTACCATCATAGCCAGTAGGATATAAATGGTATCAATTGCACAATTGCACTTGCTCTAGTAGTAGACATGGAGAAGAAAGGCTAGTGCATGTTAACCAATAAAATGCAATATCATGTTTCTTACAATAATAATCTTGCACTAACCTTAAGATATCAAATTTGATTCTGCTTTACCATTATTATTCAAAATGAGCATGAAAATTAATAATCATTATGGATATCAAACTAGATATATTCATATAATGATTTTTTTGTTCAGATACTTACAAAAGGAAAATTGGTTACGTTTTGGCAAAATGAGGTGACGAAAAAGACGCCCAAAATCAGTCTTCTAGCTTACCTTTGGCATTAAAATCCAACTCTGTTGTATAAAACACAAAAACAATGAAAATATCCACAAAGCACAAATAAAGAGAAAACTGTATTAAAAACACAATAGTTATACTCCAAGTAAGGGAATATCACCATCGATAAAACACACAATATTTAGTAATATTCCCTGGCAACAGATGTGAAAATACTCTGCTTACTAAACATGCAGTCTATTTCTATTTTCTTTGCTTTCTTTAACAACAGCTATACAATTGTGGTTAATAATTTAGTAGTGAAAGTCATGGGTTGACTTTAAAATGCACCACTTCTTATTTAAACTATTAATCTATGATATCTTTTTTTTCAATCCTAGCTCTTTGGGTAAAAATTAAATGGCAACTTTCTTTCCACAAAAAAGTAAAGAAGTTAAGAAAAATGATCTTCAGCCAAAGGATTGATTTAACCCTTTCCAAACAATACCAGATTTTGATGTCCCTACAAAGGAATTTTTTTTGCTTTTTAAAACTTTGATGCAAAAGCAGAAAATATAGTTAACCAGCATTTTGTTGTTTTATTTTCAATTTTTCCTTGCTTTTTTGTAGATAATTATGCCCCCTTTCGAAGAAAATGGGGGTATATTGTTTTGCAAGTGTCGGTCGGAAGGTCGGTCGGTCTGTCGGTCGGTCGGTCTGTCGGTCGGTCGGTCCGTATGTCGGTCTGTCCATAGACCAAACCTTGTCTGGAGCATAACTCGAAAAGTATTAAAGGTAGAATCATGAAACTTCATAGGTGGATAGATCTCATTATGGAGAGGTGCAGTGCACAAGAACCGTAACTCTGCTGATCAAATTTTTTGAGTTATTGCCCTTTGTTGATTTTCAAACTTGATTCTTGTCCGGAGCATAACTCAAAAAGTATGTAAGGTACAATCATGAAACTTTACAGGTGGATAGATCTCATTATGGAGAGGTGCATTGCACAAGAACCGTAACTCTGCTGATCAAATTTTTTGAGTTATTGCCCTTTGTTGATTTTCAAACTTGATTTTTGTCCGGAGCATAACTCAAAAACTATGTTAGGTAGAATCATGAAACTTTACAGGTGAATAGATCTCATTATGGAGAGGTGCAGTGCACAAGAACCATAACTCTGCCGATCAAATTTTATGAGTTATTGCCCTTTGTTGATTTTCAAACTTGATTCTTGTCCGGAGCATAACTCAAAAAGTATGTAAGGTACAATCATGAAACTTTACAGGTGAATAGATCTCATTATGGAGAGGTGCAGTGCACAAGAAACATAACTCTGCTGATCAATTTTTTGAGTTATTGCCCTTTGTTGATTTTCAAACTTGATTTTTGTCCGGAGCATAACTCAAAAATTATGTTAGGTAGAATCATGAAACTTAACAGGTGAATAGATCTCATTATGGAGAGGTGCAGTGCACAAGAACCGTAACTCTGCCGATCAAATTTTATGAGTTATTGCCCTTTGTTGATTTTCAAACTTGATTCTTGTCCGGAGCATAACTCAAAAAGTATGTAAGGCAGAATCATGAAACTTAATAGGTAGATAGATCTCATTATGGAGAGGTGCAGTGCACAAGAACCGTAACTCTGCTGATCATATTTTTTGAGTTATTGCCCTTTGTTGATTTTCAAACTTGATTATTGTCCGGAGCATAACTCAAAAAGTATGTAAGGTAGAATCATGAAACTTAATAGGTGGATAGATCTCATTATGGAGAGGTGCAGTGCACAAGAACCGTAACTCTGCCGATCAAATTTTATGAGTTATTGCCCTTTGTTGATTTTCAAACTTGATTCTTGTCTGGAGCACAACTCAAAAAATATGTAAGGTAGAATCATGAAACTTTACAGGTGAATAGATTTTATTATGGAGAGGTGCAGTGTACAAGAACCGTAACTCTGCCAATCAAATTCTTGGAGTTATTGCCCTTTGTTGATTTTTACACTTAATTCTTAACCTTGCCTATATCTCATGTCCTTTTACACATACAGCCTTGATATCTCACACATAGATACCTCCTATCAACATCGTTCAGATTTAACCATGACCTTGGACCTTATGACCTTGACCTTGGAGTTTGACCAATTCTGAAAAAATTAAACCCGGCAAATATCTCGTGACCTTTTACAAATACAGCCTTGATATTTCACACATGGACACATCTTACCAAGACCTTTCATAATTGACCATGACCTTGGACTCTGTGACTTTGACCTTGGAGTTTGACCTACTTTTGAAAAACTTTAACCTGACCGATATATCATGTCCTTTTACACATACAGCCTTGATATTTGACACATGGAAACCTCTGACCAAGACCTATCACATACGACTATGACCTTGGACCATGTGGCCTTGACCTTGGAGTTTGACCTACTTTTAAATAAATTAAACTGGGCCTATATCTTATGTGCTATTACATATACAGCCTTGGTATTTCACACATGGACACATCTTACCAAGACCTTTCACATTTGACCATGACCTTGGACCTTGTGACCTTGACCTTGGACTTTGACCTACTTTAAAAAAACTTTAATCTAGCTGATATATCATGTCCTTTTACACATAGAGCCTTGGTATTTCACACATGGACACCTACGACCAAGACATTTCACATTTGACCATGACCTTGGACCTTGTGACCTTGACCTTGGTGTTTAACCTACTTTAATAATACATTAATCTGGCCTATATTTCATGTCATTTTACATTTACAGCCTTGATATTTCACACATGGTCACTTCCAACCAAGATTTTTTCACTTTTGACCATGACCTTTGACCTTGACCTTGGAGTTTGATCTACTTTAAAAAAAAACTTAAACTAGGCCTATATCTCATGTCCTGTTACCTATACAGTCTCAATATTTTACACATGGACTCCCCCTACCAAGACCTTTCACATTTGACCATGACCTTGGCCTGTATGTCATTGACCTTTGATTTTTACATACTTTTAGAAATCTTTAACATAGCCTTTATCTTATGTTCTATTACACCTACAGCCTTGATATTTCACACATAGACACCTCCTACCAAGACCTTTCACATTTGACCATGACTTTGAATATTGCAACCTTGACCTTGGAGTTTGACCTACTTTTAAAAAGACTGAAACCAGGCATATATATCATGTCCTTTTACAGCTACAGCCTTGATATTTCACACATGGACACCTCCAACCAAGACCTTTCACATTTGACCATGACCTTGACATTTGGCCTACTTGTAAAAACTTTAACCTGGCCTATGTTTCATTTTACTTTTAAATATACAGCTTTGATATTTCACACATAGACACCTCCTACCAAGACCTTTCATATGTGACCATGACCTTGGACCTTGTTACCTTGACCTTGGACTTTGACCTACATCAAATGTAGGCCCTTGAGGGGGCATATATGTTTTACAAACATCTCTTGTTTACATTGCATTATTAACACCAATTTATTAACCCATTACCAAATGACAAAATTTTGGACCGATCCAAATTCAGAGATGTTACAGACGACATTTTAAAATCAATGAAATCTAAAATAGTTTGGTCTTTTGGGGTAGAAAACATTGTTGGAAGTGAAGAAATTGCTTGTCACAAGCAATTTCTTCACTCTCCACAATGTTTTCCAAAGCCATTATGTTATAGAGCGTCAATAGGCATCACTGTGTTGTAATGGGTTAATCTGCTGCAGCTTTTAAATTGTTGTAATTTTGTGGTTTGGAAAAAGGATTATAATCACTGAATGCTGTATAAACAGACCAGGCAAGATCAGAATGCATGTTGAGCTGGCTGATCACGAGCTGCACATTTTCCTAATTGATCTGCATCTACAAGAATAAATTAATCAGGAATGATGAGCAGTCTGATTTATTTGACGCCCCACAAGATCAAGGCTTTAGAAAACATTGTGGAAAATAAAGAAATTGCTTGAGACAAGCAGTGTCTTCATTTGCCACAATGTGTTCTACTCCAAAAGACCGAAAAATGTAAAAGAAAATCAGCCTTAAACTTTGCTGTCTGGTAATGAGTTAGAAAAAAAGAGACTTGGATTGAACTGTATATGTGCAGTCTGATCCTTGGTATACTTTAAGTCCTAAAATATGTTATTATACACCTTTAACCCATTACCAGATGGCAAAATGTTTGACTATTCGAAACTCATAGGTGTTGCAGACGACAATTTCAAGTGAATGAAATTTAAATGTTTTTATTGTTTTAGGTAGAAAACATTGTGGGAAATGAAGAAATTGCTTGTCAAAAGCAATTTCTTCATTTTCCACAATGTTTTCCCAAGTCTTTTCTTGTGAGGGAGTCAAAAGGCGTCACTTTGCAGTAATGGGTTAAAGTGTTAAAAATCATTTAAAAAACTCTAAATATTTGCCTTTAAAAAAGAAAGACTTGGAATCAATAGCATAATGATGTGCAAGCAGGTCCTTAGTATTTATATGTCATTTCCCAAATTATGTTTCATTGAAATTATACACCTTTTAAAGTTTAAAAATCATTTAAACCCCCAAAATATTTGCCTTTTAAAAAAAGGACTCGAAATCAATTGCATAATGATGTGCAGTCTAATCCTTAGTATACTATATGCCATTTCCCAAATTATGTTTCATTGTAACTATACACCAAATTTAAAGTTTTAAAATTTGTTGTAGAAAAACAAAAATATTTGCCTTTAATCCAAAAACACAGGTAACTATTGTCTATTTTATGACATAATTTTATTATTCTCGTTTTCATGTTTTGATGAAATTTCCCACGGTCGTTTGACAGTATTATTCATATATTACGATTTTTTTGGCGTGCATTGATGCGTCATAATTGTGGGTAATTTATTGGTATTATATGTTTATACGTATAAACTTTAAAATGGGCTATGAATTAGGCAAACTTTTGCTTTTGGGGCGCAATTGGAAGTGCATTAGACTTTCAAGCATGGGAAGAAGTTTGAACCCCTGCTTTTTCTAAACCTAAGTTGGATGTGCAACTGGAGGCTCAGCAAAAACGTGGTAGTACTAGAGAGAAATGACGGGAATCCATGGGCAGATGCTTCAGCCACCCTAAGTATGACCTAAGTACTGTTAAAAATTGGGTTTAACCTATTCAATATATCGTCGCTTTTCTACGAAAACCTCGTATCTGCATTTTGTTTTAAGCTGCAGATATGAGGTTTTCGCAGAAAAGCAGCGATATGCACTGAAATAAAGTTGGGCTTAGCCAAGGGCATAATAAATCTTGACAAAATAAGTCATGGGATGTCAGTCTGATCAAACATGCTTTAGATCTCAAGAGCATTGAAAGAATTAGAAATTTCTAAAATTCAGTATATTTTCTTTTTTCTCAGTACTTTCATCCAAGTTGCCAAAGACAATTGCTTTACTGTTAATTATTAGAACCATGTCCCTTAGATTAAAATTTTCCCTTCAAAGTTTTAGAGGAGTATCATTTCTAACAGCTTCAGTACATGTCATTTTGCCACAAAAATGATAATAGATCATAAACTCAACATCAAAACTCCTTCATATTATAAATATGACAAAATGATTATAAAAGTAACAGATAATAAAAAAGATAAAAATAGGAAAGAGAAACTTTACTGTGTGAAAAAGAAATATTTTGAATAATTCAGAGTTTCGTACTTATTTTCATTTAAGAAAAGAATTTATTGAATTAACCCTTTCCTAAACAAGACCTGGTTTTGACGTCCCTTATAGAAATGGCTTGGGAAAACATTGAGACAAAAGAAGAAACTGCTGATAACCAGCAGTTTCTCCTTTTGTCTCAATATTTTCCGTGCTATATTCTACATAAATTCCATCTTAAACAAGGTCCATTTGTAATCTAGAGAAGATTTTGAAATGGGAATTTTGAAAATTTGCCGTTTGGGAAAGGGTTAAATGAAGGCACAGTTTTTATATGCAGGAAGGGTCGTATTATGTTATGGCCCTGGACTTCTGTCTGTCCATCTGTTCGTTAGAAATTTTCTGTGTGTGCAACTCCTACAGTTTCTTTTGGACTCGATCAAACTTGCCACAATGAATCTCCATGGTGTCTAGTTGTGCAGTGCGAAAAAGTTAAAGAACTCACTGCATTGTGACTCTATCATGGATTCCTGGTATCAGGCCTGTAGGAAGCATCTTCATATTGGGTGGGCTCAAGCCCCTGTGTCTGATTATTGGGAGGGCTAAATTGGATTTTCCCTAAATTTTCAGTGTAAAATGAGGAAAATTTGTCATTTTTGGCTAACATGGGGGGGGGGGGGGGGGGGCTAAGCCCCACTGTTCCTACGGGCCTGGGTATATTCCTCACAGTACTCCCACAATATCCAATCTGAGCCTAGAGCTGTTCTGAGTCATGTTGCAAATCGATTGGTGACAGAGAAATTACTTTTGTCAAATGTCAGAAAGGATATTGGCCCAGCCAGTGTTCAAACTCACAACTAGAACCAAAGTTCTAGAAGTGCCATTCAACATTCTAGAACAGTTCTTGAACTTTTTCGCAGGGTTTTAAACCACTTACATGTATGAAGTGCAGATAATGCTTCCTTCATGAGTTATCTGCCCTTGTAAAAGCGATTTCTTCATTTCCCACAATGCTTTCCCCAAAAAGACAAAGGAATAAAATAAATTTAATTCGCTTCAAGTGTAAAAGCTTTCATATTTTACATGCATTGTTAATAATTTCAGTTGATGAGAAAAAAATTCTCATTTGATGAATATTTTATCATTTGCACAGAAAATACTTCGCATTTTACAAATCAATTTATTGTCATAAATGTTTTGAATTGTTGTTTGGTCATGATGTTGCTACAATATTGTCCTACACAAAAACATTAAAAACTTTGGTTTATTAATATTTGGACAAAAATATTCAGTGTTATCTTTTAGATTCGCATAACCTTTTGTATTTGAGGCAATTAATTAATCCTTTCTTTTATGGCATGGGAGTTCATATAGAGACCTAATTGATCTTTTCCCAAACAAGACCTGGTTTTGACATCCCTATTAGAAAAAGCTTGGGAAAATATTGAGGCAAAAGAGAATATAATTCTGATATTTAGCATTGTCTTCTTTTGAGTCAATAATCTCTTTGCTATATATTGAAATTTTTGTCTAAACTTTGGCTGTTTGGGAAAGGGTTAATTTGTCAGCTCTGGGACATTTTGTAGTCTCTGCTTTTAATGTTTGTTGTAATACATACAGTTTTCTATACATGTGTATTATCGAGGTTCCATTACGAATTGTCATGGGACAAAGAACGATCTTACTGAATCAAATTCTCTTGCATAATACTAAAATTAAAGTATCTTTTCCGCTTAATCCCCCCTCATAAATTGTCATTATTTATGACTCGAGGCTGCGTTTTGTTTCGACACTATGATAGGCATATAACATCGTAATGTTTCATGCATATTAATAGGTATCATCTCCAATTTTTGCATAATTAAGGGTAATAAATTAATTTTCTAGCCCTCTGACCGTGAGAAAGTTCAGAACCTGACTTTCCATATTTGGGCAAAAAGACAATTGTATGTGCAAATGCATTGTATTAGCATTTGAAATAGTCTTGCAGAAATAAAACCTCTTCTTTTATATAGTGCATCATTTTTAGACATATATGCTAGGTATTTTGTAGCATTCTCTTAACTCTTTCCGAAACAAATCATTGGTATAATTGACAAACCTAGAAGAAATGGTTTGGGAAAACATTGAGACAAAAGGAGAAAATGCTGATTATCAGCATTTTCTCCTTTTGTCTCAATGTTTTCTGTCATATATGATTTTCAAATTTTATCTTAAATTATATGGCAATGGACGTCATTTTAGAATTCAAAAACTGTGAATTATGAATTCCAATGCTTACATTTAAGATTTCCCAGGGATGAATTTTGATTGGTGACTGAATGTATGGCACCGCATGAATGAAATTTAATTTGTGTCAATGCAGTGCATTTTTGACAGAGCAAATTATGATTGAAATGCATGAAAATAATAATTGTCATAATCTCTCATGTTCAACCCTTTATCATGCTGACCAGGAATATTATTGCTGATTCTCTTCCACCATCGTTAGTTGGATGTACAGCCTGGAGTCTTGGAAAGGATTCAATGGAGTTTTACGTCCCACTCAACAGCTAAGGTTATATGGAGTTGGGACCTAGGTTTAAAGTTTCGTTTGAAAGACTGGAATGGCGGGGATATCAAACTTGTGACCCCTGTGAGTCTCGGCCTGTGAGTCTCGGAAGGGTTTTGTGGTATAGTACTGGTGAAAGTAACAACAGGAACACATGGTTAGTTGCTCCAGCTGCTGCTCTCTTATGACAGAAACACTGTTTTAAGTGGCATTAAACCCGACTTTCAATCAATCTGGCAGCTTCTACATACAGCATAGATCAAGGTCTGCCTACACACTGTGTGCAGTCTGAGCTACGCCCTCACCCATCCACCCATCCACAACCAAGAGTCAGTAATAAAACTGATTCATTATTTAATTCCAAAATGCCAAGTCAAAATGGTTATTGAAGCCTTTTGTAATATACAGGCTGTATAAAGTATTAGTCTCTAATTGATGCTGTCATATTGAATATTATACAATAGGTATAAATATTCCATTGAGTGCATTATCAAACCTTTTCTAAAATTTGGACTGTTTCAATTTGGTAGCAATGTTGGGGATAAAATGGCTGTTATTAAGATAGGATTTGTGTACAATATAGCATAGAAAATATTGAGACAAAAGAAGAAAATGCTGGTCACCAGCGTTTTCTTCTGTTATCTCAATGTTTTCCTAAACATTTTCTTTTTGGGACGTCAGCACCTTGCCCTGGTTTCTCGAAAAAACTTAAGTACGTTCTCATGCTCAAATCTGAGCACCGTGCTCAAATCTCACGAAGTCCACGTGAACTTCAATCGAAAAGCTTCAACGTTGGTGAGTATTCCTTTGAAGTTGAGCATGTTCTCATGAGAATATATACTTAAGTTTTTTCGCGAAACCGGGGCCAGGTCTTGTTTGGGAAAGGGTTGAGTGAAATATGACATTTTTCACCTCCTGCTATTTGTTTTACATGTCAACATTTTAAGCATTATAATTGACATTGAAAGGAGTCAAAATTAATATAGAAAATGGAAAGTTTTGTCAATGACCTAAGAATGAAGTCAAATGATACAATACCTAACTTTTCTGCTTTCAGGCATACTTGATTAAACCTTTTCCAAATAGCAAAATTAAGGCTCATCCAAATTAAAAAAAGTTACAGGGGATTAAAAGTTGATGAAAATTTCAATTTTCTGGTCTTTTTGAGTGCAATTTCTTCATTTTTCACAATAGTTTTTCCATGTTTATTTCTTGAGGATATAGATTGAGATATATCTTTTTAGCCCATTACCAGCTGATGGCAATATTTTAAACTGGTTCAATATTAAAGAAAAAGTTCCAGATGAAAAATGTCCAGTGAATGAAACTACATCTGTGGTCTTCATAGGTAAAAAAACCCATTGTAGGAAATGAAGACATTGCTTGTCAAAAGCAATGTCTTCATTTTCCACAATGTTTTTCAAAGCTTTTATCTTGCGGGGCATCAAAAAGTGTCAATTTGTTAGATTATATTAACATTTGCCAAGTGCTTGTGAGTTTGAAAGTTGACAATAAAGCTACCTTTTTACAGGCACCATCTGCAGATATATTTAGAGAGAGCAGGTCTAATTTTTGCAATGACTAATGTTCCTGCTAATTTATGCTGCCATTAGAGATCCAATTTTTCAAGGAATTGATAGATTTTGGCACAAACTTGGCATCCGAGCTCACAAATATGTTTGCACTTGTATTAAGTTATTTCTGTTTAGTTTAAATTTATTAGTTACTCCTAAAAACTCCAGTTTTCAGGGAGTGTAGGATTTAGCTCTCAGTTTCAGTATCTTGGAATCGCAGCCATCCATCAATTTAGCAAAAAACTATGAAGTATTGTTATAATGACCATTGATTGATTAATTCAAGCTTTACATGCCTCACAACAAATAAGGTCAAACAGAGACATATATGACCTCTGTTTAAAGTCTCTGTTGATACAGGGTTGGACCATAAAGATAGGTCTTCACATGACTATGTGCTGTCTGATTTTTAGCTCCACTGGCCGTCAGGCCAGCGGGCTATTGTCATGGCGGTGTGTCCGTCGTGCGTGCGTCTGTGCGTCTGTCCGTCCATAAACTTTTTCTTTAAAAATCTTCTTCTGAAAAACTACTAGATGGATTTCAATCAAATTTCACAGGAATGATCATTGGGTGACCTTCTCTCAGATTCCTTCAAAGAATTTGGATTGAATCAGAAACACCTGAGTTATCTGCCCTTGAATGTCAAAAATAGCTGGTTTTGACTTTATTTTTACTCTAAAATCTACAAAAATTGAACAATCAAGACAAAACTTTGATAGAATGATGGTAACTATAAGATCCTGCGTGGATGTAATTTTCAGCTTGATCTGAATTTTACATCATGAGTTATGTGCCCTTGAAATTGACAAAATTGCCATTTTCGGCTCTATTTTGACTTTGTTTTCACTCTAGCAACTACAAATATTGACCAATCAGGACAAAACTTTGATTGAATGATGGTGACTATAAGATCTTGACTGTGTGTCATTTTCAGCTTGATCTGAATTTTATATCATGAGTTATGTGCCCTTGAAACTGACAGAATTGCCATTTTCGGCTCTATTTTAACTTTGTTTTCACTCTAGCAACTACAAATACAGACCAATCAAGACAAAACTTTGACAGAATGATGGTGACTATAAGATCTTACCTGGGTATCATTTTCAGCTTGGTCTGAATTTTACATCATGAGTTATGTGCCCTTGAAATTGACAAAAATGCCATTTTCGGCTCTATTTTGACATTGTTTTCACTCGAGCAACTACAAATACTGACCAATCAAGACAAAACTTTGACAGAATGTTGGTGACTATAAGATCTTACCTGGGTGTCATTTTCAGCTTGATCTGAATTTTGTATCATGAGTTATGTGCCCTTGAAATTGACAAAATTGCCATTTTCGGCTCTATTTTGACTTTGTTTTCACTCTAGCAACTACAAATATTGACCAATCTAGACAGAACTATTATAAAATGTTGGTGACAATAAGATCTTGCCTTGGTAAAATTTTCAGCTTGGTCTGAATTTTATATCATGAGTTATGTGCCCTTGAAATTGACAAAATTGTCATTTTCAGCTTTATTTTCCCTTTTACAACCATTAGTATTAACTAATCAATACAGAACTTTCATAGAATCTTACTGACCATACAATCTTACTTGCTTGTAATCTTCAGCTTGGTCATGCATTTGCTTGTTTGCACAGCCTGAACCTTTGAAATTGCAACAAGACAAACAGTCAGGCCTGTGGAGCGCTTCCAGACCGCCAGGGCTGTCTAGTTTGGCTTGTGAAATATTTGAACAATATAATCATTTAGCAAGCAAAAGTATTCCAAAACAATTATACACACTAATTCTGAGGAAATTTCATTTTCCTATACAGTTGAGTACATAATCTGTTTCCTTCCCAGTTTAGTAGTTACCAAGTTATTACTAGATAAAATGGTTTCACACATCATTACCCTAATTAAAAGCCATCTATCACATGCTAGGCTATTTAGTACAATGTTCTTGAAGTTGGCCGATCATCAAAGGTACCAAATCTCATCTTGACATCGTGTTGCCTAATGATTGATGCAGGAGAAGGTTTCTGATAGTTTTGGAAGAAAAAACATGTGAAATTGATTGTTTTTAATCAATCATTATCATACAATGCTTCCTAGATTTTGTGATTGAAGACAAATTTCACTGGTTACCAGTAACCTATTTCCAAAGCAAGATATTGTTTTGATGCGCCTTTAGTATGGCTTTGGAAAAACAAACATTAAGGTTAACAATTAAACTGCGGACAACCAGTATTTTCTCCTTTTGCCTCATTATTTTCTGTTCTATTTGGGACACAAACCCAATCACTATTAATATCCATTTGTTGTCTGTAGCAGCTTTCAAATTGTAACAGTCTTAACTATTATTGTTTGGCAATGGATTATTTTTAGCTCACCTGAGCACGAAGTGCTCGAGGTGAGCTATTGTGATCGCTTTTTGTCCGTCGTCCGTCCGTCTGTCCGTCTGTCCGTCTGTCCACAATTTGGTGTTTACACTCTAGCATCCACAAATATTAGTCAATCTTGACCAAACTTTGTCAAAACAAGTATGGTCATAAGTTCTCGGATGAGTTTGATTATGGGCCAGATCGGACCAGAAAGTGTGGAGTTATCTGCCCCTGAATGACGAAAAATGCTGTTTTTAACTTTGTTTACACTCTAGCATCTACAATTATTGCCCAATCAATACAAAACTTGGATATAATGTTGGAGACTATAGGATCTTGGATGAGTTCGATTTTCAGTCAGATCAGGCGAAAAAGTCAAAAGTTATGTGCCCTTGAATTTGTCAAAATTGCCGTTTTCGACCGTTTTTGACCTTGTTTACACTCTAGAATCTACAATTATTGACCAATCAAGACAAATCTTGAACACAATGTTGGAGACCATAAGATCTCGGGTGAGTTTAATTTTCAGTCTGATTAGACGAGAAAGTCGAGAGTTATGTGCCCTTGAATTTGACAAAATTGTCGTTTTTGACTGTTTTCGACCTTGTTTACACTCTAGAATCTACAATTATTGACCAATCAAGACAAATCTTGGACACAATATTTTAGACCATAAGATCTTGGATGAGTTTGATTTTCAGTGTGATCTGACAAAAAAGACTAGAGTTATGTGCCCTTGAATTTGATAAAATTGTCATTTTCGGCTGTTTTTGACATTGTTTATACTCTAGAATCTACATTTATTAATCAATCAAGACAAAACTTGGACACAATGTTGGAGATCATAAGATCTCGGATGAGTTGAATTTTCAATCTGATAAGACAAGAAAGTCGAGACTTATGTGCCCTTGAATTTGACAAAATTGTCGTTTTTGACTGTTTTCGACCTTGTTTACACTCTAGAATTTTCAATTATTGACCAATCAAGACAAATCTTGGACAAAATCTTTGAGACCATAAGATCTTGGATGAGTTTGATTTTCAGTGTGATCTGACCAGAAAGAAGAGAGTTACGTGCCCTTGAATTTGACAAAATTGTCGTTTTTGACTGTTTTCGACCTTTTTTACACTCTAGAATCTACAATTATTGACCAATCAAGACAAATCTTGGACACAATGTTTGAGACCATAAGATTTCGGATGAGATCGATTTTCAGTGTGATCTGACAGTAAAGACAAGAGTTACATGCCCTTGAATTTGATAAAATTGTCATTTTCGGCTGTTTTCGACATTGTTTACACTCTAGAATCTACATTTATCAATCAATCAAGACAAAACTTGGACACAATGTTAGAGATCATAAGATCTCAGATTACTAGAATTTTCAATCTGATAGGACAAGAAAGTCAAGATTTATGTGCCCTTGAATTTGACAAAATTGTCGTTTTTGACTGTTTTCGACCTTGTTTACACTCTAGAATTTTCAATTATTGTCCAATCAAGACAAATCTTGGACACAATGTTTGAGAGGATAAGATTTCGGATGAGTTTGATTTTTAGTGTGATCTGACCAGAAAGACGAGAGTTATGTGCCCTTGAATTTGATAAAATTATCATTTTCGGCTGTTTTCGACCTGTTTACACTCTAGAATCTACAATTATCAATTAATCAAGACAAAACTTGGACACAATGTTTGGGACCATAATATGTCGGATGAGTTTGATTTTCAGTCTGATCCGATCAGAAAGTTGAGAGTTATGTGCCCTTGAATTTAACAAAATACCCGTTTCTGGCTGTTTTTCGATCTTGAATCTTCAATTATTGACCAATCAAGACAAATCTTGGACACTATGTTGGAGACCATAATATCTTGGATGAGGTAGATTTTCAGTCTGATGTGATCAGAAAGTCGAGAATTGTGTGCCCTTGAATTTGAAAAAAATACCGTCTTTGGCTGTTTTCGACCTTGTTTATACTCTAGAATCTGTGATTATTTATCAATCAAGAAAAACCTGGACACAATGTTTGGCACCATAAGATCTCAGATGAGTTTGATTTTCACAAAGTTATTGACTATAAGTTAGTTTTCAGTCTTATAGTCATAAATGTTTATTGAATTGAACAAAAGTGTTGCTCATATCATTTTGGTTCAGGTGAGCGATATAGGACCATCATGGTCCTCTTGTTTTTTATACCCCCCCCCCCCCAATCAAGTATTTGACATACAAAGCTCAAATTTGGTATGCTATTTCCTTTCAATGATATCTATCTGTTTCATGCAATTTTACCTTCCTCAAGGTCATTTGTTAACCCTTATCAACGCTTTACTCTATGAAAACGTAATATTTTTACAAGAATTGCCGTTTCGGGGGCATTTGTGTTTAGGGATGAGCACCGGTACTTGAGAACCGGTTACTCCCGGTTCCACGATGTCCCGGATACTCGGAATCGATTCATTTTGAAGGAACCGGTTCCTGGCATCCGATTCCTGACTCAGACTGATTTAATTTTGTTTGTTTTGCTTAAAAATCAGCGTAGCCGTTAACTGCACTTTTTCCTCTTTGGGAAAACATTTGATGGATTAGTTACGCTCATTCTTTTTTTTTACCACAACCATTTGGAGAAATACCTTGGTTTAGTCAGTAGTTAACAACAACGGTACTCGATAGTATCCAAAAATCCTCAAGCAATAGGCCTACCTGCACACTTCACGCACATCCAGAATGGAAAATTACTAAACAAAGAATCATTCCGAATTTGTTTTTAAAAGTTCTACCACTTTAAAAATCCATTGTTTAGAACAAAATATCAGTCCAGTATTCACCCATTCTAATAATTCTTCGCGTAGCACAACTGATAGAAATTGCACTACTTTATTCTCCTTTTTTCTAACACATAAATTTCCTTGTAACATTTTCCCTTATACCGGTAACACATTTGAAGTCCAAATCTTAAAGAAATCAAAAATCTTAAACCAAACAAAGGAATGTGCTTCAGACCTAAATTCTCGAATTTCCATTGATGCAGAAACTCACACTTTTCATTTTGTCTTTTTTCTTCTGCTTTGAAAATTAAGAGAAATAAAAACGTAATTCCAATTTACCAACTTCTATTGGGTAAAGGTTGAAAATACTTCGCTATTTATAGCACTGTAACTGGGGCTTAATCAGTTGTTTACGTGGCTACTGTGACGTCACTTCTTATGTGTGACATCACTGATTATTGCCTAAAATTCGTGTTTTCAGTCTGTTATTGGCATTGGATAACGGGCAAAAATCAGTCTGATATTATCAAAAACGGTCGTTATTCAGTAAATTCACGTGAATTTTCGGACTGGTTTTGCACTCAAATATCCTCGATCGGGGATTTGTTGTGAGTGCTTCAGAAAATTGAAAATAAAGCCGAAATTTTGTCATTTCCCTTTTCCGCGAGGTAAATTCTTATAAGACCCCATTTCCAGTTTACACCCAAATTAAACTAGGTCTCCCAGTGTAACCATATCTAATGACGTAATATACAAATGTAGTGACGTAGGTTTAATTCTTGGAATCAAAACGTAAACAAACGGGCAGCTGACAGATTTTGAACTAAAAGTGGATTTCGTGGACAAGGAAGAATATAAATTACAATTGAGTGGTTGTGGTCTAGGTCAAATGTGATGGTAAGCCTGTGTGTTTCTTGTTCTTCTTTAAGTTACTGCAATTTTTCCTTTACAACTTTGTTTTTTATCGAAATGAACGAATGTCTGAAACGAACCAGAGATCTACCTCGGAAGTTCCGACCTTTTGTTTTATTACTGTACCCGCACTGAAATGAACGTTAGAATATCCAGAGTATGTTTCCAAAAGAAAACTTAGTCGAATATTGTTACGATTTCGCCAACCCAAATGAAGATTATGTCAGTAAAAATGCGATGAAACTTGACTACATAGCTACACGATGAAAATCTAACGGCCCGTCTAGTGGATATCGGACTTACTCGATATATGTCGAGTCGAATGCCGGAAAACTCTGGTGTCTGGTCAGTGAAAATGTGGCTAAATTTTCACAAAGTTTTTCAGTTATTCGTCTTATTTTATTACATTTCTTTGCAAATTCTTCATATTTTATGCAATAATAGCGTCAATTCACGTTTTTTCGGTCGTTAACATTCTCAGAGGCCCACAAAATGGGTTATCGCCCTCGACCTTCGGTCTCAGGCGATAACGCATTTTTTGGGTCTCTGAGAATGTTAACGACCTCAAAAACGTGAATTAACCCTATATTATGTCACACACTGAGGTCTGTTTTCGCTAAGATCAAAGGGAACCTTTTTTCTCTTTTCACATCAACAAAATTATAGCAGTGAGTGTGCACAATATTGGATCCTTCTTTGATGTGATTAACTGGATTTTTTCTGATGAGTTAGGTTTGGTCTACAAAGAAGGTATATTTGTTTATTTCCAAAGTTGTTTTTCTAAACATTTGCCAAACTACAAAATTTTGGACCGGATCTAGTCCAATGAAAGCTGAAATCTTTATCTAAAATTTTCTGTTTGGGTAATTTCTGATCACCCGATGTACCCTCTGTTGAAGCGCTTCCAGGTCTTTTACCCTTTCCCAAAGACGAAAATAAAGATTAGTCTAGTCCTGATTTAATGAAAAAAGCGGATAACGTAATTAAAACCCAGAACACAATCGGCCATTTTTAATAAAATGGATTTTTTCTTAATTACTCTTTGTTTTCTAAAGCAATGATTGATATTGATATCAGAATCAAGTCTTGTTTAGGAGAGGGTATAACAAGCGAATTTTGGCATACTTGCATGAGCACGTGGTCACTTGTCCGCTGCTTTGACAAACAGCCAGATTCGGTTTTAAATACAAT
The DNA here is from genome assembly GCA_963680895.1 of Fragum sueziense. Taxonomy (NCBI): domain Eukaryota; kingdom Metazoa; phylum Mollusca; class Bivalvia; order Cardiida; family Cardiidae; genus Fragum; species Fragum sueziense. The sequence goes on from OY804593.1 coordinate 55,288,227, forward strand.
TTTAAAAGTTTTTTCTTATTTTCAATATGTCTGTGATTAAAACACTCGCATATTTAACAATACAATACAATATTTCATTGACTCAGTGACAATTAGTGGTTTGGGCCCAATCAAGTACAACAGAATAATTACATATTTTTTTTTATACATGTGCATATCTAAAATATCCACAATCTGAATCATGTATAGAATAAGTTTGCAATGTGAATGACTATCTTAGTATCCATCGGATGATCACCAAATCAATACAAATTGCACTAAACTTTAGATTCAGCAACATGAGAATAATACCCATCTTATATTAACCCCTTGAAAGTTTTCTTGGTAACATTTAGGATTTTTTCCATCCAAATATTTTTTTTTCTTTAAACAAATAATCTGTTATGTTTACATAGTTTACATAGTAAAATTATATTAACATGCTATTCAATTGCAGTCTTAACTTGGGATATGTGTATGTTTAAAAAAAAAGACCATAATGTGTTAAAACATTTAATAAGCGGGTAATGATACTCTAACAATAATCCTTAACGAATAGTAATCAGAATCGTTAGGAATCGGATTCGATTAAAAAGAATCGAGTAGGAATCGGAATCGGTTAAATTCTAACGGTGCTCATCCCTATTTGTGTTTCACCAACACATCTTGTTAGTATTCATTATTCCAGGGATAATTTGGTCCTGTGGTATATTGCTGAGCTTCTAGCGTATGGGATGCTGGTGTGAATCCCCTATTGAAATCTTGTGGATGAGACTGTTAGTGTTGAACTCTCATCTCTGTTTTATCGTATCTTGTGAGTATGCGATAGTTATTATATCAAAATTTTCAGCGAGTCGGGACTTTATGTACGGGGAGCTAATGTCACAGCCCTAGTGTCGCGCCGGCGTTGTGTCGCGTCTTCAAAAACATTTACCTGGCCTATATCTCGGGTACTATTTGAGATACTGCCTTGATATTTCACACATGGATACTTCTCGACAAGACCTTTTATTTGGGACCATGACCTTTGATCTAGTGACCTTGACCTTGGAGTTTGACCTACTTGTAAAAAACTTTAACTGGCCTATATCACATGCACTATTACTGGTATAGATAGAGCCTTGATATTTCACATATGGATACCTCATGCCATGACCTTGACCTTGAGACAATGACCTTTAACCTTGTGACCTTGAACTTTGACCTTGGACTCCTTTTTTTGCGACAAGCTCTCATATAGGCGAGCTACGTTGTCCGCGGACAACTCTTGTTATAATTGATTTTCTAGAATTATAGTTGTCTCCTGCGGGTATGAGGGTAAACTTGTAGCATTCAAATCGTTTAGGTGAAAGGAGGAATGTCTGGGTGTCCATATTTTCTCCTTATCACCCATTTTGGTCATCAAAACCAGGGCTTGTGTGAAGAAATCTTATAATAGATGTGCTTGGTTGTCTGCAACCTAGTTGAATATAGACCATGCCATCATACACTTTGTTGTTAAGGTAGAATTCCTGTAATGTGGCCATTTTGAGATAAATCAAACATTGTATGTTTTGGAGCGACGTTGATATGCATCCAAACCTATTTGGGCACATTCGTAAACATTAATTCGGCGGTGGAAAGTTCCACCTACAAATGTTTTCGATTTCGACCAATTAATTCCGACGTAGTGCAAATCTCATTAGGGGTAGACTACCTTAAACGAAGTTCAACGCCTTAGATATACCTTCAATGCCATTGAAAGGGACATGCCATGCAGAAAGGGCTATAAGTTCATATTTGTTAGGTAAGGATTATGAGAAATTATTTGTTGATAAAAAGTGTGAGATTAGGTATTTAACATTTTATTTCCACATTTTAATAACTCTTATGCCCCATTGCATCCCATTAACTTTTATTCAAAGTAAATTAATTTTGAATTTATTAAGAATTTTAAAGGTTTGTACAAAATGTGTTTTACTTTTAATACAGTCCTTTGTAAACCAGGGCATGACTTTAATACTGCTAGTCATTCTTACTAAGGTCCATACTAAGGTCCATAGCTGAGAGGAAAGTTCTTAAAAATTCTTCCCAAACAAAACCATATAGAGGAAGATTAAATGATGTTGTGAAAATTTATGTACCGTATTTTACCTAATAGACGCGCCCTGGCGCGATGCAAAACGCCGTGGAGGCGCGTTTATTTCGTACCACTTTTACTGAATTTTAAAGTGCTTCGCTGAATGTAGAAAATCAACCTACCGTAAATTATCGATCAAGATATGTCACTTTATCAGTAGATGACGTTGTATCTCATAAATACACACCGGGTACATGTATAAATCGGCGGATACGAAGCGACGTAACTGTCATCCAGTCTACAGTTACCTGCCAGTCTAGTCCTTTGTCTCAAAAAGGCGGGTGTGTTCTACTTTCGTTTTCGGAATGTTTTGATTTCTTCTTCTTCTTCACTTTACAAAATAATAAAACATACTTCCCGCGGTATCTGTCCATATTCATTAATTCATTTTCGGCAAAAATGATTTATTTTTCATTTGTGTGCGTACTATCAATTCGCTTTCCACTTCTTAATTTACAAATCAAACGCGACCTCTTACGGGGCTTTGAAATGAACTGCATAAACGGTCACTCTGCAAGGGGAATGATAAAGGAAAGTTTATCAATGCTCATACCGGGGCCGGATGAATTTCAATTCTACCTAGAGGGGGATAACCATAATTGAATTATTCAATTACCGGAGCCGTATACCCTATTATAAGACGCTTTACTGGTTGAGATAAAGCGTGATCATCACAAAGATGAAGTTTGGTGGCGTTTGAGTTTGGAATTTGTCATTACCATCTACTCTACGGTCTACTCTACAGTCAAGGTAAGGTCGGGTGAAGGTGGGAGGGGTGTCCCATGGCTTCCGAGATTGTAAATATAGTGGGGGCGCGTCTGTTAGGGAGGGCGAGTCTATAAGGTGAAATATGGTACATGTATATGTTACAGCACTGTAAGCGTTGAGAATAAAGAAAAAAATGATGTTATATGACTACACCCAAGAGTGGAACCAGGTATTTTTCCCAGGGGGTCTTTTGATCTTTAACACCTTTTTTCATCAAATTCCAGGGGGGGGGGGGGTGTCACCTGACACCCCCCTTTGGATCCATGCAGATACATGTCATACTATGAAGGACTAAATATAACAACGGTTTGTCATGGCACACAGGGACGAATGACGCAGCTTATATGGGAGGTTTAATCCCATTTGGTCTACTCCCAATTCGTCTACTCCCAATTCGTCTACTATTTTGGACATAATTCCCATTTCGTCTACTTTTCTATACTTTGTATATCAATATGATAATACATGATTTTTATTAAAATGCTTGCATTTTTACTTTAATTTGTTATACGCCGCCGGAGGCGGACGTATATTGGCGTCATCTTCTCCGTCTGTCCGTCCGTCCGTCCATCCGTCCGTCCGTCCATCCGTCCATCCGTCCATCCGTCCATCCGTACGTACGTCCACTTTTCTTGTCAACGCAACTCCTCCTAAGTTTCTGGCTGGATCTTCTTGAAACTTGGTCAATGTTATCACCTCAATTGGTAGATGTGCATGAAGGAAGGATTTTATGGTTCGTTGATTTTTGCCTGAGTTATGCCCCTTAAAAACTTAGTCTCTGGGGCTTATTGAAATTGCAGCCTTGTCAACGCAACTCCTCCTAAGTTTCTGGCTGGATCTTCTTGAAACTTGGTCAATGTTATCACCTCAATTGGTAGATGTGCATGAAGGAAGGATTTTATGGTTCGTCGATTTTTGCCTGAGTTACGCCCCTTAAAAACTTAGTCTCTGGGGCTTATTGAAATTGCAGGCTTGTCAACGCAACTCCTCCTAAGTTTCTGCCTGGATCTTCTTGAAACTTGGTCAATGTTATCACCTCAATTGGTAGATGTGCATGAAGGAAGGATTTTATGGTTCGTCGATTTTTGTCTGAGTTACGCCCCTTAAAAACTTAGTCTCTGGGGCTTATTGAAATTGCAGGCTTGTCAACGCAACTCCTCCTAAGTTTCTGCCTGGATCTTCTTGAAACTTGGTCAATGTTATCACCTCAATTGGTAGATGTGCATGAAGGAAGGATTTTATGGTTCGTCGATTTTTGCCTGAGTTACGCCCCTTAAAAACTTAAGTCTCTGGGGCTTATTGAAATTGCAGGCTTGTCAACACAACTCCTCCTAAGTTTCTGACTGGATCTTAATGAAACTTGGTCAATGTTATCACCTCAATTGGTAGATGTGCATGAAGGAAGGAATCTATGGTTCGTTGATTTTTGCCTGAGTTATGCCCCTTAAAAACTTAGTCTCTGGGGCTTATTGAAATTGCAGGCTTGTCAACACAACTCCTCCTAAGTTTCTGGCTGGATCTTAATGAAACTTGGTGGATGTTATCACCTCAATTGGTAGATGTGCATGAAGGAAGGATTTCATGGTTCATTGATTTTTGCCAGAATTATGCCCCCTTCAATCTTAGTCTCTGGGGCTTAATGATATTTCAGCCTCGTGAATGCAATTCCTCCCAGGTTTTTCACTGGATATTTATAAAAACCTTTTTGTGAACACAATTTTTTAAAGGTTTTTCAGTGAATATTTATAAATCCTTGTCAATGTCATTTTTTTGTCTCAAGTTTTATAAGTGGCGGCGTATATTGTGACGATGGCACTCTTGTCTATATATTGACTAAATTTATAATCTTAGAAAAAAATAATGTTGTTTGTTGATGATTTGGCATGAAAGTAGACTAGTTTGGACAGTAGACGAAATGGGACTCAGGGCACTAAAATAACAGTAGACGAAATGGGAGTAGACCAATTGGGATGTTACCATATGGGACATAACCAGTAATCTTTTTGATAACCCCTTTTTTCGCTAAATTCCAGGGGGGTGGGGGTCGTGACCCCCTGACCACCCCACCTCACCCCTCCCCCACCCCCCCCCCTCCCCCTCTTGATCTGTGCATGACATCAAAGCTTGGCCTTTAACCCTTTCCCAAATGGCAAATATTTGGATTTGGACGATTCCAATTTGAAAGCTGCTCTAGATGACAAAATAGAGGTTGACAAAGATGGGATTGGTTTAAAATATTGCTTAGAAAATATTGAGGTAAAAGGAGAAAATGTTGATTATCAGCATTTTCTTCTTTTGTCTCAATCTTTTCCAAAGTATCTTCTGACAGAGATGTCAAAACCAGGTCTTGTTTGGGAAAGGGTTAAGGGGTCATACATATTTTACAAACATCTCTTGTTATAGTAGCAATGACCTCTGCTTGGAGAGTAGTACAGTAGCTGTATGGACCATTTTATAGGTACTGAACTCACCATAAATTATGACCTTTGACAATGTTTGAAGATTTCACAAGTAGAAGTTTATAAAAGAGATGAAGGAGTTTGGAGAAGGATGGAATTGGTGCTGAGAGGTTTTGTTGTCACTTTGTTGAGAATACTTAAACAAACATCGACCCTACAGAAGTCTTTCATTTTCAATGTGCTTTATTTTGGAAGAATTTAATGCACTAGATAAGAATGTATTGTTGCATAAGAATTACTGTATTATTGTACTAAACAAATCAGGTATCTTATATAATTTGTTGGCTACACAACTTAATTTTGTATCAAGTTCCGAAGGAAAAAAAACAAAAACAGAATGCGAGAGTACATCAGGTCCTGGAGATGCTGTCCTAATCATTTCTTGTGAAATATTTCCAGAGAGTTAGCAAAAATTAAGCTAAAATATGTTAACAATACCTTGAAGCGGACAGACACTATTTGACATACGACAGATATTTAAAGATCACTTTGGCTCATCATGTAGTATATAGCTGCTTTTCAACAAAAATCTTGTAGCTGCAGTGACAAACAAGTTGTAGTTACGAGGTTTTTGTTGAAAAGAGACAATAATTATGTCAGCAGATCTACAAGATTGCATTTCACCACTTATTTGGAAGTTTGAACTATGTAAATCACTTTATCATACATCATATAAATTGATATAAAATCTTGATTTTGATATAAAACTTGCAGAAGAATTCACATAACTTTAAATACCATAAAATACCACTTTCTCAGTGTTTAATTGGCAATTAGGCAGGTGTCACTTTAAACATAATTTGTTATGTAATAAAAATGTTTTCTTTTTTATTCTGTCAAAACAAATTTTTTATGAGAGCTTAAGGAATTAATTAGCAAAAACATGTTGATCAAATATGTTATTTCATGTGATTGATTATTTTTGATATTCAGAATATAAATGCAAATCCATGAGTAAGTGTGAAAGTTTATTAACAACAAGTCTATTAACCCTTTCCCAAATGACAAAATTTCAGGATGGCTCAATTCAAAAGCTGCTGCAGACAACGAAATTGATGATGATAGAGATTGGAATTGTGTGTGATATTGTCAAGAAAATATTGAGGCAAAAGGAGAAACTGCTGGTTTTCAGCAGTTTCTTCTTTTGTCTCAATGTTTTCCCAAGCCTTTTCTATTAGGGACGTCAAAACCAGGTCTTGTTTTGGAAAGGGTTAATTATGTATCATTTTGCTCAATATTCAAAAAAATGTCAACATGCAAATATTTTCTTCTTAATTTATGCCATATTGAACTACAGGCTTATGTTTAATTAAAACAAATTGAAAAAAATACCAACATGTTCCATTTTGTTCATAACCTGTACTTAGGTCAAGCTTATTATATGTTAAAGGATGTAAGAACCATTCTTCCTGAAACACTCAATTGATAGCCATGCTGTAAAATTAAACCATTTCTTTTGGACTATTAAATATTACATATATTACAGGGCTTTTCTTCCAGAAATTAGGAAGGGGCCCTGGTCAGTCATTTTGGGAAATTAAGCCCAATTTTGGTCCAATTGGGAAAAAGAAAACACAGGAGAATAAATGTTCAAATGTAAATAAATCTCCTTAAACAACACTTTTTTAACCAGAATAACTTAATCATAGAATCACACACTGCTTATTTGTGACTATAATTGCCAGTATGTAATTGATCATTATTTATTTTCATTTTTTTTTTTTTGGGGGGGGGGGGGGGGGGGGAATTTTAGTTTGGAAAATTGGGAAATTCTTACTTTGAAAATTGGGAAAAAGGAGCCATATTCCAATTGGGAAGCCGCCGAATTTCGGCCTCTGTTATTGAAGGAAGAAAAGCCCTGTATTACTTTTTTTTCTTCCTAAACATAAGAATGTTAAGGTGTGAGCATGCAATGTCTCCATTTGTGAAAAAATCACTGGTGAAATACAGTTGAGAACATCATAAACTTGACATCAAAACATTCACATGATTTATTCTTTTCTATAACTGAAATGCATTTGATTGGTCAAAAATATCATAGACAAATAATTAAAGGGACATTTCATTCCAATTTCAATTTTTTAAAGTATGTTTTGATGCCAAGATTGGTTATTCTAATGAGTATAAATACTATTAGTTTTTTGAAGTTGTTACCATTCAGCGAGAAACACGCATTTAAAGTTGAGACATAATCGATAAATTGCATATAAATCCGAACTGTTGTCCACAACAATTTGTTCAATTTGAACACAAAAATATAAATTTCTCGTAAACAGCGCAATATTTTGGCTTGAAATTTTCAGAATTTTCATAAGGAAATATGCTCTTTCAGATAAAAATAAAAGTAAAATTTATGACAAAAAATTCTGAAATGTCACTTTAATAGTTTTGGTTTTTCATTTGATTTTAGTAGAGCATATTTTTTTAAAATACTGAAGATTTTTTCTTCATTTATTTCAATTATTCTAACCTATAAAGAAGTCATTCAAAAATATTGTCATACCACTCATATCAAGATCGATGTCAATTTCAGATGTTTTTAACTGTAGCTGCCATTAATTGGTATTAAGTTAATGATATGAAATATCTTGCCTTTATTATAGATCTTTTGTGTTTTTTATCTGATTTATATGAACTTACTGACTCAACCTTTATAATGTTGATTTGATTTTAATAATTTTCTGTCAATCCTTTTTCTGTAGAATATATTTTTATTGTTTTTGAGTATTTTTGTACTATTCCAAATAAAAGTTTCTGTTTGAATTTGACAATTCATTTTATTATAAAACAAATTTGGACTCACTGATTTGCGGTATAACATCCAATTATGAAAGAATTGAACTTTAATTGGCATATTTATTTGAAAGTACTCTGACAGAGGATTTATCAGTCATCTTGGCATCTTGACCTGGAAATTGTACCAGACACAAAGTCAGACAAAAATACTACTACCCCTTTCCCAAGCAAGATCTGGTTTTGACATCCCTATGAGGATATGCTTGGGAAAACAATGAGGCAAAAAGAAGAAAATGCTGATAATCAGCATTTTCTTCTTTTGCCTCAATATTTACCAAACTGTATTGTACACTAATCCTATCTTTATCGACACCCATTTTGTCGCCTCTATCAGCTTTTAAAATGGAATAGCGGAAATCTTGGCTCTTTGGGAAAGGGTTGAATACTCATAACTACTATAGTACAACTTTTTGGCTATGCTTGCAAATGATGTAACTGCAGCTTGAATAAGATGTTGTTACAGCTTTTTTGTACATAGCTTAAAAACTACTGGCACTTGACAATCAAACAATAGACCTTTTCTCGGATGACAATGTTCAGAATTGAATTCTTTTGCAGAAGACGAAATTGATGATATTGGAAATGAGAAAGTTATGGCACAGAAGATATTCACAGAATAGTTATAATGTGGTGAGTACTATTCATAAGCATTTTCATCTTTTCTGTTGATGTTATTAAATTTTCTTATCCCATATATGTTAAAATCAGAGTTTGTTTCATAAAGGGTAGAGTAGGTTGTTGAAATTGAATGATTGTGTAATGGTACTCTTTTCCACATACAAGATTGAACTGGTTCATATTGAAATAGTTCTGTGTTCTAATTTAATAAGCATAATAATCAAATTCTAGGGTACCCGGGACAGGGGGACCCTCCCTCTGGGTCCATGCATGCCTAATTTGCCATTTAACCACTATCAGAGCATCTTGATATGATGCTTGATCAGTAAAGCAGTGGAAAGTACAGAGATAAAAAAGATAATGTTGGTTACTATGATGTCTCTTTTTCTCCCAATAAAATTGCACGCTACTTTGCATGAAAAGTTTCAACACTTTGTAGCATTGATTTCATCTTTTACAAAACCTAAATTAGAGCAGTCCATTTCATCATTTTGGAAAGTGTTAATTGAGAAGGATACAAAATTAATGAATGCATAATTTTCTGCCAAAACAATTATACCTATATGTGCTTAGACATTGTCTAGACTTTCTGTTGGGAAGCTGATATATCTGATTTTTTTTTATAACATCCCTTTCCCAAATGGGAAGAATTTAGGCTGTTCCAATTTGAAAGTTGCAGCAGACAACAAAATCAATGTTGATAAAGATAGCATTTTGTCGTTGTAAATGCAAAACCTCGTATCTCGCTTTTGGAAAATTTTAAAGGGGACGGAAAAAGTGTAATAACTTTTCCAAAACTGAAAGGATTTACTTGAAGTTTGGACATATTATTCACTAATAATGTGTCATGAATACCGATTAGTAAAATTACCTCAAAACCTGCAAGAATCGTCTTAAGCGGGCACACAAGATTTGACTTTGAAAATCGCGCAAATGGACATACAAGGTTTTGCATTTACACCGATGATTTGTTTATAAAAGTTGCCCAGAATTTTTTTAAGGCAAATGGAGATATTGAGTTTGATATTTTTAAAGCTTTTTACTGTGATTGGACTTTATGACTCGACTGGACATCTAATGTCATTATGTGCATTGCAGTTACATTTCTTTATACTTGATACATTATTAGACAAAATCACTAATTCGAACTGCTTGATGTAAAGCCAATCTGATTAACCCTTTCCCAAACGACCACGTTTTAGGGTGATCAAACGACAAAATGGATGTGATTAAAGATAGGATCTGTGTGTAATATGGCACAGAAAATATTGAGACTAAAGGAGAAATGGCTGGTCATCAGCAGTTTCTTCTTTTGTTTCAATGTTTTCCCAAGCCATTTCTTCTATGGACGTCAAAACCAGGTCTTGTTTGGCAAAGGGTTAAAATGCCGTGCATTACAGTAACATTAGAGGCACCAGTTAGGGGTCATCTTCTATATATGACCCTGGGAAAACAGAAATCATTAATATTAATGCTAACCAATTAAATCTCTTGTTATATGATTTCCATGACATGCATAATATGCAAAGAATGGTTCAGCACTGAATTTTGATGTCCTTGTAGCCTTTTAAGTTTTGGGTTTTACTCGCTTTCAGAATCTTGAAGTGTTTATTTGATTGGTCAGAACAAAAGGTCATTGAAGATGGCTTATAACTTTTGCATTATTAGAGACATAACTCTTGTATTTAAAAACCACAGTCTTGCTTTGTAAAGGAGTAATTTTGAAAATATGACTTGCAGTGTAAAGTGTCAACTTAATTAGTTGGTTTTCAGACTATTGAATTCAGATGCAGACTCTTACATAATGAGTTGATATGAAAATTAAGCTGTATTGATTGAATTTAAATCAGCCCTGAAATTAAAAATGTGGCCCTGCATTTCATGTTCATGTAATCCAATTAATTTTACATAATTGCATGATTTCGCTTTTTTGTAGGGAACAAAATACTTGCACAATAAATGTGGAATTCTAATATTGGTGTTTGGCCCTCGAAAGTGAGCCTTAAAATAGGAAATAATAGAGGCAAAAGGAAAAACAGACAATTCATATGTGTCTGTAAAGTAATGAATACTGGAAAATTATTTTGAAATGCTAGAACAGTAGAATTTTTTTTTTCATAATGTTAATAAGTCTTATAGTAAAGAATATTTAAGAATGAAACATGATTTTTAGCTCGACTTTTCGAAGAAAATGAGAGCTTATACTGTCACCCGGGCGTTGGTGTCGGCGTTGGCGTCGGCATCGGCATTGCAACAAAGGTTAATTTTTTTCAAACATCAATAACTTCCATACTAACAAAGGGATTCAACCCAAACTTGGAATCCTTATTCACCATCACACCCTCTACCTTACTACCAGGGTCCATGACCCTGGCTCCACTATATTTGGAGTTATGCCCCCTTTATACTAAGCAACTTAAAAAGTCGAGCGCGCTGTCTTCGGACAGCTCTTGTTTTATCTGTAAAATTCCTGTGACAGTCTACAATGTGCTAGCTACAATAACATACTGCTCTGATTCTTTGATAAAGACCACCTCAATGGTAATTAAAATGATATCAAGGCAAATTTTATCAATAATTTGTTAGTTTTTCCTTTGTTTGTCTTCCAAACTTATTTTGTTTATCTTTTAGAGTAGTCATAAAGTCGATGTTCAATTTAAGTTAACCCTTTCCCAAACAAGACCTGGTTTTGACGTCCCTAATAGAAAAGGCTTAGGGAAAACATTGAAACAAAAGAAGAAACTGCTGATAACCAGCAGTTTCTCCTTTTGTCTCAACATTTTCTATGCCATATTTTACACAAATTCTATCTTTAATAACTTCCATTTCATCATTTTTGGCAGTTTTTAAAATAGATTATCCAAAAATTTTGCCGTTTGGGAAAGGGTTAAATATAAATCTCCAAAACTGCTTTACTAAAAACGATATAATCAACACTTTCTGAAGCAAGATTTGGTTTTGACTTCACTTATGAAGAGAAAATGAGAAAACATTGAGGCATGAGAAGAAAATGCTGATAACCATCATTTTCTCTTTTTAGCTCACCTGAGCACGAAGTGCTAAGGTGAGGTATTGTGATCTATCAATGTCCGGCGTCCGTCTGTCCGTCTGTCCGTCTGTCCGTCTGTCCGTCACGGCGTCAACAATTTCTTTAAACGACATCTCCTCCTAAACTACTGGGTCAAAATCAACCAAACTTGGCAGAAATGTTCCTTGGGTGGTCCTTTATGAAAATTGCTAAAATAATTGAAATCCATGAAAAACTCTGGTTGCCGTGGCATCTGAAAATGGGAAATTTCACAAAAGCTCAAAAATTTCTTTAAACGACATCTCCTCCTAAACTACTGGGTCAAATTCAACCAAACTTGGCAGAAATGTTCCTTGGGTGGTCCTTTATAAAAATTGCTAAAATAATTGAAATCCATGAAAAACTCTGGTTGCCGTGGCATCTGAAAATGGGAAATTTCACAAAAGCTCAAAAATTTCTTTAAACGACATCTCCTCCTAAACTACTGGGTAAAAATCAACCAAACTTGGCAGAAATGTTCCTTGGGTGGTCCTTTATAAAAATTGCTATAATAATTGAAATCCATGTAAAACTCTGGTTGCCGTGGCATCTGAAAATGGGAAATTTCACAAAAGCTCAAAAATTTCTTTAAACAACATCTCCTCCTAAACTACTGGGTCAAATTCAACCAAACTTGGCAGAAATGTTCCTTGGGTGGTCCTTTATAAAAATTGCTAAAATAATTGAAATCCATGAAAAACTCTGGTTGCCGTGGCATCTGAAAATGGGAAATTTCACAAAAGCTCAAAAATTTCTTTAAACGACATCTCCTAAACTACTGGGTCAAAATCAACCAAACTTGGCAGAAATGTTCTTTGGGTGGTCCTTTATAAAAATTGCTAAAAGAATTGAAATCCATGAAAAACTCTGGTTGCCGTGGCATCTGAAAATGGGAAATTTCACAAAAGCTCAACTATTTCTTTAAACGACATCTCCTCCTAAACTACTGGGTCAAATCCAACCAAACTTGGCAGAAATGTTCCTTGGGTGGTCCTTTATAAAAATTGCTAAAAGAATTGAAATCCATGAAAAACTCTGGTTGCCGTGGCATCGGAAAATGGGAAATTTCACAAAAGCTCAAAAATTTCTTTAAATGACATCTCCTCCTGAACTTCTGGGTCAAAATCAACCAAACTTGGCAGAAATGTTCCTTGGGTTGTCCCTTATAAGAATTGCTAAAAGAATTGAAATCCATGAAAAACTCTGGTTGTCATGGCATCGGAAAATGGGAAATTTCACAAAAGCTCAACAGTTTCTTTAATCGACATCTCTTCCTTAACTTCTGGGTCAAAATCAACCAAACTTGGCAGAAATGTACCTTGGGTAGTCCCTTATTAAAATTGCTAAAAGAATTGAAATCCATGAAAAACTCTGGTTGTCATGGCACCGGAAAATGGGGAATTTCACAAAAATTCAACTATTTCTTTAAACGACATCTCCTCCTTAACTTCTGGGTTAAAATTAACCAAACTTGGCAGAAATGTTCCTTGGTTGGTCCCTTATGAATATTGCTAAAAGAATTGAAATCCATGAAAAACTCTGGTTGCCGTGGCATCGGAAAATGGTAAATTTCACAAAAACTTAACTTCTTTAAACAACATCTCCTCCTTAACCTCTGGATTAAAATCAACCAAACTTGGCAGAAATGTTCCTTGGGTAGTCCCTTATAAGAATTGCTAAAAGAATTGAAATCAATGAAAAACTCTGGTGTCCGTGGCATCGGAAAATGGAAAATTTCACAAAAACTTAACAACTTCTTTAAACGACATCTCCTCCTTAACTTCTGGGTTAAAATCAACCAAATTTGGCAGAAATGTTCCTTGGGTGGCCCCTTATGAAAATTTCTAAAAGAATTGAAATCCATGAAAAACTCTGGTTGCTGTGGCATCAGAAAATGGGAAATGTCATAAAACTCATCAATTTTTGTAAACGACATCTCCTCCTAAATTACATGGCCAAATTCTTCTCTGGGATCACAATGCGTAACATATGCAAAGTTATTTGGCATTATTAAAACATTACTCAGGTGAGCGATTTAGGGCCCTCAGGGTCCTCTTGTTGACTAAATATTTTTAGCTCCACTGGCCTTTCAGGCCAGCGGGCTATTGTCATGGCGGTGTGTCCGTCGTGCGTGCGTGCGTCCGTCCGTGTGTGCGTCCGTAAACTTTTTCTTTAAAAATCTTCTTCTCAAAAACTACTAGATGGATTTCAACCAAACTTCACAGGAATGATCCTTTGGTGACCCTCTCTCGGATTCCTTCAAAGAATATGGATTGAATCAGTATAACTTGAGTTATCTGCCCTTGAATGTCAAAAATAGCAGGTTTTGACTAGTTTTTAGCTCCACTGGCCGACAGGCCAGCGGGATATTGTCATGGCGGTGTGTCCGTCGTGCGTCCGTGCGTCAGTCCGTCCGTCCGTTCGTCCGTCCGTCCGTCCGTCCGTCCGTCCGTAAACTTTTTCTTTAAAAATCTTCTTCTCAGAGTTATCTGCCCTTGAATGTCAAAAATAGCTGGTTTTGACTTAATTTTACTCTAAAATCTACAAATACTGACTAATCAAGACAAAACTTTCACAGAATGATGGTGACTAAAAGATGTTGCCTTGGTATAATTTTCAGCTTGATCTGAATTTTACATCATGAGTTATGTGCCCTTGAAATGGACAAAATTGCCATTTTCGGCTCTATTTTGACTCTGATTTCACTCTAGACACTACAAAAAATTACTTATCAAGACAAAACTTGTACAGAATGCTGGTGACCATAAGATCTTGCCGTGGTATAATTTTCAGCTTGATCTTAATTTTATGTCCTGAGTTATGTGCCCTTGAAATTGACAAAATTGCCATTTTCAGCTCTATTTTGACATTGTTTTCACTCTAGCAACTGCACATATTTACCAATCAAGACAAAACCAGGACAGAATGTTGGTGTCTATGAGATATTGCCCTGGTATAATTTTCAGCTTCATCTGGATTTTACATCATGAGTTATGTGCCCTTGAAATTGACAAAATTACCATTTTTGGCTGTATTTTGACTTTGTTTTCACTCTAGCAATTACAAATATTGACCAATCAAGACAAAACTTGTACAGAATGTTGATGGCCATAAGATCTTGCCTTGGTATAATTTTCAGCTTAATCAGACATTTTATATCATGAGTTATGTGCCCTTGAAATTGACAAAATTACTTTTTTTTCGGCTCCATTTTGACATTGTTTTCACTCTAACAACTACAAATATTGACCAATGAAGACAAAACTAGGACAGAATGTTGGTGTCTATAGGATATTGCCTTGGTGTAATTTCAGCTTGATCTGAATTTTGAGTCATGAGTTATGTGCCCTTGAAATTGACAAAATTGCCATTTTTGGCTTTATTTTCACTTTTACAACCATTAGTAATCAATAAACAACCAGTAATCAACCAACTAATCAATACAGAACGTCCACAGAATCTACTGACCATATGATCTTACTTGCTTGTTAGACGGGTCAATATATGAAAATAAGGCCCTTACCCCCAAAAAATTGCAACAAAAGGTTTTTAAACTGTTTTGGTTAGTATAAAGGGTCCTTAATAACATACTAAAAATCTACCAAAATCTGGGTCACGGAAAAGGGTTATTTTCAAGATGGCTTCCAAGATGGCCGCCGAAACACTAAAATCGCCATAGCTCCATTACTATTTGTGCTAGGTTGGTAAATTTGGTGTCTATCCATAGGTTTAAGGGGTCAAGGAATTCATTTAAAGCATCAAAACTGGTGCAAATTGATTACATAATGAGTAAATGATATGTAGGACCAATGCTGGTCACCGAGGCATTGCTATAACTGGGATTATTGTACGGCTGGCCATGCATTAATTGAATCAGGTGTCAATATATATTCATATGAGCCATTACCTTAAAAGGGGTCTGTTATGACATTTAAGACTAGCATTGATCCAGATCAGCCTGATCAAGATCCATGTTGTTCTGCAATAGCTTTATCATGACAGACAGCAACTGTAAAATACCAGCATGGATCATAATCCATAATTTGGTGTCTATCCATAAGTTTAAGGGGTAAAGGAATTCATTCAAAGTATTAAAACTGCTAAAAGCGCAACAACAAATGAGAGAAATGATGTATCGGACCTTACCTTATCACGAAAAATAGTGCCATAGCAGGATTTGAATTATATTTGTCAATACATACATGTATATTATAGAGGTATTTGTAGTCACTAAGACATTCAAAATGACAAAAAGGAGCAACATTGATGTCTAAAAGGTTCTTTAAGGTTCAGTTAGTATTAAGAAAGAGTATGCTATTAGTTGTTTCGGCTGTCAGATGAAGTGCATTCCAAGATCATAAAAATGTTTAAAAAAACTCCAAAATTGTCCAAAATGTTAGTCACTCTGCTTTATCTTGACAGCGGACAATATGCAGTAGATCAATATCATAAAACTAGCCGCATGTTTGCAATTTGTATGTTTACATCATTATATCAAATGGAAACAGAAATAAAATAAATTCATATAATATGGCATAGGATAACGAAGACATTTTTTTTATATTTTATTACAAAAAGACATTGAAATACGACGTTTTGCATTGTCCATTCATCGTAATGCTAAACAAGTCTAACAGAAAAATGAACTCTAGAAAAACGCACATTTCATTTATATGAAAAAGCATCGTAATTAAGTAACCACAGACCGGCATGGATTTTGTATTTACAGAATATAGATATAGCCATTCAATATCTTTTATGGAAAAAACATTTGATAAATTCGCATATGACCTTCATAATATTATAGTATACAAGTTCAAAAATTAATGTAAGACAGTAAATTGTCCAATGCCATTTATAAAAAAATGATATTTTAGATACTACTGGTTAGTACATTGCAATTTCCTTTTTGGACAACTGTGCTTCACTGACAAATTGAATTTAAAGATGAATTAACAAAGACGGGTAAAAAAATCATAAACAGTGTGTCACATTTGCTAAATTACATCTTTTTCTCTTAGAACACATAATCATATTCTATTATTCTTATTGATCGGAATACTTAGTTATACTAGAAATGTAATTCTTAGCAGACGTGTAAAATTTCAAATTTACTGAAAAAGGTCGATGCAAACAGTTGAAACATATACACAAGATATGAAATATGAGTTATCGTTTCTGTCCAGTGGAAATTGACATCAATATGATTTACAAAATTTTAATAAAAGTTTAACAAATGGGCAAGAACAATTACAGCATATTATTTTCCATTCTAAGGCAGATTTCATATCATATTTGATATAATTATTTGACACTTGCTATAATTGTAACTGTTATAGTCCATGAGTTAGCCTAAACCAATTTCTAGAAGGGACTCATGAATGTTAGTTTGTTAAATTAGAAACATTTAAAATATACACGAGAACTTACACGTGAATCTTTAAAGTATTCCACCCATCATTAGAAACCAACATTTCATGCAACTTTGCTCCCAACTTCGCCGTTTTCCGTGGCAATGGAAATTGACAAGGATATCCAGATCTGGAAACCATAGAACTGATGTCCCTGAAGTTACACAACGTTTTGGGTATCTAGTAACTGTTGGAATACTGATTCGTTCCTGTCAAGTCAGCTTTTTAATCCCAAGTATTCAATAAGGGAAGGCAATTCTCAACAGAAGGTGGAAAATGCATTCCATGGTAGTGGTATGTATGTTGTCTATAAGATCCGAATTTTGAACCGTATTATAACTTTTTTACCAATTTTAGAAGAGGACGGTGCGAGGAAAGCTATACTTGTGGTACAGTATATTTTTATTTGTTTTATTGTATTTAAGAAAATTATTTAATTTCAATTCCCATTACTTAATGACTTAATGAATGTATTGTGCATGTTATAAAATGAAGGAAAATGGCGAAAAAAGAGAAATTGTCGTTTTTCAACATCAGTTTTTCTTTCAGCACTCTCCACAGTTTGTATGTTACCCACTGTACACTTTGCTGTATATATTCTAAAAGCTCGTAATTGCAGCTTTAAAAGCCGTAGTTAAATGTATGTTTTTAGGTCACCTGACCGAAGGTCATGGTGACCTATTGCGACCGTGTTTTGTCTGTCGTCGTGCGTCGTGCGTCGTGCGTCGTCCGTCGTGCGTTAACTTTTAACATTTTCGACTTCTTCTTGAGAACCATTGGACGGATTACAACCAAACTTGGCAGGGAGCATCCCCATGGGAAGCCGCTTCAGATTTGTACAAATCATGGAGTTATCTCCCTTTGGGGCCCCATAAGGGGCCTAAAAGGGGTTAAATTGGGTACATCTTAAAAAATCTTCTTCTCATGAACCGGCTCTTGGATTGGATTCACATTTGGTATTTAGAGTCTTTAGGGCAAGGACAACAAAGTTTGTACAAGAGAAAAAAATCCGTCCAGAAATGGCCGTGCTGGGGAGGGGGGATGGGAGGGGGGGTCGCGTTATTATATAACTTAACATTTTCAACTTCTTCTTGAGAACCATTGGACGGATTACAACCAAACTTGGCAGGGAGCATCCCCATGGGAAGCCGCTTCAGATTTGTACGAATCATGGAGTTATCTCCCTTTGGGGCCCATAAGGGGCCTAAAAGGGGTAAATAGGGTACATCTTAAAAAATCTTCTCCTCATGAACCGGCTCTTGGATTGGATTCACATTTGGTATTTAGAGTCTTTAGGGCAAGGACAACAAAGTTTGTACAAGAGAAAAAAATCTGTCCAGAAATGGCCGTGCTGGGGAGGGGGGATGGGAGGGGGGGTCGCGTTATTATATAACTTAACATTTTCAACTTCTTCTTGAGAACCACTGGACGGATTACAACCAAACTTGGCAGGGAGCATCCCCATGGGAAGCCGCTTCAGATTTGTACGAATCATGGAGTTATCTCCCTTTGGGGCCCCATAAGGGGCCTAAAAGGGGTTAAATAGGGTACATCTTAAAAAATCTTCTTCTCATGAACCGGCTGTTGGATTGGATTCACATTTGGTATTTAGAGTCTTTAGGGCAAGGACAACAAAGTTTGTACAAGAGAAAAAAATCTGTCCAGAAATGGCCGTGCTTGGGATGGGAGGGGGGGTCGCGTTATCAGTTAACTTAACATTTTCGACTTCTTATTAAGAACCATTTGACGGATTTCAACCAAACTTGGCAGGAAGCATCCTAATAGGAAGCCGCTTCAGATTTGTACAAATCATGCAGTTATCTCCCTTTGGGATGCCATAAAGGGCCAAAAAGGGGTTAAATAGGGTACATCTTAACAAATCTTCTACTCATGAACTAGTTAATACTAGAGTGCAAATGTTGTCCCATAAACTAAAACTGAGCTGGTAACTTTGTTCTAATAGCCTTCAACCCTTTCCCAAACATATCCTGGTTTTTGTGTATCATAGAATTAAATGTTGTAGGAAAAACCGGCTGTTGCCTTGGATACACATTTGGGAGTTAAAGTATTTAGGGCAAGGACTTCAAAGTTTGTACAAGAGAAAAAAATCCGTCAATAAATGGCCCTGCTGGGGAGGGGGGATGGTAGGTTTTGGCGTTATTACTTAACTTTGAACATTTTCTACTTCTTCTTGAGAACCTTTGGACAGATTTCTACCAAACTTGCCAGGAAGCATCCCAATGGGAAGCCGCTTCAGATTTTTACAAATCATGGAGTTATCTCCCTTTCGGGCCCCAAAAGGGGCCAAAAGGGGGTAAATAGGGTACATATTAAGAAATGTTCTATTGGTGGATTGAATTCACATTTGGTATTTGAGTCTTTAAATAAGTTTGTACGAGAGAAAAAAGACTGTCAAGAAATGGTGGTGCTGGGGGGTTGCGCTATTAGTTAACTTTTAACATTTTCCTTAACTGTTTCTGCTCATTTGATTCAGGTGACCGATAAGGCCCTCTGGGCCTCTTGTTTTCTCAAAATGCTAAAAATGTATAAGCACATGTGTGGAATTTATTTCCCGGAAAATGAACATTCACTTTGGCTTTTTAATGGACTGTTGTGATGTTTTGTACTTTTCGTCAGTATGTTTGCAATATTCGGTTAATTTTCCAAATCAAAACTTGACGTTGTCCGTGTTTTTAACATTTTATTGCTTTCTGAATGCAATTTATCTCCATCTGAAAGTAGCTAATAATGTAGCATTTCTTGGCTCGGACTGATGTCATCAATACCTTTTTCAAGACCGTTTCTGATGTTCAGTCGTGTCGCAAAAGCTTGTGTGCAGATCATACAAATATTTCAATTGCTTTCGTAAATTTTCAACTTAAAAGAGGACAATAAAATTTAGTTTGAATTCTCAAAACACACTTACTTGATGCTCCTTAATAACAATCGAGTGGCAAACTGACTCACAAGACCTCAAAATGTATAAGCCGATATTCAGTTTGATTACAATCCATGCTGGTACTTTACAGTTGCTATCTGTTATGATAAAGCTATTGCAGAACAACATGGATCTTGATCAGGCTGATCTGGGTCAATGATAGTCTTAAATGTCATATCAGACCCCTTTTCGGGTAATGGCTCATATGAATATATATTGACACCTGATTCAATTAATGCATGGCTCGCCGTAAGTTAATCCCAATTATAGCAATGCCTCGGTGACCAGCATTGGTCCTACATATCAATTTGTACCAGTTTTGATGCTTTAAATGAATTCCTTGATCCCTTAAACCTATGGATAGACACCAAATTTACCAACCTAGCACACATAGTAATAGAGCTATGGCGATTTAAGTGTTTCGGCGGCCATCTTGGACGCCATCTTGAAAATAACCCTTTTCCGTGACCCAGATTTTGGTAGATTTTTAGTATGTTATTAAGGACCCTTTATACTAACCAAAACAGTTTAAAAACCTTTTGTTGCAATTTTTGGGGGGTAAATCAGTATATTGACCCGTCTATGTAATTTTCAGCTTGTTTTTGCAGCCTGAACCTTTGAAATTGCATTCAACAAGACAAACAGTCAGGCCTGTGGAGCGCTTCCAGACCGCCAGGGCTGTCTAGTCTTCTAAAATCTACAAATATTGAACAATTGAGACAAAACTTTAATAGAATCATGCTGACTACAAGATCTTGCCTTGGTAAAATTTTCAGCTTGATCTGAATTTTACATCATGGGTTATGTGCCCTTGAAATTGACAAAATTTCCATTTTCAGCTGTATTTTGACTTTGTTTTCACTCTAGCAACTACAAATATTGACTAAACAAGACACAACTTTGACAGAATAATACTGACTATAAGATCTTGCCTTGGTAAAATTTTCAGCTTGATCTGAATTTTATAGCATGAGTTATGTGCCCTTGAAATTGCCAAAAAATTGCCATTTTCGGCTCTTTTTTGCTAGTTTTGCTAGTTTTGACTTTATTTTTACTCTAAAATCTACAAATATTGGCCAGAATATATATTAGCATTATATGCTGCCTGGGTGTAATTTTCAGCTTGATTGGAATCTTACATCATGAGTTATGTGCCCTTGAATTTGACAAAATTGCCCTTTTCGACTTTGTTTTCACTCTAACAACCACAAATGTTAACCAATCAAGATGATACTTGGAAAGAATCTTGTCGACAACAAGGTTTTGCTTATGTGTAATTTTCAACATTATCACACTTACAATCTGAGTTATGTGCCCTTGAAATTGACAAAATTTCAGTTTTTCGACACTTTTTCCACTCTTGAAGCCACAAATATTGATTAATAATAGACAAAATTTGAACAGAATGATAGTGACCATAACATCTTACATGTGTTTAATTTTCGATTTGATTTTAAATGTACATACTGAATTATTTGTCTTTGAATTTGGCAAAATCACAGTTTTCAATTTTATTATCGCTCTAACATCCCTTAAATATTAGTCAATCATTTACTTTCTTTTTGCATTGACCACATGATTGCTGCTTTTGACTTTGTTTTTGCTGTAAGAACCATAAGTATTCAAAAATCTAGTCAAAACTTGGATTTGATATTAAAAGAAATTCAGGCCTGAGGAGCGACTCAAGACCTTCAGGTCTTTCTAGTTTTGCTATTTTGTATGAAAATCTTGCCTTTTAAAACATCCATTATTACTTATGTAATACAGCTTATATAACTTTTGACAATTTGGAAATGGGTAAATTGATATTATTTCCATACAAAATAATTGCTGATAATTAGGAATTCTTTTCAATGTGGTAGAATCTAGTATTAAGTGCACAAAACCAGAGATTTTCCTGTCTGTAAAAGAGTTGTCATCATATCTCTGGTCTTTCAGGATCAACATTACAAGAGCTGATAACATAACTTCAGGCCTGGGGGTCTGCACTTATATCTTTGTATCATTATTGTTTGTAGATATCTTCAGAAATAATTGAAGTTTTCCAAATAAAAACACTCTGCTTAACCATTTTTAGCTCCACTGGCCGAAGGCCAGCGGGGCTTATGTCATGGCCCTGTGTCCGTCGTGCGTGCGTGCGTGCGTGCGTAAACTTTTTCTTAAAACATCTTCTTCTCCAAAACTACTGGACCAATTTCAACCAAACTTCACAGGAATCTTCCTTGCATAAACCTTTTCCAAATTCCGTCAAAAAAATTAATTTCGTGCAGAACTAGAATTTTAATTAAATAAATTAAATCAAATTTTCGAAAAAACTTTAAAAATTCTTCTACTCCAAAACTACTAGACCATTTTCAACCAAACTTCACAGGAATCTTCCTGGCATGAACCTCTTCCAAATTCCTTCAAAAAAATAAATTCTGTGCAGAACTTGAATTTTAATTAAATAAATTAAATCAAATTTTCGAAAAATCTTTAAAAATTCTTCTTCTCCAAAACTACTGGACCAATTTCAACCAAACTTCACAGGAATCTTCCTTGCATGAACCTCTTCTAAATTCCTTCAAAAAAAATAATTTCGTGCAGAACTAGAATTTTGATTAAATAAATTAAATCAAATTTTCGAAAAAAACTTTAAAAATTCTTCTTCTCCAAAACTACTGGACCATTTTCAACCAAACTTCACAGGAATCTTCCTTGCATGAACCTCTTCCAAATTCCTTCAAAAAAATAAATTCCGTGCAGAACTTGAATTTTAATTAAATAAATTAAATCAAATTTTCGAAAAATCTT
This sequence comes from Fragum sueziense, assembly GCA_963680895.1. Classification (NCBI taxonomy): domain Eukaryota; kingdom Metazoa; phylum Mollusca; class Bivalvia; order Cardiida; family Cardiidae; genus Fragum; species Fragum sueziense. The sequence goes on from OY804593.1 coordinate 55,311,175, forward strand.
TAAAAATTCTTCTTCTCCAAAACTACTGGACCAATTTCAACCAGACTTCACAGGAATCTTCCTGGCATGAACCTCTTCCAAATTCCTTCAAAAAAATAAATTCCGTGCAGAACTTGAATTTTAATTAAATAAATTACATCAAATTTTTGAAAAATCTTCAAAAATTCTTCTTCTCCAAAACTACTGGACCAAATTCAACCAAACTTTACAGGAATCTTTCTTGCATGAACCTCTTCTAAATTCCTTCAAAAAAATTAATTCCGTGCAGAACTAGAATTTAAATTAAATGAATTAAATCAAATTTTCGAAAAATCTTTAAAAATTCTTCTTCTCCAAAACTACTGGACCAATTTCAACCAGACTTCACAGGAATCTTCCTGGCATGAACCTCTTCCAAGTTTCTTCAAAAAAATAAATTCCATGCAGAACTTGAATTTCAGTTAAATCAATTAAATTTTAGAAAAATCTTGAAACATCTTTTTCTCCAAAACTACTGGACCAATTTCAACCAAACTTCACAGGAATCTTCCTGGCATGAATCTCCTCTAAATTCCTTCAAACTTAAGTAAATTCCATACGGCACTTAAATTTTAATTAAATTAATTAAATTTTAAAAAATCTTGAAACATCTTCTTCTCCAAAACTACCGGACCAATTTCAATCAAACTTCACAGGAATCTTCTTTGCATGAATCTCTTCTGAATTCTTTCAAAGAAATAAATTCCGCTCAGAACTGAAAATTTGAATAAATTGAATAAATAAAATTTTTGAAAAATCTTCTCCAACAATTCTGGACTAATTCAAACCAAACTTCACAGGAAATTTCCTTGCACAAATCACTTTCAAGTTCCGTAGAAAAAAATCCATGTAGAACCTTAATTTTAGTCAAATGAATTAATTTATATTTTCGAAAAAATCTTTAAAAATCTTCTACTCCAAAATTGCGGGACCAATTTTAACCAAACTTCATATGGATCTTCCTTTCATGAATCTCTTCCAATTTCCTTCAATAAAAAAATTCTGTGTAGAATTTAAATTTTTATCTTATAAAATTAAATTTTCAAAAAATCTTTAAAAATCTTCTCCAAAACTACTGGACCAATTTGAAGCAAACTTCACAGGAATCTGTCTTGTTTGTGTGATCTCTAAATTATGCGGCTGTAGAAAGTGATGCATTTTCCTTGCTTTTTATTTTTAAGTACAGATTAGATTCCCTCCAATGTTTGCGATGTCGTACAAATCTCTATTTTTCAAAGGATCAAATTGGACATGTTAATGATAGTTGAAAATTATGCTTTTGTTAGCTCCACTGGCCGAAGGCCAGTGGGGCTTATGTCATGGCCCTGTGTCCGTCGTGCGTGCGTGCGTCCGTCCATCCGTCCGTGCGTCAACTTTTTCTTTAAACATCTTCTTCTCCAAAACTACTGGACCAATTTCAACCAAACTTCACAGGAATCTTTCTTGCATGAACCTTTTCCAAATTCCTTCAAAAAAATTAAATTCCGTGCAGAACTTAAATTTTAATTAATTTAATTGATTTAAATTTTCGATAAATCTTTAAAAATTCTTCTTCTCCAAAACTACTGGACCAATTTCAACCAAACTTCACAGAAATCTTCCTTGTATGCATCTTTTCTTAATTCCTTCACAAAAGATAAATTCTGTGTATAACTTAATTTTTAGTTAATTTAATTGAATTAAATTTTCGAAAAATCTTTAAAAATTCTTCTTCTCCAAAACTACTGGACCAATTTCAACCAAACTTCACAGAAAGTTTCCTTGCATGAATCTCTACCAAATTCCTTCTAAAGAATAAAATCTGTGCAGAACTTGAATTTTAATTAATTTAATTGATTTAAATTTTCGAATTTTTTTTAAAAAATCTTCTTCTCCAAAACTACTGGACCAATTTCAACCAAATTTCACAGAAATCTTCCTTGTATGAATCTCTTCTTAATTCCTTCAAAAAGATAAATTCTGTGTATAACTTAAATTTGAATTAATTTAATTAAATTAAATTTTCGAAAAATCTTTAAAGATTCTTCTTCTCCAAAACTACTGGACCAATTTCAACCAAACTTTACAGAAAGGATCCTTGCATGAATCTCTTCTTAATTCCTTCAAAAAAATAAATTCTGTGTAGAACTTTAATTTTGATTAATTAAATTAAACTAAATTTTCGAAAAATCTTCTTTTCAAAAACTACTGGACCAATTTTAACTGAACTTCACACAAATCTTCCTTGCATGAATCTCCTCTGAATTCGTGCAAAAAAATTTATGTAGAACTTACATTCTAATAAATTTAATTAAATTGAATTTTCGAAAAATTGTTAAACAATCTCCTTCTCCAAAACTGCAGGACCAATTTCTACCAAACTTCGCATGAATCTCTTCCAAATTCCTTCACGATCAGATGAAAAGCTTGGACGCTGTGGGCTAGGCTTATTTTGCGCTTTATGAAACATAGTGTAATTTTAAGAAAATTTTAAAAACATTGCTGTTCCTTAATAATTTATTGGATTTCATTCTGGCCTAGCATGAATCATCTTTGGATAGACCTCTATTGTATTCCTTCAAAATTTCGTAGTCTAAATTAATGTCTAAAAGCCAGTGGAGCGATACAGGGCCATCTTGGCCCTCTTGTTCACATGACACAATGTTAGAAGAGTTGCAGACAACAAAACCCATGATTAATGTCAAAGGAAGAAAAATTGGGTGAGATAAACTTGGTGTTTCTAGTTCATGTCTATGTTTTTCTTTTCTCACAATGTTTTTCAAAATGTACATTCTCTGATGACATCAAAACTAGGACTGGTGCTGTTGTTTGTTACAGAGTTTTAAACCTTTCCCAAACAACAAAATTTTAGAGTCCACCAATTTCAAACCTGCATGCAGTCTAACGAAAGAATATGTGACACTTGACACTTGACCATTTTCCAAACAGAAAGTTTTAGGCCTAAGTGCTGCAGTTCATTTAAAGCTTCTGCAGATGACAAAATTGGTGTTGATCAAGATAGCACTGAAAATATTGAGACAAAAGGAGAAAATGCTGGTTTTTATTAGGGACATCAAAGTTATGTCTTGTTTAGAAAAGGGTTAAAGTAGAATTGGTGAGTACTGTAGCACAGATAATCAGCATGTTCTTCTTTTGTCTCAATTTTTTCGGAAGCCAATTATTATAGGAATGTCAAAACCAGGTATTGTTTTGGAGAAGGTTAATTGAGTACAGAATTATTGTAATTGAAAAGAAAGAACACTAGCAAAATGCCATGCAAGAAGTTTCAAAGAGTTGATGAAGTTATTTTAAAGGTTAATGAACTTTTGGTACATCAATTATGTTAATTGTCACTGCATCATTATCTTTAGAAGATAAATGGATTAAATAACATTTTCATAATCATAAAACGGATTAACAAAACATTGAAGTAATTACAAAAGCCTGCTGACAATTACTGTAAGAATGTAAGAGTAAATTCTAATGTCAAATCAAGTAATGACAAGCAGTAACTCATAGGTTCATTTGGAGAATTTAGTACTAAACTGGTGTATGTGCTTATAACAGTTTTCTGGGTAACTGTATGCAAGCTTCCAATCAAAGTACTGAAAGTACTGTTGGGAAGCAAATTTGTTAATAATGTACAATGTAGGCCTATCCAGAAGTAGATTACTTTGATTAGGTACTTTGATTATCCATTTGAATACCTTGAATACTTTGATTCCATGCTGGTGATGTTGAATCTATTTTTAGCACAAGTTGACAACCTTTATGTGTATACTAGTACTAACCAATCAATGGACGCGGTTTGCCAGGTACTACCAGTTGTAAATACATAGTATACACGCTACGGTTTATCGGTGTGTAAATTGTCTATTTATAGCTTTGAGCCTTTGAATATATTTCATAGTTCAGTAAACTTGACTGACCCATTTACAAGGAAGATCATTGGACTGATCTTTGAACCATAATAAAGCAAATTACTACGTCGGTCTTTTCTTCGCTTAAAGACATGATTAATAGAATGTTTCACTTTCAGTCACACTATTCAATATCTACATGTATAACTTCAGACTTACATATGATCATTCGAATGACTGTTACCTCATTAATTTTTGCTTTTGATAGAACTATTTATAGTGAGGAGGACCGGAAGATGTTGTGTGGTATGCAGAGAATGTTAAAGTGCAGAGAAGCACGGCTGCAAAGAAAAGCAAATTTTGCAAAATTTGCTTCCCAAAAACCATACCGTGCTGAGCCCGGATAGCTCAGTCGGTTACGTCGGAGTCTGTCAATCCAGGGGTCTCGAGTTCGAACCCCGGCTCGGCCAGTATCCATTCTGACATTTGACAAAAGTCATTTGTCTCTCACCAATGGATGTGAATCATCTATGTGAGAGAGCAGCTGGAGGCTCGGTTTGGATATTGTGGTTGTACTGGTGCGAGAAATACCAGGAACCCACGGTTAGGTGCTCCAGCCGCCGCGATATGATCCTGGTAGTTGAAAACGGCGTAAAACCCCAATAAACTCAAACTCAAACCCAAAAACCATACCCGGGATTTTTTTAAAGTTGGTATACTATACAATGGTGCAGCAAAGGATTGAAGGTGTATACCAATGGCACAAAGCTCTTAGAACTATGATTGTCTTTGGACATGTCCCTCAGAATGTATTTTTTTAAATGTTTCAAAGCTGATTCAAGAATTGGTAGATAGTAATTCTCTAATTTTCATCGGAACTTTTGATCAAATTCAACCCTTTCCCAAACGACAAAATTTTAGGGTGGTTCACTTCAAAAACTGCCACAAATGACAAAATGGATGTTATTAAAGATAGAATCTGTGTAAAATATTGCAAAGAAAATATTGAGACAAAAGGAGAAACTGCTGGTTATCAGCAGTTTCTCCTTTTGTTTCAATGTTTTCCCAAGCCTTTTCTCTTAGGGACGTCAAAACCAGGTCTTATTTGGGAAAGGGTTAAGTGCCTGATAGAGATCCCAATAAATTCTGACGAAGCAGCATCTTTTGGGTACTATAATTAGCTTTACAATTCTGATCTTCCAATTACAGATCTTCTCTGCAACCATGATTGTACTCTTGTAAGGGGTGTACTACCTTAACCTGTAGTCATATTTTTTGGGAGGCAAACGGACAATTTTATCAGTTATGTCCAAAAATGATGTAACTACAGCTTATTCAAGCTGTAGTTACGACATTTTTGGACGTAACCGACAATTTATTGCTTGAGAATTTACTACAAAGGACCAATAAAACCCGTAGAATTGTTCAGTTTTACTATTATGTTGTAAATAGACTGGTATTTTCCCACAATGAACAAGCTGAAATATTGATGTAATTATTGTGTTCTATAAATTTACTGTCATGTTAAAACTTATAAATGATGACTGTAAATATAATACATAATTGTTCATTTAATTGGTTTGAACCCTTTCCAAACAATCTCTCAGGTTTTGATGTCTTGGCTACAGAGATCTTCCAAAACACTAGGAGACTTATGAGAGGAATATGCAAATAAAGAGCACTCTCTTCTTTTTATGCCCCCATATCGAAAGATCTGGTGCATATTGTTTTACTCTTGTCCATCTCTCTGTCTGTCTGTCCAACCGTCTGTCTGTCAGAAAACTTAACATTGGCCTTTTCAGGGGCATTTACTCAGTTTCACAAACATATCTTCTTCCTTCATATTTTCTTTGCTATGGCATAGGAGCTTTCTACATTCAGTAAGTTATATATTGTATTTGTTTTGTTGTTTCAGTTAAAGTTTTTGAAAAGACAGTTAAACTTCAAGGTCAAGTTCACAAGTTCCAACATCATAGTCCCAGGCAGAAGCTATCTATGTGTGAAATATCCACAGTATATCAAGACTGTATCTCAAACACTTCTTAAGATATAGATCTACCGGTAGGTCAGGTAAGTTTAGCAAAAAATTTTTACATTGATATTGGAACTAAAGCTATAAGCTTATTTTTATTCCGCTGGATTCTGTTTTCTGGGAAAATTACACCAGTACTAGCGATGAATGTGTTGGCCAATGAGAAGCCAAGATCAACATCATTCTGTTCTCTGCTAATGAGGGATCAAATTCAGAACTTCATGATTGAGAAGCAGACGCTACACCTCTTGACCACAGACACCACAAGGGCTGTGATACAAGCTCCCAGCTAGCTAAAAATCAAATACAGCAAAAAAATATGCCTTTTTGTCCAAAATGGCAATCATGCAAATGTATATTGAGTAGAAAAGGAGAGCTCTATTGGAGAAATTTAAGTCTCAACTGTCACAGTGACTCTGGGTGGCAATATGCATCAAAAGTATCTTGTCCCAATGCAGCACTAAATCATTTTACAAAACATATTTTATGCCACCCATGCATTCTACTGTATCTAATAATGAAAATCTCTCTTTCAACCTGTCAAAATGACACGATGGTATATCATAAGGTGACATTATCTTTTAAATCTTTTTCAAACTTCATCTTATCCATTCTTTAATTCAAAACTTATGTTTGAACAAGTTTCCAAAGTCTATAATTAGAAAGAATGAGAGCATGCAATTTGAAGCCAGAATTAACCCATGCCCACATAATGATGAATTTTGACGCCCCAAAAGATACAGGCTTTGGAAAACATTGTGGAAAACGAAGACATTGCATGTGACAAGCAATTTCTTCATCTTCCACAATGTTTTCTTCGAAATTTCTTGTTGTCTGAGGTCAAGCAAGGGAGATAATTTGACTTTGAATGACCCCCCCCCCCCCCATGCTAGTGAGGGAAATATTTCGCTCCACAAAAGTTCTTAAAATTTTGTAATGATTGATGAAACTTAACACCAACCTTTTCTGGTAATATTTTCTATGGTATTATGTACAAATTTCATATTCATTATCACATATTTTGTGCTGTGCAGCTATTTTTATGCCCCGGTATGGAGAGATTGGGGTCATATTGTTTTACTCATGTCTGTCCATCTGTTTGTCTGTCTGTCTGTCTGTCCGAAAATTTAATATTTGCCTTTTCTCCAAAAGTATTTGACATACAAAGCTCAAATTTGGTATGTAACTATTTCTTTTAATGATATCTTTCTGTTCCATGCAATATGACCTTCCTCAAGGTCATCCTTTAACCCTTATCAACCCTTTACACAAAAACTTAAAATTTTAGAAAAATGGCCATTTCAGGGGCATTTGTGTTTCACAAACACATCTTGTTTGACTTCTAGGATAGAAAGGGCTAGAGAGGTATGGTTATAACTTCATTCTCTAGGAGAAATTGGAGCCCTTAAGCAGGCTGTTGATACATGAAATGGGAGCTATTTTACCATTTTCCAAACAGCTTTTTTAACCCTTTCCCAAACAATAACATTTTAGGGTGATCCAAATTCAAAACTTCTGCAGATGTCAAAATTGTTGTTTTAAAAGACATAAACAGTGTATAACAAAGCACAGAAAATATTGAGACAAAAGGAGAAAATGCTGATTATCAGCATTTTCTTCTTTTGTTCAATGTTTTCCCAAGCAAATTCTTATAGGGACGTCAAAACCAGGTCTTGTTTGGGAGAGGGTTGACTGTTCCAAATTTTGAAACTGCCAGACAAAATGGATATGGATAAAGCCAGAATTTGTGTACAATATTACAAAGAAAACAGTAAGGCAAAAGAAGAAAACGCTGATTATCAACATTTTCTTCTTTTGCCTCACTGTCCTCCTAAGCATTTTATATTACGGACATCAAAACCAGGGGTCTGTATTATCAAAGATCGTACGATCGATTTTGGTCGCAGATTAATCTGCGATCGGTCTTACGATATCATAGACCTGTATTTCATATAACATATGTGATTTTCGAAAGTGTAAGATTATCGCAGATATTGTAAAATTATTGCAGATTTTGACCAAAATCTCACGACTGGGTTTGAGCAGTTGAACGTTTGAAAAAAAATATGGCAGCGCTTTTGTTACACAGAAGAAAGGAAAGAATTTTCAATAATCGTTTGACAGATTTGCACTGCTTTCGAGACCAAGAGGTTGTTGGACATTATCTGTTTACTCCAGAGTTTATCCAGGAGTTAAATCCTATGTTGAGAATTGATTTGTCTCCAAGAACTAGCTGCTCAAATGTGGTGGAAAGTATTACGAAGGTAAAGTTTACCAAAGAATTGTCCAAATATCAAAGAATAGTCCAATTTGTACATTAAGAGGTCATTTGCTGCTTTATCGTATTGTTGTCATGGTTTGCATCTTCCATGTTGTCTTTCGACTGTAACATGTTACTAATGATAACTTGTTAATTTCACACTGCAAAAATAGATCTAGATCTGTCAGATGTGCGAGGCCAGTCAATTTTTATGCATGTGAAAGGTCTTTTAAAATTTTGGTGTTTCATGTAGCCGAATCAATTAGTTTCTAATTGGGAATTTGGTTATGTTTTTTTTTTATTTCGTAACTATATAGATGGCTTTATATATCAATTTTCATCACCGTTCCTTCGAAGCGTCATTGGTCGAGAGGTAAGAGTGTTGAACTCAAAACTGTTTTGTTACCAACGTCATGCGTTCTAATACGCCAAGAGTTGCTTTTTTTTTTAAAAGAAAAATTGATTTCTCATTTTTGTTAAGGAAAGGATTAAAAAAGCTATTGTAAGATTATCTGATAATCAAGTTGTAAACTATGATTCTCCAGTTTCAATTTTAGGGACAGAGTACAATCTTATTATGTAAGTACAGTACTTGGTGAGTGCAATGTAACAAATGTCTTTATTATAGCTAGATGGTCCTAATTCAAAGATATTTCTGAGGACAAATTTCAAGTGAATGAATTTGGTTAACATTTTTAGCTCGACTTTTCGAAGAAAATGAGAGCTTATACTGTCACCCGGGCGTCGGGGTTGGCGTCGGCGTCGGCGTTGGCGTCGGCGTTGGCGTTGCAACAAAGGTTAAAGTTTTTTCAAACATCAATAACTTCCATACTATCAAAGGGATTTAACCCAAACTTGGAATACTTATTCACCATCACACCCTCTACCTTACTATCAGGGCCCATGACCCTGGGACCACTCTATTTGGAGTTATGCCCCTTTATACTAAGCAACTTAGAAAGTCGAGCGCGCTGTCTTCGGACAGCTCTTGTTGGCCTTTGGGACCTTGTGGGAATTCCTCTATTTTCCACAAGGTTTTCAGAAGCCTTCATCTTGTGGGGCGTCAAAAAGTGTCAATTTGTGGAAATGTGTTGGCTGTAAAAAAGTTTTATGATGAAAAAAGAAACAGCTCCAAATTGAAAGTCTGACATATTTCAGATCATGGAGAGTTAATTATTATGACTTGTGCACTACATTTCTGATGGTTTGCCATGGTTGCATGCCTTGATTTTTTTTTAGATACGAGTACTGGTGGATTTCGAGGAAGCTCAATCGAGAGGGATTAAAATACGTTGAAGAAACTTGCTTCCCAATCGATGTAAAATAAATGTGTTCAAAGGAACGTCTGAAGAGAAAAAAAAAATGAATAATGGGCCTGAAGCCAGCCTAGTGGTCCAGTGACAACACATCAATGCACCGTTCCGCGATAAATCAGTCCCCTAGTTACTGTTGCTATGCTTCACACACAAAATCCAATATGACCGCCGCGGATGCTGAACGACTGATTGTTTATCTTCTATTTCGGAGAATATTTCTATATTTTATCTACCTGACCACAAAAAAACATGCTGGTCGAATTTTAAAAACAGGACAGAATTACTACAATCAAGGTTATATTCATAACACCAAGATTAATCCGGAAATCCAGGCGTGAAAGTGTCGCTAGTTGCTGGCTGCAGGTCGAAGCTCAAAATGAAAGTAGGATATGCATCCTTTCCCAGTGAAATGAGGGATGAGGAGATTGTACAGTCACGTTGTACTTGTTAAGTATGGTAAGTGATTTCATTTTTAGGTCGGGAAATCTCTTTGAGATTTTCACGTCCTATAGCGATCCAACGCTTCTAACGCTTTTCTACGAAAATCTCGTATCTGCCGCTTGTTTTAATCTGCAGATACGCGGTTTTCGATATAATTTGGTCACCGCATAGTCGTTCAAAATGTCTGAGTCCGCCGAAAAAGTAGACCTACCTATGAACAATTCAAAATTACTCAAATTACATAATCATCGTAAAGACTTTCATTTCTTAATTGTTTTTATCAAAACAATGCAGCAGTTTGCTCATAAGTGCGAAAACTATCAACTTCTGTTTTTGGCGGAAAGGTTGATTCGATCTATTCTAACTGGTGTGGCAGACTAGAATTTCAACACCAAATTACTGCGCCACACAGTTCGTGTAATCGGACATTTCCGTGAAGCACTCGTAGATTCACGGAAAATCTATTTACATGGTTCGCACAGGTCTTGAAAAACCCTTGAATTTGATCTTAGCCTTATAAAACCCTTGAAAATGTATATGGGACTTATAAAACCCTTAAAAACAGGATAAAGTCCTTAAAAAACCCTTGAATTTCATATCCAACTCAATATCTACTCTTCTTTTGAAGGGGCTTTTGACAAGAATTTATGTTTGGTATTGTGCTGTTGGATATCTTTGTTCTTAGAAATGTATGAGATAAATTATGAAACTTTATTTTTATGGCCTTTCTTTACCATTCCATCTTGTAACAAATGGTTCATGTACCAGACCTACATTTTTTACCTGACATTTATGCATACCTGAAATCTGAGATTATGGAGTTGTAGCCCTTAATTTTTGAGTTTGAGTCCTTGAAAAACCCTTAAAAAGCCCTTGAATTTTTTCATAAAACTTTTGTATGAACCATGATTTATATCCTGACTCTAGTCTTCTCCTTGTTCAATTGCTATGCGCACAATCGCATTTTACAACACATGCATTTTATCGGGTTATACGCTCACATGTTAACACTTCGCGGTGTAAAGCTAGTCTCCTATGCTTTGACCAACTTAAGTGTTACCGTAACGGCGTTGACGGACTTTGAGCCGTCTTGAGTACATACAAAGTAATTTTCGTAATTTATTCATCCTTATTAATCTAGGCTTAGGTTTAACAGGAATTTAATCATCTTTCTTCGACCTGGGCTTGAGATATATGCTATTTATGAGTTAATTGTAGGCCTCTGTCTCTGCAGATGATAGGGGTGATAGAGTTATCTCTTTCACAAACGACAGAAAGAACAATCCAAAGTGAAAGCTAATGCGAAAAGCAAAGAGGACAGCAAAAATAAAAAGAAAGCAAGATCTAGATTTGTGTGCAGAAAATACGAGCTCACTTTTTTCAAATTCTGAGTTTAACGCACATATTATTAGAATTGTTGATCAATGTTTGTGGTCTAACCTTTACCATTATTTACAATGTGCTATATTGTAAATTTAATTATCTAAATCTGGTCAGTTCTCATGCCACTTTTGTGAACCATATTAAATTTAACTTCATTCCTGATTCTGAATTTTGCTCAGAAATTTTCCTGTCATAATATTAATATTTTTCATCGTGCAAAGTTTAACCTTTCCTAAGCAGTAGAATGTAAAACTGCTCTCAGGCCCGTAGGAAGCAATTTGATAAGGGGAAGGGCTCAAAACTCTGTCCGGGTTAGTGTCTGAACATCTTAGGGGCTAATTGGCCTTTTCTTCAATTTTCTATGTAAAATGAGGAAAATTCGATATTTTTGGCCAACATTTGGGGCTTATCCCATCCCGTAGCCCCACCTGTGCCTACGGGCCTGCATAAAAAACGGAATACTGTTGCTACATGTAATGTCAAGTTTGTGTTGATAATTTAGATAAATATTAATGTAAAGTTTAGCTGAAGAATTGTTGAAATACAGATTGAGACAAAGAAAAAATGTTGAATATCAAAATGTTTTTGTTTTGCCACAATGTATCCTCAAACCTTGTTATAATGGATATCAAAATGATATAATGTTTTACAAACTGTTAACCCAGACAATTCATTAAGGCAGTCCATCCGTAATGAGATTCATGCGACGTCGGATCTTTTCTGACGACGCCCTAAATATTTTTAACATACGGTTACCCGTTCAACACGGACACGTTACGGGTTAAAAGAAATCGACACTTTCCATCACCGAATGTTTACGACATCACCCGAAAAAATACGACATCGTGTAATGGATTTGGTTTATTGGGGTTTTACGCAGTTTTCAACTACTAGGGTCATATCGCGGCGGACCGTGTAATGGAGTAGATCTATATTGTTGAAAATTACCCTTTCGTCTCCTATGATTTCTTTTCTAGAAATATCAAATTTTTGCTTATGTTAACTCGGGAATAAGAGTATAAGGATTAATTTTAATGTGCAATCAGATAACAACATTGAGAATATTTTACGAATTCAATGTAAATTTAAGAAAATTGACCATTTACTGTATTTCGAATCCTCTGTTTCCCGACCTTCAGTACTATCAGTACTTTGATAAATCTCAGAACTATAGAGTTTACATCTAAGCACTTTTAACCAAGCCTTTCCAACGCCAATGATAAAGTGAAAGTGAAAGTAGGTTTCAATGAACTTTCTTTCCATCCAAGCCAAGGTAGCAAATTGTCAATATTTTCTGTGTTTTATTCTACCAGATGTAAAGAAGATAAAGATCATATTTCACAAAAGAGGCTGATCTTTCTTTGTACTTATTGCCAAATGAGATTAATCAGTTATTTACCCCTTTCCCAAACAATTCCTAGCTTGCATGAGTAGTATGCAGGATATTTTTTTAAGAATAAAAGTGTCTATTTGTATACATACATGTTACCGGACTAATTGCCTGTACTCTGCTAAAAGCTATAAATTTATCCGGTCCCGGACAGATTACCTATACACAGCTGAGTTTTGTTTGTTCAGAACCAAACAATTAGCCATTAATATTATAATTCAGGGGTTTCCTTAAAGGTGTATGGGGGCTTGGGGATTTTTTCCTTCCATTTGGGTATCAACCCTTTGCTACTTTTGTAACTACTAGTATTCCATGGGTTAATGAGAAAACAAGTTAAAACATAGAAAATCCCTTGCCTACTTTGTCTTTGGTCCCAAAAAATAGACATCTGGTTGTCATCTACTAAATCAGATGCATTTCTGGTTTTATGGATCAGTTAGTTTGATTGTTGTTTGGGATAGGGATAAGTGATTAGAATTATATACTCAGTTCCAAAAGAAAGTGTGCACTTTTAAATTTTGAATATCTCGAAAAGTGTACCGTTTACCACAAGGAAATTTTGTACGACACATTTCAAGACTATTGACAAACGATATATTGAAGAAGAAATCACATAGCAAGTGCGAATTTTCGGTTTGATTGCGATTTTGTATTTTTAGTGTTTTACATATGCCTCACGTGCTGGGTGAGTTATCGATCAGAAATTACACTCGCTGCATTCATTTTGGCATATCATTGCATAAAATCACATTTTCATTACATTTGTACATAGTGCATTAGCGTGAAACGAATTACAATTATCGTTGGTGAACAAGACCGAACCTAGTGAAAACAAAAACCTTCCGCAAATTTGAATTTGTACGATATTTATGTTCTAATAGCAATTGGTCATTTGCATGGCATCTTGATGGCAAACAAATTCGCTTTAGAACGTTATTTCACCGTTCGACGGCAATTCACTTGACTACTAACGGAGCGATTACTAACGTTGACGTACACGTAACGTCTACAAGAAAGTTCATGCTTTAACGTGGAAATGGCTTGGAATGCCTGGCCAAATCCTACAACGGCATATAAGCTTGTAATTCTTTCCATAGGAAAAGTTGTAAGGTGTGAAAATCTCAATATCATCAACACCATAATGATCTGACTCTGTGTATCCAATTTGAGCAGATCTATCGACATCTGTTTTGATGCCAATTTTCTTTAAGGTCTAATCTGAAGTATGACATCACTTTCACTCCCTAAATTGCCATTAATTTTGTGAAAATTATGGTAAAGGTAAAACGCAAATGTGCACACTTTCTTTTGGAACTGAGTATATGTTATAATATTCAATCTTTATGCAATTCTAGGAGTATTTTTCAAATCTTTGTTATTTGAGGTCAGGATTTATCTTTTTTCAATGATATTTATTGCCATTGTCATAATAAGTTAGGATATTGTGACTAGATAGATAGTATAATGTGGAAAGCATTTGCATGCACAAATACAAATACCATGTATATTGAGAATTATCTTTCAAATAACAGGTGAATCCATGCTGAAGAATTCAAGACACTCTCATGCTCACTTCTCGGAAACATATTTATGGATTTCCAGTTCTTCCTGAGAATCTATTGTTTCATTGGTAAGTTGTAAACATTAATATTAATATTATCTTGATGAAAGTCTCTTTGTAGGAAGCAAGATATGGCCAACATAAGGTTCTACATTTTGGTGTCAGTGCATAAAAGCATGAACAAAATTACAGTTGAAGGAAAAATGCTATTTGTGAGCTAAATATTAATTTAAGGTAGTACACCCCGAATAAGATATATATGTGACATCGGATTTTTTCGCGCGACACATTCATTACATATCCAAACTTATTCGGTCAACGTAAATTTTTAGCGGTGAACGTTCCCCCGAATGTTTACAACCTGGACCAAATAAGTTTGGATATGTATGAATCTCATTAGGGGTGTAGTACCTTAATGACCTTTGATATAACCTGATTTAAATCCTTTTCCCAAAATATTCTATTAAGGTAGGTGACCAAATTACCCATAAAGCTACAAAGGAGTTTGCGGTGCTTTGTCAATTTATTTTGATGTTGAAAGCACACACAAAACATTAAACCCCATGCTCCTGACCCCAAATCATATGACTTAGGATTTGAAATAACAAAAGATTTTTATAATTACAAATGTATTTTGCTGTTCATCATATGCATTGCTGTGTTTGCCACATGTATCAGTTGTTTTATCATCAAAATTTGGGATTAAATGGCCCCAGTGTGTTCAAAGCAGTTCTTGTTTACAAATAAATATACTTTGTGAGTATGCTTATTTGCAAGTATTATTCTGAAAAGGGTCAAAAGTTAGAAAGTTTAGTGACTTTTTAATGAATTAACACTCATACTAACTGTTTTGTGTGTTTTTTTTTCCAGATTGATCTTCTATCAAAAGGAGTTGAATGAAGGTTTAACCAATTTATCAAGTAGACCAAATAGTGAAATGAAGCACATTGACTTGAATTGTTTTGTGCATTTTTATTTCAAAAAATAAAACAAGTGTGTGAAAAAGCAATGGTGGTGGTACTTGAATCAATGGCAAAATTATCACACAGCTTAAACCAAGGGCGGATATAGGGATGGGGTCAGGGGGCCATGACCCCCCTGGAATTGATCAAAAATTGAATTTTGACTATATAAAACATATATTAACAGCCATTTTTTGGGCTTTGACCCCCCCCCTCCCCCCCCTGGAAAAAAATCTGGATCTGCCCTTGGCTTAAACCTATTTTGTTAATCCTTTCCCATATAATACCTGATTCTGAATAAATGTCATTTTGAAAGGCATATAGAGAAAAGAAGAACATGCTGATACCCAACCTGTTTTCTACTTTTCTTTGAAGGCTATTCATGTTAGTAGATTTAGATCTACATCCAACTTTCTACACTTAGTAGATCTAACACTCTCAGTAATTTTATGCCCCGCGTCCATTTACAGTGGCGGATCCAGGATTTCTAAAAGGGTGGGGTCGAATTTACATTTAGGGGGGTTCGTTTTGCTATTAATATACAATTTTGACTGAATTTCTGCATGAAAATGAAAGAATTAGGCTTCAGACAAAAGAAGAAATCCACGTTGAAAATCCACAATTCTTCCTTTTGTCCCAATAGTTTCTATGCTGGGTTTTCTATCAAAATCTAATCTGCTGTCTTCAAAGCCTTTAAATCTGCTAAATGAATGGGGTCAAATGCGTTACAATCAAGCGTAAACAGCTCTTTTGCTTTGTTTGGGGCTTGTGAAATGTAATGAACCTTGCCCCTTTCATTCGTTTTGGATACCTAAATCCATGCAAAAGTTTCCCAAATCGCATTTTTGCATCAAAAAGCTAGAAATGTGTACAAATTTCGTATTTTTAAACCGACGGCCTTAACTAGAGCGTATTCCAGATTTTCGTAATTCCGTCGTGACAGAGTTGTCGTTCGTGCTGGACGGTATACCGTCTTCCGGTGTCAATGTAAATAAGCGCTATCAGTGTGAAAGAACCACTCCTGCATTTATGAATGCCATAATTTTGCGGATAAAATTTGAAATTTTGAACTGCACAAACTATATCGAAATATGCAAATACAAGACGAGCTTGGATCCGTGTAATAAGTCGCAAGAAATAGAACCAAACACCGTATCTGGCCTAGGCCTACCCGAGTCTGAGAGACAGTATTAGCCGAAACGTGTAGATCGTTAGCGGATTCCAACAGAGTTCACCTCAGTGGAGAGAAGAAAGAGAAATCCCATCGCAACATAGTCACAACACACTTTACGCTTGTAAACATATGCCTACATGTCAAAGTAGTCTTTTGAGACAGAAGGAGAAGCTGCTGGTTATCAGGGTGCTCTTAAATCTTGCCTTTAGAGAATCTTCCCCAAAGAATTTTCTCTTTAGCAGTTTACGTCAAAACCATGTCTTGTTTTGGAAAGCTTTAACGATAAAAAAAAAATTACATAGATCTAGATCTACTTGAACGAAACAGCAAAATTTCGAGGGAAAAGAAAAACATTCTGACTTTGCTCACAATTTAATTTTCCCTCAATATTTCCAATTTTACAATCTACACCTATCGGTTCTTAGTAGATCTACGTATCTTATAGTTTACAGGATGCTTCAAATTGGAATTAAATTTGAAATGATGGCTTATTATGTTAACCCTTTCCTAATCAATTCTTTGTTTTGATGCCCACAAATAGCAAAATCAGAATCATTCTGACAAATTTTGTCGTTTTGGAAAGGCTTAAAACAAAAATCCATCAATTTTTGGCACATTTGAGAACGCATTCTTCAAATTTTTAAATCCTTTTCTTAAAAAAGTCCTGTATTTGACATCAGTAGATTGTTTAGAAAGAACATTAAGAAAAAAGAAGAAATTGATAATAGTAAGAAATATCGTATCTTTCCTCAATATTTTCTGTGCTTTAACATTCACTTATTCTATTTTCGATATTAATCGTTTTCCGACAGTGGAAAACAGTGTGGAGCGAAATGTTTTTACAAACAATTACAAAATATATTCATAAAAAAAAAACTCGCTCACAGCGTACATGTATACATGTATCTATTTCCCCCAAAGTTTCCCCTCTTTTTATTTCTATGACGTCATATGACTAGAGTAAGTAACGTAAAGGCGTGATGTCACAAATCGACACTCGCCTGATTTGAGGCACATCATGGGGGAAAATATTTTTAATGATAACCTATCATCGGATTATGGGAGATTTCTTTTGTTATAGATCTATGGACGGTTTAAAAAATTATGGAAGGCGCAGAGGTATTATTAAATTCCATTATTGAGTTATAGTAAAAATCATTTTTATTTAATTACTCATTGATTTGATGAAAATATTAAAATTGCCGCTTGTCAAACAGGCAAATGGAAGTAAACATACCGTCCCGCAGGAACGACAACTCTGTATTACCGGAATTACGAAAAGACCCAATACGTTGCTAGGTAGTGTTTGGGAAGCGGAGCAACAAGCTTATCGGCGGTGAATAAATGACGCGCTCTGATTGGATGAAACTATCAGTATCGGAACGGTGCATGCATTGTAAACCTCTGGCCACTAATCAGTTCACTGCGGTGTTAGAAACTTCAGTTATAAACAAGCAAATTCGTTGAATTGATATCCCCCGCCGAACATATTTTCATTGTCAATAAAGTAGTGCGGAAATGAATATAACTCTGTATGTATATGGCTTCAACAGAACGAATATCACTCTGTATGTATATGGCTTCAACAGAACGAATATCACTCTGTATGTATATGGCTAAAACAGTCAGGGGCAGTAACTCTAAATTCGGCGGTCGAACCGGGTAACCTCGACGATATGCGCATGTCCTCATTGTAGTAAAGCTGTGTGCCAAGTTTCATTGAAATCCGGTGTATAGTTTTCAAGAAATAGCGCGGAAACGAATATCATTGTATGTATATGGCTTAAACAGTCAGGGGCAGTAACTCTAAACTCGGCGGTCGAACCAGGTAACCCCGACGATATGCGCATGTCCACTTTCATTGAAATCCGGTCTATAGTTTTCAAGAAATAGCGTGGAAACGAATATCCCTCTGTATGTATATGGCTAAAACAGTCAGGGGCAGTAACTCTAAATTCGACAGTCGAACCGGGTAACCCCGACGATATGCGCATGTCCACTTTGTAGTGAAGCTGTGAGCCAAGTTTCATTGAAATCCAATCTATAGTTTTCTAGAAATAGCGCGGAAACGAATATCACTCTGTATGTATATGGCTTAAACAGTCAGGGGCAGTAACTCTAAATTCGGCGATCGAACCGGGTAACCCAGACGATATGCGCATGTCCACTTTGTAGTGAAGCTGTGTGCCAAGTTTCATCGAAATCCGGTCTACAGTTTTCAAGAAATAGCGCGGAAACGAAAATCACTCTGTATGTATATGGCTTAAACAGTCAGGGGCAGTAACTCTGAATTCGACAGTCGAACCGGGTAACCCCGAGGATATGCGCATGTCCTCATTGTAGTAAAGCTGTGAGCCAAGTTTCATTGAAATCCAGTCTATAGTTTTCAAGAAATAGCGCGGAAACGAATATCACTCTGTATGTATATGGCTAAAACAGTCAGGGGCAGTAACTCTAAATTCGGCGGTCGAACCAGGTAACCCTGACGATATGCGCATGTCCACTTTGTAGTGAAGCTGTGTGCCAAGTTTCATCGAAATCTGGTCTACAGTTTTCAAGAAATAGCGCGGAAACGAATATCACTCTGTATGTATATGGCTTAAACAGTCAGGGGTAGTAACTCTGAATTAGGCGGTCCAACGGGGTAACCCCGACGATATGCGTATGTCCTCATTGTAGTAAAGCTGTGTGCCAGGTTTCATTGAAATCCTGTTTATAGTTTTCAAGAAATAGCGCGGAAACAAATATCACTCTGTATGTATATGGCTAAAACAGTCAGGGGCAGTAACTCTAAATTCGGCGGTCGAACCAGGTAACCCTGACGATATGCGCATGTCCACTTTGTAGTGAAGCTGTGTGCCAAGCTGTGTGCCAAGTTTCATCGAAATCCGGTCTACAGTTTTCAAGAAATAGCGTGGAAACAAATATCACTCTGTATGTATATGGCTTAAACAGTCAGGGGCAGTAACTCAGAATTGGGCGGTCCAACGGGGTAACCCCGACGATATGCGCATGTCCTCTTTGTAGTGAAGCTGTGTGCCAAGTTTCATTGAAATCCTGTTTATAGTTTTCAAGAAATAGCGCGGAAACAAATATCACTGTATGTATATGGCTAAAACAGTCAGGGGCAGTAACTCTAAATTCGGCGGTCGAACCAGGTAACCCTGACGATATGCGCATGTCCACTTTGTAGTGAAGCTGTGTGCCAAGTTTCATCGAAATCCGGTCTACAGTTTTCAAGAAATAGCGCGGAAACAAATACCACTCTGTATGCATATGGCTTAAACAGTCAGGGGCAGTAACTCTGAATTCGACGGTCGAACCGGGTAACCCCGACGATATGCGTATGTCCTCATTGTAGTAAAGCTGTGTGCCAAGTTTCATCGAAATCCGGTATATAGTTTCCAAGAAATAGCGCGGAAACGAATATCACTGTATGTATATGGCTAAAACAGTCAGGGGCAGTAACTCTAAATTTGGCGGTTGAACCGGGTAACCCCGACGATATGCGCATGTCCACTTTGTAGTGAAGCTGTGTGCCAAGTTTCATCGAAATCCGGTCTACAGTTTTCAAGAAATAGCGTGGAAACGAATATCACTCTGTATGTATATGGCTTAAACAGTCAGGGGCAGTAACTCTGAATTCAATGGTCGAACCGGGTAACCCCGACGATATGCCAATGTCCTCTTTGTAGTGAAGCTGTGTGCCAAGTTTCATCGAAATCCGGTCTATAGTTTCCAAGAAATAGCGCGGAAACGAATGTCGGACGGACGGACGGACGGAAGGATGGACGGACATGGCAAAAACAATATCCCCCCCTAAAAATTTTTTCGGCGGGGGATAATAACAAAGGGTAATAACTCAAAATGTAAGAATGGCAGAGTTACTATTCTTGCAAATAGTATTTATCCTCTTAGCACTAAGGGGAGTTCAACAACTGGAGACAATAAAAGAATATTTTCAATCATTCTTTCCCCATGGTAATCCTTTAGGTGTCGCCACTCTAGCAACGATATTTACTGTGAATTTCTACAGTGTTGTTACTGTATTTAAGTTCTGTATTTTGTAAAGGTAACAGTTTATACTTTCCCACACTCTCTCAGGTGTAACACATGACAGGAATTACATGAGGTCATAATCTTGCATGAACCTCAATTCTTCAACATATCACAATATTTACTCTTATTACAAACATTATACTTTATTTCAACCATCATATCGTTGCTTTTCAACGAAAACCTTGTAAGATCCCTCTTGAGTGAGAGGCAGATGTATTAATAATTAGACATACCTATACTGACAAAAATGTATGCAATTTCGAAAACAATATTTAAATGTTGTCATTGATCATATATGGTAGGAGAACTCATTTGGAAACGGAGAAATCTAGATCTACCAATAGGAACATGCAAGTCAGTTGACTAAGGCGAGTCAACATGTCTGCATGATTCTAATGATGGATTGCTTCTGTAGTGTAATCTGATTGGGTCACCCGAATTCATAAGTTATCTGGTCATGGTGGTGCACCCAAAGGTAAATTGCCAGATGGGTAACAGGACTTGTTTAAACCCATTACAGCACAGTGACGCCTTTTGATGATCCTTATACAAAATGCTTGTGTAAACAATGTGGAAAATGAAGAAATTGCTTATGATACGCAATCTCTTCATTTTCCACAATGTCTTCTACCCATATTGACCAAAAAATGTATAGTTTTATTCAATTGGAATTGCTGTTTGCAACATCTTCGAATTTGGAACAGTCTAAATTTTTGCCATCTAATAATGGGTTAAGCCCTATATATCCTGTATGTTAACCCTTTTGCAAGCAAGACCTTGTTTTGACGTCCCAAATGGATTAGTCTTGGGAAACATCGAGGCAAAAGAAGAAAATGCTGGTAATCAGCATTTTCTACTTTTGCCTCAATATTTTCTGTGCCATACTTTACATAATATTTAGTTTTAGTAATGTCCATTTTGTGGTTAGCAGCAGCTTTCAAATGGGATCAGTCTAAATTTTGTTGTTTGGGAGAGGGTAAGAAGATTTTGTCTGTTGTACTGAATGACTCAAGCTGCTGATGGGTAATAAAGATCCTGTTCACTTTTTAATTTCACACTATTTTTATTTTCAGTCTATAATGGGCATAGGTCTTAAATTTATTGATTTAACCAAGGGGCCCCGATCATTTATGATGCTAAAACACTTCCGTGTTAATGCGCAATCCATCAAATGTTAAACAATTTTCGAACATTTTCCCACACTCCATTTGCTATTTTTATTGGTGACTTTATTATCTTTTTATTGACTTGGGATACACAAACTGTTAACCTTTTTAAGTCTATCTGTATCTCGCAGGTGAGTGAAATTACCAGCCTGATGATTGGTCCTTGTCATGATCAGCGGTTAACCCTTTCCCAAAAAACTAAAGTTTAGGTCAAAATGACCTAAACCGTAAATAAAATTCACTTGAAAATTTCGTCTGCAACATCTATTTGAACATGTGCAATATATTGCCATATCAGTCTGTTAATTGTTTAACACATCAAATAGGGAACGATATTTTATCAAGTAAATAGTGATGTAATTTTGGACAAACAAGTAGTATTTCGTAGGCGTTGTTATAAAATCTCGTAACTACAGCTTGATTCAAGTTGTAGTTGCAAGATTTTATAACAACACTGACAGTTTATCATAACATAATGAAACCCTGTCTATTTTTAGCACAAAATTTGTTGCTGTTGATGAACAAAACTCTATTTCTTCTTTCAGAGAAGACATGTCTACCCTGTGACAGTTGGACAGTTGTTTGTTTGAGGAGACCTGTTTACAGTAAGAATAGGTAACCGAGACTTATGTAGGTTATATATGGTGGGACCTGATTGAATAAACCTCAATAATCATTAACCAAATCATTTAATTACATGTTTTGGTTAAATTTCCTGTGTTGTTATATGAAAATCAAACCAAAACAGGTATTTGACCATCTGGTTAATGCTAACCGAAGTTTATACAATTGGTCCTAGGTAATCATGTGACACAACAATTGCAGAAAATCACTAACTTTTTAATTTTGGCAATATATGACGGATTTGGAAATGGTTTGAAGCAGAGAAAGTGGAAATATGTCAGGGATTAGTTACATGAAAATGTGAAGGTCCATAAAAAATCAGCTGATTGGAAAAAAATATTGTCGACCAATCAAATTTGTAGTTGGTCATCAGTAACATTTTTATCATACAATTTTGAAATATTTACCACATCCAGCTAACTCCTGGTATTTTTCCACCTTCTTTCAAAACGAATTCAAATTGATAAAGACTAGTATGAACAAATTTATCAATGATTTTCTGAAATTCACTGTCTTAATTGTCACATTGATTGCTCACCATGCTAAATGTACTGGTTGGTTAACTCTTTCCCAACTAAATGTCATTTTGGCGGGTTTTGAAAACATCGAGGCAAAAGAAGAAAGTGCTGAAAACCAACACTTTCTCCTTTTGTCTCAATATTTTCTGTATTATAATACATGTATTGTACTTAAATCATATCTTCGCAACATCCATTTGTTGTCTGCAGCTTTCAGTTTTAATATTTCAAAATTATTGCCATTTGGGAAAGGGTTTAGGCTTATCAGTAATCATGCCAAATTGACTAGTTTGATAGAAGTGTACTTAATACCGCCTCATTTCAATTATCCCTTTCCAAATAAATAGACTATTCCTATTTGAAAGATGTATAGAAGACAAAATTGGTGCTCTAAAGATTGGATATGTGTATGATATAGTACAGAAAATGATTGAGGCAACAGGGGCAAAATGCTGCTAATCAACCTTTCGGAAGGCTTTTAAAGTTACCTTAGAATTGCTTAGTCAATACAACTTTGTTCAACTAATTTTTGTACTCAAACAAAACAACAAGCAATTTAGTATGGTCTTTTAGAACTGAGTTTGATTTGTCCTCTTTTCAGTAAAATCTATCAAAGTATTTCATAAACTTTGTGATTAGTATAGCTCCAGAAAAAAAGAAATAAAAGTACAAAAAATGAAGTTTGCTATTATATAATAATTGAATATAATAAGTTTCTAAATAAACACACAATTTTAGCTTTGTATTGATACGAAACAAAAAATATGAAAAACTATTCTTTGAAGGCGTATTACTGAAAGCTTGTTCTCAATAGGTTTACATAGAATACAGAACAAAAATCTCAACCAAAGCCACAGTTATTGTTTTGAACCTGTCGTCAACAATGTTAATTGGAATTCTTCAAGATTTTGGAAGTCCAAAGATAAATGAAAGGGTTTTACTGTAAGCGATATTTTTGTCAAAAACCACAGAGTGTTCACCAAGCAAACAAAATAATGGTGGTTTAGTTCAAAACTGCATTAAATGCATACAGAACTGGTATGCACTTACAGCACGTTGGCACCTATCTCTTAGTCCCTTTCCCAAACAAGACCAGGTTTTAACGTCCCTTATAGAAAATTCTTGGTAAAACATTGAGAAATAAAATGTTGATTCCAAGCATTTTGTTCTTTTGCCTCAATGAATGTTTTCCTATGAAATATTGTTCACATACTCTATCTTTATGTACATCAATTTTTTCGTCAGCAATGTCTTTTAAATTAACCATTCTAAAATTTTGCTGTTTTGGAAAAGGTTAAAATGGTGTCGGGTTTGAGTGTGTGGCCCAAATTTTTTCTGTAATTGAAATACAAGAAAGGGTTAATTGAAAAACACAAAGGCGCTAGTTCGCAAGTTAGCAATTAGGACATTATTATCCGACTCATCTTTAAAATCTCTGAACGCAATGGCCGAGAGATTTTGTTCGTAGATTACGTCCATTCATAATGAAGTCGAAAATGTGATCTGTCGCATGAAAAAAGGCCAATGGGTAAGTCTGTGACACAAATATAGATTGTACCCAGGAAAGGTCAACCATATATCCCATATCTAAAATGGACATAAAATAAAGAACCAAAAACCTTCCAAACTCAGAAAATCATCTTAGAGGGAAATGATTGGATTCTAGTTAGACTAGTCTGGGCATTTCATGCAAATTGACTAGGGTTGAATCTTTTCACAATTTCCTGAACGGACCCTTTTTGCTAGGTTGGTCACACTTGTTTGTTTCGTGGTGAAATCGAGCCATGTGGCTTGGTTAATTATAGGTTTTGTCACAAAAACGAGCAGTGAAAGAAAAAAGACAATTTAAAACAATTTTCAAACTTTTGGATGGGTTTTCAAAATTTTATCTGACAACTGATCGGTAGGGTGACTCTTATGTTCCTGTCTTAACCTTTTCTCATAGATCTGTAGTTTTCACTTACATTATAGAGAAAGGCTTTGAAGATCGATATAGTGAAGAGGGAAATGACAATTGGCATTTTCTCCTTTTCACTCAATAATATTACATTCATTTTGTAATCTTTGATCATAGCTCAAAGGAACACTTTAATGAACAATTATCATGATATGAATAAGGTATCAAATTAGAAGAAAATGTCATTTAAGGTTTACAGACCCTCAAAAAATCACCACTTTCTAGCCATACGAAATGTATTAAATTACACACACTTGTAAATACACTTCAAATAAGATGATTCACCGTGCCGGACTCCAAGATTATGATTCAAGAAGAAAATAATTTACAAATATTATTTTACTCTTTATTCATATGCAAGGGAGGTAATTTTGAACATTTTTGTCAAATATTTCCATACGTATACATTAATTCAAAATTCTAAACCGTTCAAAATGGTTATGTTTATATTTGGAATGGAAATGTAACACAGTTTAGGAATTACTGGCACTTTTCAAATTTCGAATCTGGATCTTTGATGCTTTTGAGGGGTTGGATACCTTAACATCAGTCAATTCTTTGAATTTTGTAAATGAAGAAACTCTGAATCTTTTTAAAAGTACCCCCTAACATTTCTCGTCTTTCATCTGAAAGCTCATATTCATTTATATATCCCTTTAAGTTATTCTTCTCGTGAGTAATACTCTTGAGTTGGAAAAACATAATCAAATGAAAAATAAATGTGAATAAGGTGTTAGATTAGAGGTAAATATTATTTAGCATAAGCCCATTCATGTTTAAGATTCTCTAACATTTCTCGTGTTTCATCTATAAGCTCAAATATAGGATCATGTTTACATCCCTTTAAGAAAATGGTTGTCAGCAATTTGTCAACTATCCCACCTTCTTTTATTCAAGTTACCCTAATTTGAAACTCGCGTGGTCCTCATGAATACCTTCAATGTGTTGGACAAATTTTGTATACCTCCAATTTACGAAGAGAAATACCTTTTCTTTTTGTGGTACATTGTATTTATCCCTTTTCAAAAGTTGCAAATAATCCCTTGTTAACCCATTACTGTACCACATTTTGATGCCATACAAGATCAAGGCTTTAGAAAACACTTTGGAAAGTGAAGAAATTGCTTGCAAACTGATGCTTGCACTAGCAAATAGTGAACAGCATGACTTGTATATTATGGCAAGCTAGTGCAAGAAAGTGATGCAAGCTTGCAATATAAGCTTACATCTGGAATGCTGGTGTAAGCTTTGACAGCATTCCAAAAGCATTAGCTACCCCTGCGAAAAAAGTTCAAGAACGCATTTCTAGTTCTAGAACTGTTCTAGAATGTTAAACAGCACTTCTAGAACTGTTCTAGAACAGTTCTAGAAGTGCCATTTAATGTTCTAGAACAGTAACTGTTCTTGAATTTAAATGAACTTTTCGCAGGAGTTATATATCTTGAAAACTTGCCTCATATTTGGATAATAGGCTTGTACTTTTTGTTTGGGATATAAAAGGACAACAACAAAAAAAGTTGAAGACAATTTTGCAGGTTAGTAAGTTCATGTAATTTTGATGGGCCCTCATATGAGGGTATGGGATGAGGCGAGACCTCATTAAGCTTTATAGCTTACTGAACAAATATACCCATTAATCTTTTAACCCTTTCCCAAACAACAAAATTTTAGGGAGGTCCAATTCAAAAGCTGCTGCAGACGACAAAATAGATGTTGATAAATATTGGAAATGTGTGTGTGATATATCCAAGAAAATATTGAGGCAAAAGGAGAAACTGCTGGTTATCAGCAGTTTCTTCTTTTGCCTCAATGTTTTCACAAGCCTATTCTATTAGGGACGTCAAAACCAGGTCTTGTTTGGGAAAGGGTTAAATTGCATTAAATGAGCTATTACATTAGTTTATTCACGGTATAGGAGTTGTAATTGCAGCATTCGGTTACCGTATTTATTCTTATAACACCCGCATTTTGAAAGACAATTACAAGTTACCTCTTTCAAAAATTAGCCTTGGTTTTTACAGCTCTACTTGAAAAGGCTTGTGAAATTATTTAGGGAATAGAAGAAAATGCCATGAGTGGATCAAAGTATTGGATCTCCGGGGACCGAGTTCCCCTCGGATTAGTAAAAAAGGCTTATCAAAGTGATATTCTATGGTATTTTTCATGCACCACAACAGTCAAGGCCCCCTCTGGGAAAAAAGTCTGGGTCCACCCATGAACAAACATCTTCTCCTTTGTCTCAATTTTTTCTATGCTATATTATAGGTATTATGTTGTATACATAAAAGATTCTTTCATTATCATGCATTCCGAAATCTGCAGCAACCTTCAAATTTAAAAAGGCTAAATTGTCGCAAATTTGGAAAGGGTTTATATGGAAAGTTTTAATGCACCTTTGCCTTTAACATTTTCATTTGCAGAAGCTGTTGCAGATTTATATAAAATAACATCAAGGGAAAAGAAGATTAATAGAAAATGCCAGTGAGTAGTATTGCTTCCTTTAGGTTATTTACAGCTTTCTTTATTAGGGAGGACAATAGACCTATCCTATGCTGTGGAAAAAGATGTGGGAAAAGGAGGAATTGCTTGTAAGGGAAAGTCAGAATTGAAAGCTAAATGCTGATATTATAAAATTTGTTTTGATAAAGATTTTGTCCAAATTCAAAGATATAACAGAGGACAATTTCAGTTGTATGGCTTGAAGTGAAATGATATTTTAAGTGTATCATTTTCAACAATGTTTTCCAAAGCCTTTTATCTTCTGGGGCATGACAAAGTATCTATGTGTGGCAATGGGTAAAAACATTTGTTGAAAAAAAAGAAACATTGTCCCTGTACATTTTTCATAATTCATATATATCTACTGTATGCCTTATTTTCTTAATTGATTAATAGATTAATTTACTTCTGGAATATTTTACATGCTACATGAAAGGGAAAGGATTTCAACATATTAAATTGCAGAAGTATTTTTCACATTTTATTCATTCTCCAAATTTCAGATGAACTGCCTATCGTCTTTGTTTCTAGAGGAATTAATGGGTTATCAAGTTTTTAATTAAGATTCTCAGATCAAAGAAGCTTGCTAATCTGAATTGTTAATTTCGGAATCTATGTAAAATAAATTGAGTGCATCTGTCTGTTTTGCCCACTGCAATAAAACTTGGATGGATTTTAGTGCTAAAATGTCCTGGCATATTAGATTTGGTATACTATACTTTAATCTGTAACTAATGCCATTTGGAAAATTACAATAAATTAAGGCTCAAAGAATGACAAAATGGTCTTTTAGATAGCAAAGAAAATAGGGATGATGGTTTGAGAAATTTAATTGAGAGATTTTAACCTTTTCCCAAAAGTGATGCCCTTTAAAACACCAGATAATAGGAACACTTTTGAAAACAACAAAGCAAAAAAAAAAGAAGAAGAAAAAGATTTTCTATGCTTTAACAGTAATATTTTCCATGCTTAATTATATACAGAATCTGTATCAAAGTCCATATTTAGCTCACCTGAGCACGAAGTGCTCAAGGTGAGCTATTCTGATCGCTTTTTGTCCGTCGGTGTCCGTCCGTCGGTCTGTCCATATTTTGGTGTTACCACTCTAGCACCCACAAATATTGACCAATCTTAACCAAACTTGGTCAAAACATGTATGACCATAAGTTCTCGGATGAGTTCGGACAAGGAAGTCCTGAGTTATGTGCCCTTGAATGTCAAAAATGGCTAGTTTTGACTTTGTTACTACTCTAGCATCTACAAATATTGACCAATCAAGACAAAACTTGGCCACATTGTTTGTAACCATAAGATCTTGGATGAGATTGATTTTCAGTGTGATCGGAGTAGGAAATCTAGAGTTATGTGCCGTTGAATTTGACAAAATTGCAGTTTTCGACTTTGTTTACACTGTAGCATCTACATTTATTGACCAATCAAGACAAAACTTGGCCACAATCTTGGTTACTATAAGATCTTGGATGAATTTGAATTTCTGTGTAATCAGAGCTGTAAGTCTGGAGTTATGTGCCCTTGAATTTGACAAAATTGCTGTTTTCCACTTTGTTTACACTGTAGCATCTACATTTATTGACCAAACAAGACAAAACTTGGCCACAATGTTGGTGGCCATAAATTCTTGTATGAATTAAATTTTCAGTTTGATTTGACAAGAGAAACTAGAGTTTTTGGCCCTTGAATTTCATAAAATTACAGTT
The DNA here is from genome assembly GCA_963680895.1 of Fragum sueziense. NCBI lineage: Eukaryota > Metazoa > Mollusca > Bivalvia > Cardiida > Cardiidae > Fragum > Fragum sueziense. The sequence goes on from OY804593.1 coordinate 55,340,092, forward strand.
TTCGACTTTAATTTCACTCTAGCAAACACAAATATCGACCAATCAAGACACAACTTGGTCACAATGTTGGTGACCATAAGATCTTAAATGTTTTAATTATTCAGATTGATCGGACAATAACAGCCAGAGTTGTGTGCCCTTGACTGTGACAAATTTGTTGTTTTCGTCTTTGTTTTCTCTAAAACAGCAATAAATATTGACCAATGAAAAAAGAACCTTGGACATAATGTTAATGAGAATATCTTCATTAGCACAAATTTATGTGCCCTTGACTGTGACAAAATAGTTGTTTTCTTCAGCTTTATACTTCAACAGCCACAAATATTGATCATTTATGATTATGGATGCAGTTTTCAGCTGGATCATGATCTCGCATGTTAAATCATGCGCTCTTGAACTTGACAACATTGGGACTTTCATTCTAACTAGGTTCAGGTGAGCGATTAAGGACCATTATGGTCCTCTTGTTTCATTTGCAGCAGCCATTAAATTGATACAATATAAATTTCATGATTAAGAAATGTTTAAATATTCAGATCAGTTTTAGAAAGGGTACAAAGAAATAATCTAAATGTATTTCACTCTGAGCAACAACTTGGTTCCGAAACATTTCTGTATCTTCCTATCTTAATCAAGCAGATTTCGCAGGTGATTTGGGGTTAAACTTTTCAATCATATGTTTTTTTGGTGGTCGCTAATCTAGATTATTGTCTTTTTATCAAACATTTCAAATGGAAAAGATATTTGATTATTACAAAATTCCATTTGTTGGTAGTTTCCTCCCAGGGCAATGAATTCTTCAAGTGCAAATCTTTTTGTACCAAATTATTTTGCTTGAGGAAAGACAGTTTTAGAGGACTGGTTGATCTGGAGTTATTTTTTCCCAAACAAGACCTGGTTTTGACGTGTCTATTAGGTAAAGCTTTTGAAAACATCGAGGCAAAAGAAGAAAATGCTGATAATCAGCATTTTCTCCTTTTGCCTCAATATTTTCTATGCTATAATGTACCAAAATTCTGTTTTCATTTACACCCATTTTCTGCAGCAGCTTTCAATAGGATCACCCTAAAAAGGGTTAATTATTAACTATGATATTCTGATCAGAGTTTCTTTTGACTTCATTGACGAAAGATAGATGCCTTTCGCAAATAGTAAAATAACTGCACTATTCCAATTTGAAATCTGCTGCAGAAGATAAAATGGATATTGATAGCAATTGCATTTGTGCACTATGTTGTCACAAAGAAAATATTAAGGCAATGGGAGAAAATGCTGGTTATTAGCTTTTGTTAGCTCAATGTTTTGCCACACTCTTTCTATTAGGGACTTCAAAACCATGTCTTGTTTGTGAAAGGTTAACCCTTTCCCAAACAAGACCTGGTTTTGACGTCCCTAATAGAAAAGGCTTGATAAAACATTGAACAAAAGAAGAAACTGCTGATAACCAGCAGTTTCTCCTTTTGTCTCGATATTTTCTGTGCCATATTTTACACAAATCCTATCTTTAATAACATCCATTTTGTCATTTGTGGCAGTTTTTGAAGTGGATCACCCTAAAATTTTGTTGTTTGTGAAAGGGTAAAATATTTTCACTTGTCATTGTGTCAGTATTTATCTTGAAATAAAATGGACAAAGAAATACTCAAAAAGGACCATAGTTTAAAGATATTTAAAAAAAGACATGCATTGCAATCATTTATCATATTTTTTGGAAAGCTATGTCCATCTTGTTTGACTGGTTATCAATAATGGTATTAAAATAGTTGCTGCTCTTAATTAGTTTGAGATATTTAGTCACCTTTACATAGATTGTCTTGAGAAATGTGTTTCTATGTTGCTCATATAAAAGAAATAAAAGGTGTGGAGAAGAAAAGACCTTGAATGAATGCAAAGAAGATTATGTTTTGCAAAACGGGTCTGGATGTTTCTGGAGAACTCCGGAAAATGTCTATGGGTAATATGCTATACTTCTTTTGACAGTAACAGTATCTTATGCAGTGGTTGCAGAAACTGGGTTGTCAAGGAATGCAGTGGCTTGCAAAAGAAATAAAAGGATTCAAACTTCAGCTGTGCCCACTGTATGGTAGCCTGGCTCCTACGCCGTGAGAATGAATATGCCAATATACATGTATGAATTTACAAGGTACTTCACTCCTGCTGGAAAAAAAGCATTTACTCAAATTACTGCCCTTCTCGTTATAATCTCACTGACTGATCCACATTTACAGAGAGTACGACAGTGTGGTGAATTAGATGTACATAATTTACATATATTTTATTATGCTCCCCGAAGGGAGAGCATATAGTCGCCGCTTCGTCTGTCCGTCCGTCCGTCCGTCATTCCGTCCGTCCATCCGTCCGTCCGAAGCCATTTCTCTATAACCCTTGGGCCAAATCAAATGAAACTTACCATGTGAACTCTCTATGACATAATGCCGATGTACTTTTCCCAGTTTTTGGATTTGAGGCCTTGTCATGGGAAAAGGGGACTTAAGGTCAAATACACTTTTTCTCTAATTTCTCATAGTCTAATGGTCAGAATTTGATGAAATTTCATATTTGAGTAGCAAATCAGATGCCCTTGACACTAAAATACTTGAAATTTGCATATAAAAAGTATGTCATGGAAAAAGGGGACTTATCGTTTGTTAGCTTAATCTTACCTCTGTATGGCATACATTTATTGTGACAATGCCTTATTCGGGGAGCATTGTCCGTCTCTGACGGCTCTTGTTAAGAATCAGATCAGTCAGACTGGGGCCAGTCTAACTGTATGGGAATAGCAAAACAATGTGACAGAAGAACCCAGTCTGAGGTGCAGATTGGATGAGAGGTAGTATCATTCTGCTGTCCTTGAGTCTGTGGATGTGACATAGTTAGCTTTGCCAGGGTCAAAGATGCATGGAAATAGTTTAAAGAACTGATGCTAATCCTCAAAATACCTCACCAAACTTGAGACAAAGTGTACTCAACTGGCCTCAAGAGCTCAAATTCAAAAAGAAACTGATTCAAGTCATTATTTACGGAGTGATAGAAGAATATTTTTATGTCCCTGTATCGAAAGATTGAGGGCATATTGTTTTACTTGCATCTGTCGGTCTGTCTGTCCGGCTGTCTGTCTGGAAACTTAAAATTTGCCATTTCGGGGGCATAAGTGTTTCATAAACACATCTTGTGTTTATGATAGGCGTATGTTAGATTTTACAGTAATGGCCAATCAAATGTGTTGTAAAACAACCAATTAAATCCTATAATATAAACCTTAAATTAAAGGACATTGCAAACCAACAAATTTAAATTCTGACAAGCCTTAAATTCGTCAAATGACTATCGCCCATTTAAAATATCATTTATTTCTATACCTTTAAATCTAAAAGTTATGGAAACCTCACACAAGACTTCACAAAAGAGGTCAAGCCCTCAGGATTTTTTTCCATTTTTTTCTCACGCTTTTACCTATTGATTGGTATGTTAATGACGAAAATTATATAATAATAATAATTTCTATTTCAAAAATCATCAAAAGGCTGCTTATATTATTATAATAGTTTATAAATGACATGTAAATTTTTGAAATGAGATATCTTCATATTATAAATTCTGTTCAATTACAAAGCTCCATGAAATTCATAGTTATCTTTTTTAATCTATATTTTTTCATCCAAATCCTTTGTTGTTTGTACTCATTAATATGGTCTCATTGAGACGATTCTAATGAGTACCAACAATATAGGATTTTGTGAACTCTAAATGGAATATTTCATGTTTAAAGGTCACAATTTCATGTTACCCTGAGCTCTACTGTATTAAAAATCTTCTTCCTATAATAATTCATATTTTGACATATGTGAGAACTTTTTCAACTTTCAAGGGGTTCAATTCATAACAGACAGCCTATTACCATAAGGACATGTTGAGTAATAGATATCTATCATTTGATCATAATGATACCAGCATTTTCTTCTTTTTCTACAATGTTATTAACCAATATTCTTTTAACCCTTTCCCATACAAGACCTGGTTTTGACATCCCTTACAGAAAATGCTTGAGAAAATATTGAAGCAAGAGAAGAAAATGCTGATAATCAGCATTTTCTCCTTTTGCCTCAACATTTTCTGGGCTACAATGTTTTTTGTTTTCCCAAGTCTTTTAGGGATGTCAAAATCAGGACTGGTCTCGTTTGGGAATGGGTTAAACTGCTTCAATATTTTTTCAGGCTGTCCCCAACAAGATTGTTCAGAACGGAAGTTTTCCTGGGTTTATAGGTGACTACACCTCGCGTGTGACGTTATTGGTGGGGACAAACAATGATACCATGGCAACCAACATGCTGTCTGAACATCTACCCATATCTATGTAATTTGGCTTGTGTGCAACGAGTATACTGGTCAATTAGTCTATCCAGTAGATGTGAGAGACTGCGGCTGTAGTGAAACCAGAGGCATGTTCTTTAGAGTGAGATTTTTTAAGACTTTTGAGATTTCTTAAGATGTTTTAGGATAATGCGTTCTTTAGAGCAAGATTCTTAATGCTCAATGGGAGGCGCCATTAACCTATACACTGTGCGGAACCCCTCGGTTAACGCTGTAGAAAGAATATAAGAGGGAATTGACCAAGTTGTTCCAAATGCTCCATGGTACCATGGTAATGTTCCATACTTCATACAAATGACGTCATCATGACATCATTTGTATGAAGTATGGAGCATTTAGAATATCTCGGTAAGAATCTAGTTCTTAAAAACGCTTTATCAAAAACATCTTAAGAATTCTTTAAAAATCTCGCTCCAAAGAATGTGTCTTGGAGAAATGTCCCACTCTCAATCATGGATCATGGGTTCAATGCCCGGCTACAGCGATTATCCTTTCTGACATTTGTATCCCACAAATGGCTTGGTCAAGCCAGCTGCATTATTTTCCCAAATTACACAATTTTAGAATACTCTGATTTGAAAGCTGTTGTGGCCGACAAGTTGGATATTACCAATAATAGAACAACAACTTTGCAGATTATAACATATAGAATAAATTGAGAGAAAAGGAGAAAATTCAGGTCTTTTTGCTCTAATGTTTTCTGAAGCCTTTTTTAGAAGAGAAGTGAAAACTAGCTAGTTTCGGAAAGGTTTATGGAGAGAAATCTAAACAAGTGGTTTTAAGGTCAACGTCACTTTTTGGAAACGCCAAGTTATCAAAACATTTTCAAAACGGATTAAAGGGGCTGAAAAAAGAAACAAATCTTGAAGAAAGGAATCTTTTGGCTCTTTGATAAATATTGATTTAGATTAGATGGTAAAATGAGATAGCGATATTCAATTTAATTATGCTATTGTATGCATAGGGCTTTCAAAAGTGCAACAAATCAACAAAGAAATAAAGTTTGTTAAAAGTAAATATAGACTATATAGATCTAAATAGGAGCATGTAATGATATTCTGAAGGGTTATTGCAAAAATATTGTAAATGCATATAGTTTGTACATTGAATAGTTTTGTGCTAAATGCTTATTATCAAATGGTTAGTTCTTATTCATTTCATATTTTAAAGAAACCCATTTGAATCCTCATGCAGAGAAAATAAGAATACTTTTTGCATGTATCAGCTAAACTGTCTAAGCAGGTTAACCCTTTCACAAATGACAAAATTTTATGGTGGTCCAATTAGAAAGCTGCCGCAGAAGACAAAATGAATGCGAATCAATGTTGGATATGCGTACAATATAGCTTAGAAAATATTGAGGCAAAAGGAGAAACTGCTGCTTATCAGCAGTTTCTTCTTTTGTTTCAATGTTTTCTCAAACCATATCTTCCTGGGACGTCAAAACCAGGTCTTGTTTGGGTAAAGGTTAACCCTGTCCAAACAAGTATTTCTTTATATTCCACAATGTTTTCCAAAACATTTATCTTGTGGGGCATCAAAAAGCCACACTGTGAGAAGGGGGTAAATGACAACAAATCGTCTCTTTTCTGCGAAAACCTCGTAACTGCAGCTTAAAACAAGCTGCAGTTACGATGTTTTCGAAGAAAAGCAATGAAATGTCTTTCTAGGGTTTTGTCATTTGACATAACTCCATGGTTACTATGAAGATACCCGTGTCTGATCACAAGTACAAGATACCCAACTTTCCCAGGCTTTTTTGAACCCAGGTTTGAATTATTTGCCAATAATTGGGAAATAAATATACTTGTAATATCTATTCAACCCTTATCATTGTTCATGAAAAATTGGTAGTGCAGATATTTTATACACGGAGGAACATGCTATGCTAGTGTTCCAGTGTCTGTCTGTCTGTCAGTCTGTGTGCCTGTTGGCCAGCTATAGTTTCAACAGAAAGAACTTCCACAGTGCCACATTGTATTTTCAAAGATGTATAGTCAGGCTAATGTCGTTATCTTATTATGGTTGGCTTGAAACAAACAAAACAATCTGATTAGGGCATTAAGTCTGGTATTACTTGGAATTGCATTTGATATATCATTGCCTATGAAATGTGTAGTAGCTGGGGGAAAAAGGGTCTGGATTGCACATTTTGACTGCTTATAAGCCATACTAATCACACAAGCATTTTTTTCTGAGAGTAATACCAAGAATCCATGGTTAGGTGCTCCAGTGTAACCATAGCAGTTTAGCCCTTTCCCAAACAACAAAATTTTTGGGTATTCCAATCTGAAGGCAGCTGCAGACAACAAAATAGATGTCAGTAAAGTAAGGATCGATAAGGCAAAAAGAGAAAATGCATTTTCTTCTTTTGTATCAGTTGTTTCCCAAGCATATTCTATAAGGGACATAATTCATATGTGTTTGTAATGCAAACTTATAAATTTTCTACAATATGCTGTACAGGATAGGTAGATTAAGTAAGATTTACACAGAAAAGATAAATAATGCATCAAACAATGCATCAAATTGTCACAGACATAGGAACGCATTGAGTGTTTCATAATTTATTTCATTTATTGAATTGTTTTGTCACATTAATTTTGTCAAAACTCTTGTTACCCTTAGCCCAGATTTCCGACTTCCGCTTTGATTTGCGGAACAAAATCGGAGATTCTGCGGAAGTCCGCAGATTTTACGCAAATTCTCCGAAAAGTAGCTTCCGCATTATGCGGAAGAAAAAAAATATGCGGAGAAAATGCGGAATAATGTCACTTTGAAACTGAAAGTTTGCGGAATTCCAGACTTTGATTTTTTTACATGGAGAAAATGCGGAAAAATGGTACTTCGATTTGTTTTCTGCTGAAAATTGTACTTAAAATATTTCTGAATGCAGAAAATTCATACTTTAACTTTTGATTCATTTTAAAAAATAAAATATGAACACACATGAAATGAAACTTTGTTCACTAATAACAGTTATTTACAATTCATAAACCAATGCTAAACAAATTATTTTGAATAAGGCCCATCGGCTTTAGGAGGAAATGTCGTTTAAAGTTTATTTCTATTTTTTGTTCTGGCGGCCATCTTGTTCAACGGAGCAGAACAATTTTAGCTATTTTGGTCAAGGTCAATGAGACAAACATTCTTGTGAAATAATTATTGATTTGGCCAATTGGCTTCAGAGGAAATGTTGTTTAAAGGATATTTCTATTTTTAGTTCTGGCAGCCATCTTGTTCAACAGAGCAAAACGATTTTTTGCTATTTTGGTATAGGCCAATGATTCCTGTGAAATTATTTTTTAATTTGGCCAATTGGCTTAGGAGATGTAGTTTAAAGAGTTTTCTATTTTTAGCTCTGGCGGCCATCTTGTTCAATGGAGCAGAACAATTTAGCTATTTTGGTAGAGGGCAGTGAGGGAAACATTCCTGTGAAGTTTCGTGAAAATCTGACCAGGGGTTAATAGGAGGAGATGTCATTTAACTTTTAAAGTTGACGTCACGGACAACCCACGCCAGACAATGAGCTAAAACATGATAGTGATCACTGTGAAAGACAGGGCACTAAAATATGGCACTCATTCTGTTTGAATCTGAGACAAATTTTTTTTAATGGAAGCAAAATGAAAATTGCACTGACATTGATTAACCCTTTCCCACTCAATCCCTTGTTTTTACGGGTTTATAGCAGACAGCTTTTGAAAATATTTTGGTAAAAGGAGAAATTCCACAGAATGTGCAATTTCTCCTTTACTCATAATGTTTTCTACCTCGTCAGAAAACCAGAAGCAATTTTTAACAATTCTTCAATTTGGAAAAGTTCAAAATTTGCCCGAGTGGGTTAATCCAATCATATACAGATCCTCGGCTGTCGAAGTACAAACATTGTAGATCTCCATCAGAGTATCATTTAATGAAAACTTCCAAATACAACTCTTGTTCTCCCTCTTTTCTGAGTGAAATCGAAGTTATTTGACAGAACCCAAAAATCAAAGGTTCGAACTAAATTAGGGCCGAAAAGAATGAGTTTATTTTGCGGATCGAGATATATATACAAAAAAATATAGCTACTAATGCACTAATGTCATTTGGTCGACAAAAGGTCGATAGCAAAATAACAAATGAACTGAATGGTCAAAGAATAGAATCTCGTGAATGATATTTATCTTTTATTTAAAATTAAAAGACCGGAACTTTGCGTTTGTAAAGAATGCGTTGGCAAAAGTGCCGTATATTAAACTAACTGAAATCTCGCGAGACTTGACCGAGACTTGAAGCGGAAGGCGGGCTGTTCAAATAATGGGCAAATAATCAACAAATATCGCTATGTTTTTGAAGATTTACGGCAATAACAGATGTTAGATCTACAGGCAAAGGATCGAAAGAGGTAAACCATCATCCTAACAAAGAAAGCTAATTAAGTTTTGAGTTTATTTCTGTAAAATCCTTTAGAAACGACATGGATTTTTTAGAAAATCAACAATAAGATTTCCCGTTTTTTGACGTCTAAGCTTCAGAAACGGCGAAATCGAAATAAAAGAATGACACCCTGTATTAGTTTCAGACGGTTGTTTAAGACGGTGCCGAACCTAATTATCAGAACATTCGAATTGATTGAAATAACTTGTCAACTTCAAAAAAAAATTCAAGGGAGATCACTCTAACAGTTTGATTTTGCTTCCATTTTCAAATTTGTTTTTTTACTCATTCTGGATTTTATAGAGTGTTTTCTAAGTCTCACATGGAAGTGTCATGTAAATCTTTTGTGTTGCAAACAGGAATGATTCATTGATTGATTGTTAGCCGTAATTTTTGACAGCTTTCAGTTTTCATGGAGAATTTATGTGAGTGCTTTGAGGTAAACAAAGCGTTTTCAGGGTAAATAATTAGGAGAACTCTTGTCCCATTGCTAGTAGATCTACCCATTTAAGACTTGGCAATATGAAAAATCTGGCTAGTTTATGAAACCGTGGAATGATCTCTCATTTTTATAGAATCAGTCGGCATGATGACGTCATAGCCTCACTTTCATTTTTTCATGGAGGGTACTTCTTCGGTTTTTATCGTTACGGCATACCATTTTTGAGGCAGAATATTTTCAAAAATCCATCGTTAAAATTCATAAACAAAACTCTTTCTTTAAAGAATGTGATTAAAACTTTCTTACTACCAACGCATTTTTAATAATCAGGCGTAGTTGTCGAGATATTAATGCTGAAACTACAGAAAGTTGGTAAAGACCGAAGCTTTCACCTCCACCGAATGAGTGCAGGACCGCACTTTTGACAGACTGATGACGTTTTTAATTGACTTCAAGGGATTGTGCCAGTCAACCGAATCAATATGCCCGAAGGGACATATTATGTTATCGCCATGGTCGTCCGTCTGTCTGTCTGTCTGGATTTTCTTGTGCGGCTTACGCTATAACTCCTACAGTTTTACACAGATTCACTTCACCTCTATGATGTGTAGTTAGGCGACTGTGGCCTTTAAAATTTGAATATCTTTGATGGTTCTAAAATTATCTCCCCTTTACTTCGAAAAAATGTGTGAAGCTTCAGGCGTATTGAATCAGTCGGGATGACGTCATAGCCTCACTTTCATTTTTTCATCGAGGGTACAACCTCGGTTTTTATCGTTACGGGATACCATTTTTGAGGCAGAATATTTCCAAAATCCATTGCTAAAATTCACAAACAAAACTCTTTCTCTAAAGAATGTGATTTAAACTTTCTCAACTACCAACGCATTTTTAATAATTTGGCGTAGTCGTCGAGATATTAATGCTGAAAGTTGGTAATGCCTTAAGGAAAAAGACCGAAGCTTTCACCTCCACCGAATGAGTGCAGGTCGACTGACGACGTTTTTGATTGGCTGAAGGGATTGTGCCGACCGGATCAATACAGGGTTTTCCCTGAGCATGAGAATTTGGGGGTCATTGTGATCCCCCTTGCCTTCAAAGTTAAGGGTCATTTTTACTATTTAAATTATTTTGTGGGTCAAATGCCCTTGTACTCAAGTATCAAACGAAAATCTTGATCTTAAAATTGCGTCATTTATGTCCCTCAAGTAAATTTCTAGGGGGTCATTTGTTTTGAAATTGCGACAATGACGCTTAATTTGTGCGTCATGGAAAACCCTGCGTATATGCCACGCCCAGCGTTGCTCTTGTTCAGACTTTCCGGTCTGAGCCTGATTTATAAGTCACAGGGGCACACTTATTCTTGACAAGAGGACCGGTTTCATATCTGATGCCTGAATCTACAATATTTCTGCATTGATGCGGAAAATTCCTCCGCATGGATGCGAAGAACATCTCCGCATCTATGCGGAGAACACCTCCGCATCTATGCGGAGAAAACCTCCGCATCTATGCGGAGAAAATCTACGCATCTATGCGGAGAAAATCTACGCATCTATGCGGAGTAAATGCGGAAAAAATTCCGTATTGCATGCGGAATTGTCCGAATACTCCGATTTCCGCAAAAGTTCCGCTTCCATAAAAATTCCGCATGTTGAATGCGGACTTCCGCGTCCGAATACTCCGCATTTCTTACGCATTTTTTGCGGAAATATTTTGCGGAGAAAATGCGGATTTCCGCCTTTTTTGCGGAAATCTGGGCTAAGGGTTTGCTGAATGAAATTGCAGGAATTTGAAATGTTTTAGCAACATTTGCACAGCATTTAAGGAATTAGTAATAAATTGTTAACACTTCATTAAAAAGTATTCAAACCTTTCCCAAACTATTGCAAGGTTTGATGTTTTTTATTTGCCCATTCCTAAGTGACACTTTTGACGCCTCTAAAAGAAAAGGCTTGGGAAAACATTGGGGAAAAAGAAGAAAATGCTGATAATCAGAATTTTCTCCTTTCACATCTATATTTTCTGTGCTATGCTTTGCACAAATCTTATCTTTATCTACACCCATTTGTGGAATTTGGACAGTCTTTAAGAAAATTTCGGTATATGAAAGGGTTAAAGTTTTAAAAAAGAGTTGTTAGTCACAACATAGCAAAAATGAAATGAGCATGATTAGATTTTAATTATTTTGTGAAATGCATTTCCAGATCAAGTTTTGTGTGAGTGTAAAAATGCTTTACATATTTAAATCATTAGCAGATAATAAATTCAAATGCATTCAAAGTTGTGACAGATGAAAATCTCAATGATGCTATTTTTTAAAGAAAACATACTCGGGAGTAAAACATATTGGTAAAGTGCAGTCCTCATTATCAGTCTTTTCACCTTTTCAACAATACGACAGATAATAAAATATGTCATGGCTTATAAATAGGACTACTTTTCTAACAATGGTTCCTTTTTTTTCAAAACTAGGCATGAAATTGTTGTGGGGTAATTGTTTCCCCCAAAAGCCCAACATTTTACATCTTTTGGGGAAAGGATTTGCTAACACTTAGAGAAAAAAAGAAAATGCTGTTAGCAAATATTTTCTCTTTTTCCTTCATTACTTTCCATATTATAACATACACTTTTCCAATAAATTTTTTTGTCATCTGTGATTTCCTTAGAAAATGATGACTACAGTAACAGATTTCTTATTTGGGAAAAAGTTATTGCATTAAGCATTACATAGTTACATTTAGGTGCTCATTATTCAAGTTCAAAGGCTTGGTGCAAAACTACTGTAAATCATTTACAAAATTGGTACACCTACAATACTTTGGCATCGTCTTTCCATGTCAAGGCTCTTCTTAAATTGTTTGCCATTTATTGTATTGTAATGGGGTAAAAGTTACTATCATTATTGTTACCTCACCTGAACAAACTCTAGTTTTGATATACCTTAGGGAAAAGCTTTGCAAAACATTTGGACAAAAGAAGAAAATGCTGATTACCATGCGTTTTCTTTTGACTTGATATTTTATGTGCTTTATCATGCACAAATCTGACATTTATCAACATTAACTTTGTTTGCTGCTGCAGTTTTGATGTTAGACCACTTGCACGCTAAGACTGTTGTTTGGGAGATTGGCAATGGGTAATATTAACCCATTACTGCACATAGACGTTTTTTGACTCCCTCACAAGAAAAGGCTTGGGAAAACATTGTGGAAAATGAAGAAATTGCTTGTCACAAGCAATTTCTTCATTTTCCACATTGTTTTCTAATCCAAAATGGATTTTTTTTAAATTTCATCGACTTGAAATTGTCGTCTGCAACACCTTTCAAATTGGAAAAGTTCAAAATTTTGTTGTTTGGTAATGGGTTAAAGTTACTATAATAGTCATTGTTAACACATACACTCCTAAATCAAAAAAAATTTGACTGCTCTAATTCCATAGCTGATTTTGAGGATGGTTTTTGTTTGGATTTGCATTTATGTCAGAGAAAAATAATGAGGCAACAGGAGAAAATGCTGAGCAGCATTTTCTTATTTGCTTCAATGAATCCCAAAGCATTTTTCTACACCAAAGAAATCTTGTTTGGGAAAAAGTTCACCCTTTCCCAAGCAGAATCTGATTTTCTTTTCCTTTGTAGATATAGTTTTTGAAAACATTAAATTAAGAGAAAAGAAATTACCGATATTAGCAACAATTTTTCCTTTTAGCTGGATATTTTCCATGCTGTAACATATACATTTTGTACTTTTAAGAACAATTATTTCATTGTCTGCAGCAGCTTCCATATTGGACCAGTCTAAATTTTTGTAGTTTTGGAAAGGGTTTTATTCCTTTCTCAAACAAGACCTGGTTTTGACGTCCCTAATAGAAAAGGCTTGGGAAAACATTGAAACAAAAGAAGAAACTGCTGATAACCAGCAGTTTCTCCTTTTGCCTCAATATTTTCTGTGCCATATTTTACACAAATCCTATCTTTAATAACACCCATTCTGTCATTTGTGGCAGTTTTTAAAGTGGATCACCCTAATTTTTTTCTTTTTGGGAAAGGGTTAAGAGTAAAATGATGGAGTAAAACATATTTTGTAATCACTCACCTCAGCTTTACACCTGTCATTTCAGATAGTGTGGGAAAATTTGACAATCTCGGCTAAAATCCGCACTCAAACTTTCACAATTTTACTCCAAAAACTGTATTAAATCATCAAAATGGTATCAATTTTCACAAAATTATCGGCTTGAATTTATTTAAAAATTATGATACTGTTTTCATTTTCGTTAAATTTTTCTCAAAAGGTGAAATTTTATCAGTTATGTGGTAATCACATGCAATACGGAAAATTTAAACTTAAAGATAAGTTTTTAAGTCGTAACTCAGAATCAAAAATAGAAGTGTGAGTTTAAAACCGTGGGAAAGTTTTCTATGTAAATATTGATAGTAAATTAGAAGAGCCCCGTAATCAGATAAAAGTAAAATAGCATTTATCAGTTATTATGTTTTGTATGGTAGTCTCGTGCCCAATGGACGACAAACTTTTTTCTATTGTGTAACTTTAACGTTTTATAAATGACAAAAAATGGATTCTTCCTAATTGAAACCTTTGCGCTCTGCCGCTGACAAAATGCATGTTTCTAAAAGATATAATTTTGTACAATATAGCATCTATATAGAAAATATTCAGGCAAAAGGAGAAAATGTTGGTTATTTGAAACCTTTGCACTCTGCCGCTGACAAAATGCATGTTTCTAAAAGATATAATTTTGTACAATATAACATCTATATAGAAAATATTCAGGCAAAAGAAGAAAATGCTGGTTACCAGCATTTTCTTCTTTTGTCTAAATGTTTTTCAGAGCTATAATACCGAGATAAGTCAAAATTGACATGTTTGGAAAAGAATATCTCTTTCCATTTTTGACAATGATGACCAAATTGAAAGGATTTGCATACGATGATTTTTAAAATTTGAAGCATTGGAAACATTTTAGACAAAAGAGAAATGTCAGTATTTTCTTCTTTTAACCCATTACTGCACAGTGAAGCCTTTTGACGCACTTACAAGGAAAAAGCTTGAGAAAACATTGTGGAAAAAGGAGAAATTGCTTGTGACAAGCACTTTCATTTTTTCACTATGTTTTCAAAACAAAAATGGAAATATCTTTAAAATGTCTTCTACTTTGAATTGTTGTCAGCAACACCTTTCAAATTGGAACCTCGTTTGGTAATGGGTTGATAAAATAAATTAGAAAATGTCTGTTATCAGATAAAAGTAAAATAGCATTTATCAGTTATTATGTTTTGTATGCTAGTCTCGTGCGAGTGGATGACAAACTTTTTTTCTATTTCTATTGTGTACATTTGTAACATTAACCCCTTCCCAAACAATAAACTAGGATTTTATTTTGATCAAATTGCATGTGATGTTACAGATGACAAAATTATTGTGACTTTGTCTCTTAACGAGAGATATATCGATGAGAGAAAAGGAGAAAATGCTGCTTATCTTGTATTCTTTTGTTTTCAAAACATGGCTTTGGACATACAGTACCAGTCATTGCTTGGAATCTAATCAAAAGCTTCTGACTCAGGGTCTAAGATATATACTTTTTCTTGAAGTGAAAGAAATGATCATTTTTTGTATTGAAGGGCATTTTTGGTAAAAGGGTTATCTAATGAACTTTGAAGATCTTTATCTTATGGTACACAAATAATCTTCATTTTTCACTTATCATGGCTAATTTGGTATTTTTGTAGCAGTAAACCCATTAGCTTGGTCATGTTAACCATTTCAATACAACTTTGATTGTAGAAATGAGTAACTTGATTAATGAGCCAAGATCTGGAAAAACGTCCCTTATAGCAATTCAGAACGTAATGTTTTAAGGCCAGCTTGTGAATAACTTAAGTCTGACAGGGATCTATGCTGACCCTCACAGTTGCTACATGTCATGAAAAAGTTTTTGGAGAACAACATGGTTCTTGATCAGACTGTGTGTATACGCAGGCTGATCAGGAACTATGTTGAGCTCAAAAGCCTTAAGGGACATTTTCCAGGTCCTGGCTCATTTGTAAGTAAATAAGTAAACATCTTCCCCTAATAGATCTGACCCCGGTTTCTCGAAAAAACCTAAGTATATGCTCATGAGTTTATGCTCAACTTCAATGGGATACTCTCCAACGTTGAAGGGTATTCGATTGAAGTTCACATGGATTTCATGTGATTTGAGCAAGGTGTTCAGATTTGAGTCTGAGAACGTACTTAAGGTTTTTTTTCGAGAAACCGGAGCCTGGTTATGATGTTCCTAATAGGAAATATTATGGAAAATGTTTAGCCAAAAGAAGAAAATGCTGATACAAAAATATATTGTTTTATCTCCATATTTTCTGCGCTATATTGTAGACACATATTGCTGTTTGGATTGAATCGTTTCCACGAGAAGAAAATATGATGAAAAAATATTATACTTTATTATTGGTCATTTAATTCATAAAAGGTAACAAATCATAATGGAAAGATTCATAAAACATGAGATGAATTGAATGATAATACAGTATTTTACCTTGTACAATCTGATTATTATTTTATTGTGATGATTTATTTATAGTAAGTCTTGACATCTATTTTTAGCTCACCTGAGCACGAAGTGCTCAAGGTGAGCTATTGTGGTCACTTTTTGTCCGTCGTCCGTCTGTCTGTCCGTCCGTCTGTCCGTCCGTTCACAATTTCGTGTTTACACTCTAGCATCTACAAATATAAGCCAATCTTGACCAAACTTGGTCAAAACATGTATGGCCATAAGATCTCGGATGAGTTCGATTATGGGTCAGATCGAACTAGAAAGTCAGGAGTTATCTGCCCTTGAATGCGAAAAATACTTAGTTTTGACATTTTTTACACTCTAGCATCTACAATTATTGATCAATCAAGACAAATCTTGGACATAACATTGCAGACCATAAGATCTCGGATGAGTTCGATTTTCAGTCTGATCTGACCAGAAAGACAAGAGTTATGTGCCCTTGAATTTGACAAAATTGCAATTTTCGGCTGTTTTTGACCTTGTTTACACTCTAGAATCTACAATTATTCATCAATCAAGACAAAACTTTGACACAATGTTGGGGACCATGAGATCTCGGATGAGTATGATTTTCAGTCTGATCTGATCAGAAAGTCGAGAGTTACTTGCCCTTGAATTTGACAAAATTGTCATTTTTGGCTGTTTTCGACGATGTTTACACTCTAGAATCTACAATTATTGATCAATCAATCCAAAACTTGGACACAATATTGGGGATCATAAGATCTGGGAAGAGTTTGATTTTCAGTCTTATCTGATCAGAAAGATGAGAGTTATGAGCCCTTGAATTTGACAAAATTGCCGTTTTTGACTGTTTTTGACCTTATTTACACTCTAGAATCTACAATTTTGACCAATCAAGACAAATTTTGGACACACGATTGGAGATCATAAGATCTCATATGAGTTTGATTTTCAGTCTGATCTGACCAGAAAGGTGAGAGTTATGTGCCCTTGAATTTGATAAAATTGCCGATTTCGGCTGTTTTGACATTGTTTACACTCTATAATCTACTATTATTTATCAATTAAGACAAAACTTTAACACAATGTTTGAGACCATAAGATCTTGGATAAGTTTGATTTTCAGTCCAATCTGATGAAAAATGGAGAGTTATGTGCCCTTGAATTTGATAAAATTGCCGATTTCGGCTGTTTTTGACATTGTTTACACTCTATAATCTACTATTATTTATCAATTAAGACAAATCTTGGACACGATGTTGGATATCATAAGATCTCGGATGAGTTTGATTTTCAGCCTGATCTGACTAGAAAGTCGAGAGTTATGTGCCCTTGAATTTGATCAAATTGCCGTTTTCGGCTGTTTTCGACGTTGTTTATACTCCAGAATCTACAATTATTTATCAAACAAGACAAATCTTGGACACAATGTTGGGCACTATGAAATCTTGGATGAGTTCGATTTTCACAATGTTATTGACCATAAGTTCGTTTTCAGTCTTAAAGTCATAAATATTTTTTGAAATGAAGAAAAGTGTTGCTTATATCATTTTGGTTCAGGTGAGCGATATAGGACCATCATGGTCCTCTTGTTGTATGTACTTGTATAAAATAGGAAATACAATTTAGTTTAGGTATTATCTTCAAATGTTGAATATTTGCCCTCTTTCGGAACATTAGGCCTTCTAAAAACGTTAACCCATTACTACACAATGGCTCTTTTCGACTCCCCCCCCCCCCCCCCCCCCCCCCCCCAAAGAAAATAGCTGTGGAAAATATTGTGGAAAATGAAGAAATTGCTTGTGACAAGCAATTTCTCCATTTCCCACAATGTTTTCATACCCAAAAGACCGAAACTAAAATTTCATTTACTTTGAATTGTTGTTTGCAACGTCTTTTAATTTGGACCAGCCTAAAATTGTGTCGTTTGGTAAAACGTTAAGACTATACCAATTTGAAAGCTACTACAGATGAGTGCATTAGTCTGGCCCAGACCCTAGTATTAAGGTTATAGTATGAACGCAAAAACCCTTTTTAAATGACATCCTAGTCTAGAATACTAGGTTTCTGTTGGCAATAAATAATAGCTTGGACTTGGATTAAAGATGCAAGTCTCAAAGAGAATAATGCACCCATTTACAAATAACGCAAACAGAAACGACTAGGGCTAGTCTAATGAGTGCATGTTAAAAATATGATTTTTGTGTATAAGATAGAAGAGAAAATTTTGATGCAAAAGGAGAAAATGCTGATTATTAACATTTTCTTATTTTGTCTCAATGTTTTCCTAAATGCTTCCAATTAGGGTAGTCAAAACAAGGTCTTGTTTAAGACAAGGTTAAGCTTTAGTTACGAGAATTTTGGAAGAAAATCAGCGATATATTTACAACAATTCTGCACTAAAGCCCTGCAGATAGAAAAGATGAGTGAAAACTGCGACTACAAGTCGTGGGAAGATCCGTTTTACTATCTCTGAGTTTTTATAGTGAAATTTTGCACCTGCCTCCCGATGCATTACATACTGCACTTTCATCATCTGCAAAGCTTCAGATAAGAAGGGATGACGGCTTTTCAAAATGCATTGTTCAATTATTTTTTTTAGCAAATACTATGTTGTGGGTACTCATTGGAATCGTCTCTTCAAGACGATTCCAATGAGTACCCACAACATAGGGTTTGGATTTGAGATAGCAATGTTAGTTCTTTATCACACTTATATGTAGTTCTGCATCATCTTTTTAGCTCACCTGAGCACGAAGTGCTCAAGGTGAGCTATTGTGGTCACTTTTTGTCCGTCGTCCGTCTGTCTGTCCGTCCGTCTGTCCGTCTGTCCGTCCGTCCACAATTTCGTGTTTACACTCTATCATCTACAAATATTAGCCAATCTTGACCAAACTTGGTCAAAACATGTATGGCCATAAGATCTCGGATGAGTTCGATTATGGGTCAGATCGAACTAGAAATGCAGGAGTTATCTGCCCTTGAATGCGAAAAATACTTAGTTTTGACATTGTTAACACTCTAGCATCTACAATTATTGATCAATCAAGACAAATCTTGGACATAACATTGCACACCATAAGATCTCGGATGAGTTCGATTTTCAGTCTGATCTGACCAGAAAGATGAGAGTTATGTGCCCTTGAATTTGACAAAATTGCCATTTTCGGCTGTTTTTGACCTTGTTTACACTCTAGAATCTACAATTATTCATTAGTCAAGACAAAACTTTGACACAAGGTTTGGGACCATGAGATCTCGGATGAGTATGATTTTCAGTCTGATCTGATCAGAAAGTCGAGAGTTACTTGCCCTTGAATTTGACAAAATTGTCATTTTTGGCTGTTTTCGACGATGTTTACACTCTAGAATCTACAATTATTAATCAATCAATCCAAAACTTGGACACAATATTGGGGATCATAAGATCTGGGATGAGTTTGATTTTCAGTCTTATCTGATCAGAAAGTTGAGAGTTATGAGCCCTTAAATTTGACAAAATTGCTGTTTTTGACTGTTTTCGACCTTATTTACACTCCAGAATCTACAATTTTTGACCAATCAAGACAAATCTTGGACACAAGGTTGGAGACCATAAGATCTCAGATGAGTTTGATTTTCAGTCTGATCTGATAAGAATGAGTAAGATGAGAGTTATGTGCCCTTGAATTTGATAAGATTGCCGATTTCGGCTGTTTTTGACATTGTTTGACGTAACGTCAAAAGTTGCGGACCAACGTTGTAACACGCATATCGACCGTTTTCCGACGTTAACGTTACGCAAAGGTGTAAAGAAAGTTATAACTTTCCCCAAAACATGAGAAATGACAAATTTTCAATGTTGGCCAAAAGAAAACATTTTCACAATAATACCAATACATGCATACATGAAAATAGCACCTTACAAAATTAATAATCTCAACTATCAATAAATAACCAACAGAATTATTTCGTAAGTATTGAAAAATCAAGCTCTAATGAATATTGAAAGTGAATATTTTACACCTGTAGGAGAAATGGAGCCGTTTCATACGCTAAATATAACTTGTCAAGTATAAATATTTTTGTTATTAAGATATTTCTACTTGCGCAAATGTAAAAGAATAAAAATAAATAAACAAATAAAAATAAAAAAAAATGTGAAAATACTTACTGAATAATCGTCTTCAAGTTTACTCGTTAGCAGACAAAAGATTGAATATTCTTTTAAATTGGGTCTACAACAAATGCATTATATGTAGGAAAAATGAAACTCCGAGACTAAATGCTGCAACATATTAGATGAAATCAATGAAATGCTTTACTTATAAAATGTCTTCTATTATCTCAACGTTTTCTTATGCCTTGGTCAATGCTTTTCTTTCTTTTTTCTGTTACGGGTCTCAAATTTTAACCTTAAGTTGCGTAGACCACAAATAGCAAGATAGTCAAACAAACAACGATAAAACAAGTGGATCTAGAGCATCGATACATGATCGTAAAACGCCATGAATAGTTCTTCACAAATCAACATGACGTCAAATCGTCAAAAACGCGTTTTTGTGACATTTTTAAGACGCTACATCACACTCTATATCTTCGCTAGTTGAAGAGATATTTACAAATGCATTTATTTTTTCAAATTTTATCCGAGATGTATGTCGAAAATCAATTCAAATTCAAAATATTTTGATTTTCTTAGAAAAAAGGCTATATATGAAAAAATCACCCTTGCATTTGGGACCGTTTTAGTGAAAATGTGACATTTTTAAGACGCTACAAACACAATAAAATGATGATTTTCTTCAACTCCAATCAAGACAAAAAAATAACTACAAAAACTAGAGCTCGGATGTATGTCCCAAATTTTTTTTATATTGATTTCTAATCGCTATTGGAAAAATAAATTAGATTTAAAAATTAGACATACCGAAAAAATCAACATGACGCCAAATCGTCAAAAACGCGTTTTTGTGACATTTTTAAGACGCTACATCACACTCTATATCTTCGCTAGTTGAAGAGATATTGACAAATGCATTTATTTTTTCAAATTTTATCCGAGATGTATGTCGAAAATCAATTCAAATTCAAAATATTTTGATTTTCTTAGAAAAAAAGCTATATATGAAAAAATCACCCTTGCATTTGGGACCGTTTTAGAGAAAATGTGACATTTTTAAGACGCTACAAACACAATAAAATAATGATTTTCTTCAACTCCAATCAAGACAAAAAATTAACTACAAAAACTAGAGCTCAGATGTATGTCCCAAAATTTTTTATATTGATTTCTAATCGATATTGGAAAAATAAATTAGATTTAAAAATTAGACATACCGAAAAAATGACGTTTTTTTAACAGCGTGACGCTACTTATCTCTTTCTTTCCATTCCTCCATAGTTTGTTTACACCATCCAACTGCCATAAGATTTACGCTATATCTTCTGTGACATCACTGACGCAATTTGCCAAAGTTTGTGCGCTTTAAAAAGTCTTACTTTTTTTCTATTGGGATTCTCGCGAGTTTGTTTGGTAATTTCTGTTACACGTGACGACGTCATTTTCTGCGTCAGAGTTTATTTATTTTGTTTATCAAATTGTCTGTATTCAAACAATGTTGAAATTCGACATATATTTAAGAAATAATCTTTTTTTACCTCGGTTTATGGTTTATTTAACCACGGTTCTGAGTTAGGCGGCACAATAAATAATCCACGAGGCCGGAGGCCGAGTGGATTATTCATTTTGCCGCCTAACTCAGAACCGTGGTTAAATAAACCATAAACCGAGGTAATAAAACAGATTATTTCTTTTATTACATTGTAAATCTTCATAAATTAAGGGAAATAAATTTTGAAAAATGTCAACAGTAATCGCGGATTAATTCCTTTTGATTCTTTCCAACTTCCGCTGATCGAACACCCACAATTTTTTATGCTCCCCGAAGGGAGAGCATATAGTCGCCGCTTTGTCTGTCCGTCCGTCCGTCCGTCCTGTCCGTCCGTCATTCCGTCCGTCCGTCCGTCCGTCCGAAGTGATTTCTCCATAACCCTTGGGCCAAATCAAATGAAACTTACAATGTGAACTCCCTATGACATAATGTCGATGTACTTTTCCCGGTTTTTGGATTTGAGGCCTCGTCATGGGAAAAGGGGACTTAAGGTCAAATATAGTTTTTCTCTAATTTCTCCTAGTCTAATGGTCAGAATTTGATGAAATTTCATATTTGAGTAGTAAATCAGATGCCCTTGACAATAAATTATGTGAAATTTGGTAATAAAAATCATGTCATGCAAAAAGGGGGCTTAACATTTGCTAGCTTTATGTTAGCTCTGCACGGCATACATTTATTGTGACAATGCCTTATTCGGGGAGCATTGTCCGTCTCTGACGGCTCTTGTCTTGACCAGTTGTATCATTAAAACAACTTTCACCATAAATAGGAAGTATTCAATTTAAAAAGACAATTAAAACTATGTTATTTCAAACATTTGTAGTTCAATTTTACTCTAGAATACTACTGGAATTCTAATACCATTGAAACCCTGATCACCAAGGATAAAAATGGACTCGTCTGGTCTCCGAGTTTTGCATTCACAAAATACCATGAAACTTACTTTGAAACTGTAGAACTTGCACAAATTTTATTCGAATAGCGTACTTTTAAACTAATGTGTGCATGAATACACTCAAAACTTTCTATTAATAAGGTCTATCCACTCTTCTGTCCGTGCAAAATGATACAAGAAAACGAAAATGGCGTCCTTCAGATTCATTGAATTTTCTTTTTAGGAAGGTCGTAGCTCTATGACGTCATTACTAATCGTGACGTCACATTTCTTAGAACGCGTCATAAACGCGCGGTTTAGTGCACGTATATGTTATAATTATCAATTAAGACAAAATTTGAACACAATGTTTGAGACCATAAGATCTTGGATAAGTTTGATTTTCAGTCCGATCTGATCAAAAGTGGAGAGTTGTGTGCCCTTGAATTTGATCAAATTGCCGTTTTCGGCTGCTTTAGACCTTGTTTACACTCTAGAATCTACAATTATAGACCAATCAAGACAAATCTTGGACACAATGTTGGGCATGATGAAATCTTGGATGAGTTCGATTTTCACAATGTTATTGACCATAAGTTCGTTTTCAGTCTTAAAGTCATAAATATTTTTTGAATTGAAGAAAAGTGTTGCTTATATCATTATGTTCAGGTGAGCGATATAGGACCATCATGGTCCTCTTGTTGTTAAAGCCACGCTTTCCGTTAACAAGACTTGGTTTATGATGTCCTTGATAGAATTGCCTTTGGAAAACATTGAGGCAAAAGAAGAAACTGCTGATAACCAACAGTTTCTCCTTTGTCTCATATTTTACAGAAATCGTATCTTTAATAACATCCATTTTTAGCTCACCTGAGCACAAAGTGCTCAAGGTGGGGTATTGTGATCGGTCGTTGTCCGTCGTCCGTCCGTCCGTTCGTCCGGCCGGCCGTCCGTCCGTCCACAATTTCTTTAAAGATCTTCTCCTCCTAAACCACTGGACCAATCTTCTTGAAACTTGGCAGGAATGATCCTTGGGTGAAGGGCTTTCAAAGTTGTTAAAAGAATTTGATTCCATCAAAGACTCTGGCTGCCGCGGCATGAGAAAAGCGGAAAATAGCCAAATCTTTTAAAAATCTTCTGCTGCCTAACCAGTAGGCCAACATTCTTGAAACTTCACATGAATGATCCTTGAGTAAAGGGCTTTCAAAGTTGTTAAAAGAATTTGATTCCATCAAAGACTGGCTGCCGCGGCATGAGAAAAGCGGAAAATAGCCAAATCTTTTAAAAATCTTCTTCTGCCTAACCAGTTGGCCAATATTCTTGAAACTTCATATGAATGATCCTTGAGTGAGGGGCTTTCAAAGTTGTTAAAAGAATTTGATTCTATCAAAGACTTTGGCTGCCGCGGCATGAGAAAAGGGGAAAATAGCCAAATCTTTTAAAAATCTTCTTCTGCCTAATTAGCAAGCCAATATTCTTGAAACTTCAAATGAATGATCCTCGGGTGAAGGGCTTTCAAAGTTGTTAAAATAATTTTATTTCATCAAAGACTTTGGCTGCCGCGGCATAAGAAAAGGGGAAAATAGCAAAATCTTTTAAAAACCTTTTTCTGCCTAACTAGTTGGCCAATATTCTTGTAACTTAATATGAATGATCCTTGGTTGAAGGGCTTTCAAAGTTGTTAAGAGAATTTGATTCCATCAAAGGCTTTGGCTGCCTTGGCATGAGAAAAGGGGAAAATAGCCAAACATTGTAAAAATCTTCTGCCTTCAACTAGTTGGCCAATCTTCTTGAAACTTCCCATGAATGATCCTTGGGTGAAGGGCTATCAAAGTTTTTGAGAGACTTTGATTCCATGAAAGCCTTTGACTGCCGCGGCATGAGAAAAGGTGAAAATTGCCAAATCTTTTAAAAATCTTCTGGCTTACTACATGTAGTTGACCAATATTCTTAAAACTTCAAATGAATGATCCTTGAGTGAAGAAACTTTTAAAGTTGTTATAAGAATTTGATTAATATCAAAGCTCTTAGTGCAGCGGCACCAGAAAAAGGGCAAAAGAGCAAACACTTGAAAAGGCTGAATTTTGTTTCATTCTTTTGAAAAACTGAGGAAAAGGGGCTTTATTGCAAAATTCTTAATTTGCTGCTATACAGGTCAAAATGTTTTTTTCAACAAGGCGAAAAATTTCAGGTGAGCGATCTAGGGCCATCATGGCCCTCTTGTTTCATTTGTGTCAAATTTTGAAGTGGATCACCCTAAATTTTTGCCGTTTGGGAAAGGGTTAAGCCACCCTTTCCGTTAACAAGACTTGGTTTATGATGTCCCTGATAGACGACAATATCCAAGTGAATGAAATTATACATGTTTAGTCTATTTGTGCAACACAACATTGTGTGAAATGAAGTAATTGTTTGTGACAAACAATTTCTTTATTACCTGCAATTAAGGCTTTTACCTTGGGTGCGTCAAAAAGCGTCATCATGTTGAAATGGGACATGATTAGGAAAACATCGAGAGAGACAAAGGAAATGCTTATAACCAGTAACTGCAATCTTTCTCATGAAGCTTTTCATGCTAGAAACATAAGAATTTGGCGCATTTAATAACACTAATTTTCTCCTCTGCCACCACTTTTGGACACTCTGGAATATTGTCGCTGTTAAAGTGATAATACACCATTCAAAACATAAAGCCGATTTCCTGTACTTGAACGCTGTTCGTCATTCTTACGCTCTCTTTGATCTTTGGATGCCGCGCAACATGTCAAGGTTATTCATATTTCCACTACGAAGAATTTCAATTATATACATAAGTCCAGTCACTATGCTATGGCACATTAGTCTATATGTTTGCAAACAAGGGGAAAGCGGTCTTAATTTTCTATACAATTTTACATAAGTTGGCTTGAATCTTGCATGCGTGAAAGACCAGTACTATTCGAACCAGTTATTGCAAAATTTGAGCTGTTTTGAGTTTTATAAATGTTTTATTCACATAGCTAATTTTTTTCTTATAACATAGTCCATGATATCGTCACTAGACTGTTTTATATTAATTTTTTCTTCACAGATTTTCCGACGTTCACCATTCCTAACGATTATGACAAAGTTTTGATAACAACATTTAGCCAGCAAGTGATTTTATAGCTATCACCATAAGATGCAAGCATAACTTTTGTCTGACTGTCTGCCTGTCTGGCCATTTTGATCTGATATTTAATCCTAAGCAGACCACACAGAACAATACCCCGGAATTGATCGACTTTGGTGAACCTCCAAGACGTAAACTGAGACACTTCCAAGATTCCAATAACCGCATGCAAATAGGGAACGATTTTATCAAGTAAAAAGAGATGTAATTTCGTGGGTGTTGTTATAAAATATTGTAACTACGGCTTGATTCAAGCCGTAGTTACGAGGTTTCATAACAACACCGACGGGTTATCAAAACATAACGGTAAACCGAATTTATTTTTAGCACACAATTCATTGCCATTTACAGCAATATTTAGTTCGATATTATGTTCACGGTGGGGATTGTGCATGATGGGATGGGTAACGAATACGGACAAATTTGCCTCGCTTCAGGTAAGAAATTATGCAATAATTTTCTTATTTCTGCGTCAATTTTCAAGCGGTTTGTTGCATGTGCCCCGCATTACTGAGTTCTTTCCTCAGATATATGACTTGTTTGTAGAATCTTTGTAGTTTGTCCAAAAATTGATCGCAACCGATCAGAAAAACGACAAAAAATCTGGGTCATTTTTCTAGTCGGTTGGGATCGATTTTTGAGAAAAGTACAAGGAGTTTCCCGATAAGTAATACATCTGAGAAAAGGGCTCAGTAAGACGGAGTACATGCAACAAACTGCATGAAAATTGACGCTAAAATAAGAAGGTTATTGCACAAATGCTTACCTGAAGCGTGGTTAATTTGGCCGTAGTCATTACCATTTCGCTTTCTGGTCGTTTGGGACAATATTTTGGAAAAAGTACCACAAGTTATCTAATAGGTCGTACATCCGATGAAAGAGCTCGGTAAGGCGAAGGTTTGTTGAAAATTGACGCACAAATAAGGAAGTTATTGCAAAAAATCTTACCAGAATCGAGATTATTTTGTCCGTATTCGTTATCCATCCCATCATGCACAATCCCCACCGTGATGTTGTTAACATAAGACATGATATCGTGACCTGACTATGATGTTAAGACGAAGAGAAGAAACAATGGCGTGTCAAGCAATAAGACAATGCAGTTTATATAACCCGAATAAACTTGTTCAGGTGAAAACCGTGTGAAATAGGCGTTTTGTTTAGATATCGTCATAGCTTGATGTCCCTTTACTGAATAATACCTGGCCCCGATTTCTCGAAACAAACTTAAGTACGCTCTCAGACTCAAATCTGAGCACCGTACTCAAATATCACGAAATCCACGTGAACTTCAATCGAATACCCTTCAACGTTGGAGAGTATTCCATTGAAGTTGTGCATGTGTTCATGAGTATGTACTTAAGTTTTTTCGAGAAACCATGGCCAGGATTCAAATTAGCATTTTCCATCAAATTGCTGCTTTTCTTCGGAAACCTTGTAACTGCAGGTTTAAAAAAACTGCAGTTACGCGGTTTTAAACGAAAAGTGAACAAATGAGAAATTTTGTGTTTTGTTTGTGAAAATGTTATGCTTTGTACTGCAGGAAAATTGCTAGTTCCATACATTGACGGAACCATGTGCAGATGTCAGTGCCAAACCACGATTAGCAGAATGAGAGAAAATTTTGACAGTTTTCTTCACAGCACTAACGGAGGGCGTTTACAGAAAAAAACGTTTACAGAGTAAAAAGTCACCAAGCCATTCTAGCTTATAAAGGATGGAACGGTTGATGGAAACATTGAGACAAAAGTAGAAAACGCTGGTTATCAGCGTTTTCATCAGTTGTCTCATATATATCCCCAAACATTACATTCCCCGCGTCAAATCCAATGCCTATTTGGAATGGCAGGAAAGTGAAAGCTGCTAGTGCACAGTATTTCTAGAACAATGCTGTTATTTCAACAAATAAGGTAATTAATCCCGTTTCTAATTATAATTGTAAATTGGCTTATCAGCGTAGTCTTCATCGGAGACTTAACAATTATACGCTAATAAATCGTAAATAAACAGAGATTTGGTTCCCATGGATTTTTACATTTTCTACATAATCATTTCGTCGCTTTTTAACGAAAACCTTGTAACTGCGGCTTGTTTTAAGCTTAAACCAAGCCACAGTTACGAGGTTTTCGTTGAAAAGCAGCGATTTCTAGAATAGAATTAGAAATGACGAAATTCTAACATTGTTCAACAGCGTCTCTCACTTAAGTGGAAGCGATTACCTAGTATCGGATTACATTTCTGGAATAGATACCAAGTTTTATGTTGTTTATTGCCAGAAAAAATGTTTTCTTATGGGACAAAAAAGATAAACTGATACATGGTCTAACATTTTATATTCGGGGAAAGGGGCGAATAAAGATATTGTTTGTTCGCAAAGTATTTGTTCGACGAAGTATTTTATTGATTTAAATGGAATTTTGTACATTCTAGCTCAGAAAATGTCGAGAAAAAAAAGAGGAAATGGTCGGTAAAAATAACATTATTTTCTCTTATTCTCTCAATTATTTCTGAATTTGGCTTTTCTCATCTTCCCTAGTTATGGTTAAACCCAACTACGTTTTTTTTTAAATACAGAAACGACGTTACGTCGTAGATGTCACCCTTGGCTTGCGAAGATGGTCTTTTCTAAGCGGGACGTTATAACCAGGTATTCTTTCGGAATAGCTGCAATTCATTGATACATGTAGGCATACTTTTATTTTTGTAACTGCCTTTAGTTATAAAAATGCTATTTTACGACCAAAATTTGATTAAAATAGAATATAGTAAAGGAAGATACAGCTTATCGTCGGTGAAAGCGAATATGCCATACCTTCAACTTAAACGATCTTGAGTTACAACATTTTTAGCTCCAGTGACCTTTCAGGCCAGCGGGCTATTGTCATGGCGGTGTGTCCGTCGTGCGTGCGTCCGTAAACTTTTTCTTTTAAAATCTTCTCAAAAACTACAGGATGGATTTCAACCAAACTTCACAGGAATGATCATTGGGTGACCCTCTCTCAGATTCCTTCCAAGAATTTGGATTGAACCGGAATAACCCGAGTTATCTGCCCTTGAATGTCAAAAATAGCTGGTTTTGACTTTGGTTTTACTCTAAAATCTACAAATACTGAGAAATCAAGAATATATATAAGCATTATATCCTGCCTTGGTATGATTTTCAGCTTGATCGGAATCTTACATCATGAGTTATGTGTCCTTGAATTTAACAAAAGCCATTTCGACTTTACTTTTGTTTTCACTCTAACAACCACAAATGTTAACCAATCAAGATGATACTTGGAAAGAATCTTGTTGACAACAAGATCTTGCTTATGTATAATTTTCAGCATGATCACGCAGTTACAATCTGAGTTATGTGCCCTTGAAATTGACAAAAGTTCATTTTTCGACACTTTTTTCACTCTTGCAGCCATGAATATTGACTAATATAGACAAAATTTTAACAGAATGATGGTGACTATAAGATCTTGCATGAGTTTAATTTTCGGCTTGATTATAGACTCACATACTGAATTATGTGTCCTTCAATTTGGCAAAATCACAGTTTTCAATTTTATTATCGCTCTAACATCCCCAAAATACTAGTCAATTATTTACTTTCTTTTTGTTTTGACTACATGATTGCTGCATTTTACTTTGTTTTTGCTGTAAAAACCACAAGTATTGAAAAATCTAGTCAAAACTTGGGTTATATATTAAAACAAATTCAGGCCTGTGGAGAGACTCAAGACCTTCGGGTCTGTCTAGTTTAACAAAACCGACGCTATTTCTGTGGGGTATGTGTGTAATTTGGTCTGTAAAGCTCATCTCGAGTAATTGATTAATTTGAAAGATATGGTGCACGTTGATTAGATGGAGCATTTAAGTTTTTGTTAATTACTCTTTCATATCTATTAAATAACATCGTATAATATTATTGCTAATGGGGAACATCCCCTGCCCTTATCTTTGGGTCGAACAGGCATTATTGAAATGTCCCCATAGAAATGTAGCGTGGTCTTACACAAAAATTAATCCGGTTTGCCGAGACAAACGTCTGGTCCCATCGAATGGCTTGTTTTGCAATTTTAATTTAGACAAGTCTTTTAGGAATGGCCGTGAATACGGCTACAGAGCGCCGTTTGAGCGGTCTTTCTTTTAGAAAAATGGAAAAACGCAGTGACAGCGTTGAAGAATAACATCATTCTGTAATCAAGTGAATCAAAAAAATTATCTTCCTCGACTTTATGTACTTTGAATACGTGCATGAGGGCTTTTTGCATACAGAAGGCGAAAACGTTAAAATGTTCAACACTAAAATCCATTTGATGGTAAGAATTAAAATTAGACCTACTCTCGTTAGCCTAGGACTAAGATTGTTGAAAAATCATCTGAATGCTTGGAAAAATGATCTGAAAGACCATGGATCTATTTTTGTTAAGTCTGGAGGTATTGCCCTAGATTTCTCCGGCTTTTAACCTGTACAGTTAATTACACTTAATTGTTTCATTTATTGCAACTATAAATTACTTTTATAATGATATACAAGATATTATTAAACCAACGTAGAAAATTGCTTAATGAAGTCAAGTGCACCTTCGTTAGCTCCGCAATGCATTTTGCCTCTTTTCAGTAAAAAATATCGTATCTACAGCTTGCTTAAAAACGTAGTTACGAGGCTTTAGAAGAAAAATAATCATTTGTTGAAAATGAACAATTAGGCTTTCTTTCTATTTCCTTGTTTGTTCTTCCATCGAGTCTATGATCTTTAACCCTTTCCCAAACGACACAATTTTAGGTTGATCCAATTTGAAAGTTGCTACAAACGACAAAATAAATTTTGATAACGATAAGATATGCACGAAATATTTCACAGAAAATATTGAGACAAAAGGAGAAAATGCTGATTATCAGCATTTTCTTCTTTTGCCTCAATGTTTTCCCGAACCTTTTCTATTAGAGACGTTAAAACTAGGTCTTGTTTGGGATAGGGTTAAATTGCTTAGCCATAAACCTGAAGGGTTTAATGGGGGGTTTACACGGTGTGCTTTTTCACATGTGTTTTTTCACATTTGCTAAAACATACCGTGTAAACCCCAGATAAACCCCAGATAATGGGCCTTATGCTAGCATATGTGAAAAAGCATACGGTTTAGAGCATGTCCTATTTCATATGAAAAAGCACATGGAAATTGACCAATCAGATCTCTCTAACCCTACAAAACAAGACCTAGTTTCGACCGAATACTAAATACTTTGAAAAATATTAAGACAAAAGAAGAATATGCGAACTACATAGACCAGCATTTTATACGATCGAAGAATCGAATAATTTTATAACACTGGTTAGCTATTTCTTGTGTGCCCAATTCCTTCCACAGTTTCTTTCGGAAGATGGTCAAAGTTGCAAGAATGAATCTCAATACTGTCTAGTTGTACCGCCACCTTTTTAAATTCAGATAACTAGTCAACCTTTAATCATTTGTCCGAAAACACTTTCCAATTTCTTGTTTGTGGAAAGTTTCCTCTAACAGTCCGAATTAGATTTTGAACATTATTTTGAATTTAAACAATGGAATATTTAGCAGATATTGGCCTTTATTACATAGGGGCCCTATTCACCAGCAATTCTAAATTAATTGTCTAAATCTAAAATATGTTACAAGAATTCTGATTGGACGAGACATATGTCTCGGCCAATCGGATGGATTGTTGTGTAATTTCAAAGGTAAATGTACTTGTTTGGTGAATACTACCCCTAGAAATATCTATCTAGTACCGGTTATATTTTTGTTATGTATTTTATTGTGGGAACCAATTAGGCGATAGTACTCACTACATTCTTAGCTAGGTACATATTTAATTGGCTGAGACACAAATATAACAATGAAGTAAAAATGATATGAATAGATAATTAACGGTGAATCTATAATGAATATTGATGGTTTTGTTAAGATTATTGTAATTACTTTTATTATAATTGTTAATATTCACGATATTTTTCTGGTACATTGTATTAAAATAATTATTGTTGCTTGTACTTCATTTTATGCATTCAACCTCCTACATTACCGGTCGTTTGTGGTCTTTTCTTTCCAAATACCGGTAATCGGTTTGAAAACATTGAGAGAAAACAAGGAAATGCTGACTGTTCCATTGGGCCTATCATCCAACCGAACCCAAAATGTTCTACTTTGTGCCGCTGTATTTCATGCTAAATTAAAGTAATCTGTGCAACTTCTTTCATTTCAGTTGAGTACAATCTTGCATTTCAATATTTGGTAAGGATTCAACCCTTTCCCAAACAAGACCTGGTTTTGACGTCCAAGGAAGAAATGGTTTGGAAATACATTGAGACAATAGGAGAATCTGCTTATAACCAGCAGTTTCTTCTTTTGTCTCAATATTTTCTGTGCCATATTTTACACAAATCCTATCTTTAATAACATCCATTTTGTCATTTGTGGCAGTTTGAAGTGGATGACGTACCCTAAAGTTTTGTTGTTTGTTTTCCTAGATTTCAACTAATTTTGACTGCACGGGGGAATATAAAGCATGTTGAGTATCAACATTTCGTGTTTCATCCCATATTTTCTTAGTAAAAACGACTTTATATTTCTGCAAGTGACTACACAGTTCTGATTTTATTCTGGGCCTGCCAAATTATTTGTTGTATTGTATAGGTTTAATCCTTTCACAAACGCTTTTATAAGTTGGTCTGTTCCAATTTGAAAGCTGTTGCAGACGATGATATGGATATTTGATATAGATCTGAATTGAGTACAATACAGTCCAGAAAATATTGCGACAAAAGACGAAAATGCTGATTATTAGAATTTTCTTATTTTGTCTCAGTGTTTTCCTAAAGCCATGCATATTAATCTTTTCCCAAACAAGACCTGGATTATGACGCCCCTAATAGAATAGGCTATGGAAACGTTGAGACAAAAAAAGAAAATGCTGATTATCAGCATTTTCTCCTTTTACCACAATGCTTTCTGTGCCATATTGTTCACGAAACTTATAGCTCTATAAACATCTATTTTGTTTTCTGCAATAGTTTTCTAATTAAACTACCCTAAAATTGTGTCGTTCGGTAAACGGTTATGGACGCCAAACCCAGATCTTGTTTGGTAAAGGGTTAAATGTCTTCAGGTAAGACATGATGAGTTTTTGTAGGCAGCGTGGGAAAACTTATCAGTCTGCACTTCACCAAATGTTATGTAATTATTGGTGGCATGTCAGCCTTATTGTTCTCTAAATTGGCAACACGATCATTTTCTTATCTAGAATGAACCACGAAACGTTTAAGTTGGTGTCTTGAAAGGGGGATCCTCGTGGTAATTGAGATCAATATGGATCAAGATCAGCATGTGCATACGCACAGTCTGATCAAGAACTATGTTGCTCTATTATAGCTACTTCAATACCTGTAGTATTCTGTGAGAGCAACATGGATGTTGATCATTTTCTTGTCTAAAATGAACCACGAAAGGTTTAAGTTGGTGTCATGAAAGTGGGATCCTCGTGGTAATTGAGATCATTATGGATCTAGATCAGCATGTGCATACGCACAGTCTGATCAAGAACTGTGTTACTCTATTATAGCTACTTCAATACCTGTAGTATTCTTTGAGAGCATCATCGATCTTGATCAGACTGCATTTAACCCTCTCCCAAACAAGACCTGGTTTTGACGACCCTGGTGGAATAGGCTTGGGAAAACATTGCGACAAAAGAAGAAACTGCTGATAACCAGCAGTTTCTCCTTTTGTCTCAATATTTTCTATGTCATATTTTACACAAATTCTGTCTTAAATGACATCTATTTTGTCATTTGTGGCAGTTTTTGAAAGGATCACCCTAAAATTTTGGCGTTTGGGAGAGGGTTAACCAAATTTTGTTACGATTGCAAATCAGGCTTGAGACTTGTGACAGTCTGATAAATAGCGATTTTTAAGTCAAACAATGACATTAAATGAAATGAAAGATTCTGATTCTCTTATCTGAATATTCAAACCAGGGAAAGATAATTTACTATAATTCTTAAGGTTACTCACGGTTGCGTCCCTTGATTTTTTTAGACACAACATAAATTTATATTCAGAGTCTGACACCAGACTAATCGGGCTTGTTCTCTAAATTGGCGATAAGAATATTTTCTCTAAAGTGAATCACGAAACGTTTAATCTGAGGTCTTGAAAAGGGTGCCATTGTTGTATTTTAGACGAACATGGATCTTGATCAGCCTGTTCATACGCACGGCCTGATCAAGATCCCCGTTGTTTCACATCCTTAATAGAAAAGACTTGAGAAAACATTGAGAAAAAAGAAGAAACTGCTGATAACCAGCAGTGTCTCCTTTTGCCTCAATATTTTCTGTGCTATATTTTACACAAATCCTATCTTTATAGACACCAATTTTGACATCTTCAGCACTTTTCAAATTGAACAACCCTAAAATTTTGTCGTTTGGGAAAGGGTTAAGCTGAGGTCTTGAAAAGAGGGCCATTGTTGTATTTGAGACGAACATGGATCTTGATCAGCCTGTGCAGAAGCACAGTCTTCAGAAAGACATTATGGAAAATGAAGAAAGTGCTTGTGACACACAATTTCTTCATTTACCACAATGTTTCATACCAAAAAATATAGAAAAGAGTAAAATTGCATTCACTTGAAATTGTAATCTGTAGCATCTTTGAATTTAGACATATCTTTTTTATTGCCGTTTGGTAACGGATTAAAGTGACTTTTTTACATTTTTACATAAATGTTACTTTTATTCTATCTGAAAGAGCATGTTTTCTTATGTAAAGTCTGAAAATTTCAAGCCAAAATATCGACCCGTTTACGAGAAATATAGGCCTATATTTTTCTAAAATTAGACAAATTGTTGTGGACAACAGTTCAGATTTATATAGAATTCGTCATTTCTGTCTCAACTTTAAAGGCATATTTTTCGCTTATAAATAACAACTTAAATCAAAGTGCTGAGAGCACTGTAATTGGACGTCTCTGATTGATTGAGCGGGATTGTACATGAACGAAAGATATTTTATTCATTCTTCTGTGTTTAATTCTATAAGATCGGTTTCGGACATACGAAATCGGCTTTAATACCAGAAAACCCTTCTCAGGCTTCAAATTGATTTGATTGCCGTTTCAAGACAACTGATTTGTCGCTATGAATAATCACTATTAATTTGATTACCAAATTCAATTAAGGCCATGCGATTAGCACTTTTGTCTTCTTGTTTCGATTTACTATGAGTATTGTCGTCAGTTATACTTTTCATTGATTTTATAAAGTACGCTACAAAGCAATTTATTCAAAATGTAAGCCAACGCGCTACATAAATGAAAGCCACGATAGCTCACTTAGCAGAGCACTCACCTTGTACTCTTTACACATGTTATATCCGGAAGGCCCTGGGTTCGAATTCTACTCAGACATTGTTCTTTTTAATCATCTTTTTTATACGCCGCCGGAGGCGGACGTATATTGGCGTCATCTTCTCCGTCTGTCCGTCCGTCCGTCCATCCGTCCGTCCATCCGTCCGTCCGTCCGTACGTCCGTCCACTTTTCTTGTCAACGCAACTCCTCCTAAGTTTCTGGATGGATCTTCTTGAAACTTGGTCAATGTTATCACCTCAATTGGTAGATGTGCATGAAGGAAGGATTTTATGGTTCGTTGATTTTTTCCAGAGTTATGCCCCTTAAAAACTTAGTCTCTGGGGCTTATTGAAATTGCAGCCTTGTCAACGCAACTCCTCCTAAGTTTCTCGCTGGATCTTAATGAAACTTGGTCAATGTTATCACCTCAATTGGTAGATGTGCATGAAGGAAGGATTTTATGGTTCGTTGATTTTTGCCTGAGTTATGCCCCTTAAAAACTTAGTCTCTGGGGCTTATTGAAATTGCAGCCTTGTCAACACAACTCCTCATAAGTTTCTGGCTAGATCTTAATGAAACTTGGTCAATGTTATCACCTCAATTGGTAGATGTGAATGAAGAAAGGATTTTATGGTTAATTGATTTTTGCCAGAGTTATGCCCCCTTAAAACTTAGTCTGTGGGGCTTATTGAAATTGCAGCCTTGTCAACGCAAGTCCTCCTACGTTTATGGCTGGATATTAATGACACTTGGTCAATCACCTCAATTGGTAGATTTGCATGAAGGAAGGATTTTATGGTTCATTGATTTTTTCTAGAGTTATGCCCCCTTAAAACTTAGTCTCTGGGGCTGATTGAAATTGCAGCCTTGTCAACACAACTTCTTCTAAGATTCTGACTGGATACTTATGAAACTTGGTGGATATTATTACCTTAATTGGTAGATGTGCATGAAGTAAGGATTTTATGGTTCATTGATTTTTGCCTGAGTTATGCCCCCTTCAATCTTAGTCTCTAGGGCTTAATGATATTTCAGTCTCGTGAACACAATTCCTTCCAGGTTTTTGACTGGATATTTATAAAAACCTTTTTGTGAACACAACTTTTTACAGGTTTTTGTGTGAATATTTATAAATCCTTGTCAATGTCATTTTTTTGTCTCAAGTTTTATAAGTGGCGGCGTATATTGTGACCATGGCACTCTTGTTCGACTTCTATCTCCACCATCGTTGGCGAAAAAAACGACCGCAGTGATTTAGAATCGATCTTAACACAAATTCAACGAAATAAAGTAATGAAACGCCGATCATTTACATACAATTCCGCTCAATCAATGAGAGGCGTCTAAATATAGTGCTCCAAGCACTTTGATTTTTATTGCTGTTTAGAGTAAAAACAGAAAAAAACACGGTAGCAGTTTTCCCTGGTTGTGGTTACAAAACAAATTCAATACATACTTTTCCTGAAACAAAATACCAGATGAATTGGAGCACCTAACCATGGATTCCTCATACAAGTACTACCGCAGCATCCTTACATCTACAGATGTGCATAAAAAGAAGAAATTGGGAACGTGCCGTCGGGAAAATGGCAGTGGAGTACAATAAGCAATTTAAATCTTCATATCATTATCAACGAAAATTTGAGAGTATCAATGTCCCTATCTGTAAACATATTCATACGATCATCCAGGTACCATCTGTTGCAGACACATTGCTTCATCTTCTTAGCTCAATACACGTAAACGGGTCTCTTAAACGAAATAAATACAGATCGCTGTCACTTAGTCTTATACTAGTAATAATCATTGTTGTCATGATCATCGATCAGTATGTAAATAGGTCATGATACTGTCGAATATCAGTGATACAGATGCTGGAGAAAAAAAACTCGTAAGAGCAACTCTTTTTCTGAATAGGTGGATTCCACTAGTGTCTCATCTGAGGCTGTTCAGATGGAACCCAGATTTGTCATCGAGTCGAACCCGAGTTGCGAAATGAACTCACTCCCCGATAATCAATTTCAAAACCCTGGTTCCAAAGTACGTCTCGTGGAAACCCCGTTCCTTTAAATATGTCAAAGACTTAAACAACAATGATCAAAGAAAAGGAACCTATCATACACAATACGTGCATTAAATTGGGTAATCATTCTAAAATGTGTGTTTTCAGTAAACACATCAAGAAAAACAAACGTTTTACAGAAGAAATAATCCGAACTGGTTTTGAACCAACGGCGTTCCAAATTTCAAACTGAAAAAAGGTTGCGAGGTTAATCCTTTCCCGTTTGAGCTATCGCTGCTGATGATGATATAGGGTGTCTGTTTAAATTATAACCATAGTATCGCTTTCTAAAGATCTTACCCTTTACACAATAAATATTACGAAAGTCAAAAAACTACAAGAACATGATTAAATCGAAAAAAGATCGTAAAGTTGGTTAAGACGTGGCATGAATTGAATCGGCCAATGAATCTTATAGTATTTGTTAGAGAACACATAGAAAGTAGGAAAAGATACGACAGTTTTCCTGTATGGTCGCAAAATCTATTTTGAATTTTGGTCAACTGGCAATTGTCTGAGAAAGGGTTTTTTGGTAATGAAAACCCATTTCGCCTGTCCAAAAGTGGTTATAAGAATTGTACGTCCTTTCGGACGTCCAATTAAAAAACTGATAGCATTTCTACGCATTAGAATAAACAATCTTTGCATCAAGACATACTTTTACACTAGATGCCGAAGGGCAACATGTCGAGCCCGCTCATTTTGAAGAAAGAAGACCATACCTATGTCTACAGCTGTCATTACAATGGCGTTGTAAAAGTGGGGACAAAATAAGTTGGAATGATGGGGATCATGGTGAGACAGTTTATTGTTCACAAAATATTACATGTCTATGTATTTATAACGAGATACCAGAATGGATTAATTTGAGTATACATATGTGACCCGTCACGCTAAAAGGGACCTTATGCTAAGTCCATAAAACCAAATTCCGAGAAATATACCAGACCAAGCAGAAGTCCATCCGATGTCGGTGAAGTTATGGCCCGGACAAGCAAAAATCATCTCATTTTTGACATTTGACCTCCAAGTTTGACCTTGACCTTTGAGCTTGGAATCTGGTTTTTGCACGCGACACTCCGCCTTACTGAGCTTGACATTTGTGCCAAGTTATTTCTGAATCCCTCCATCCATGGTGAAGTTATGGCCCGGACAAGCAAAAATCATCTCATTTTTGACATTTGACCTCCAAGTTTGACCTTGACCTTTGAGCTTGGAATCTGGTTCTTGCACGCGACACTCTGCCTTACTGAGCTTGACATTTGTGCCAAGTTATTTCTGAATCCCTCCATCCATGGTGAAGTTATGGCCCGGACAAGCAAAAATCATCTCATTTTTGACATTTGACCTCCAAGTTTGACCTTGACCTTTGAGCTTGGAATCTGGTTCTTGCACGCGACACTCTGCCTTACTGAGCTTGACATTTGTGCCAAGTTATTTCTGAATCCCTCCATCCATGGTGAAGTTATGGCCCGGACAAGCAAAAATCTTCTCATTTTTGACATTTGACCTCCAAGTTTGACCTTGACCTTTGAGCTTGGAATCTGGTTCTTGCACGCGACACTCCGCCTTACTGAGCTTGACATTTGTGCCAAGTTATTTCTGAATCCCTCCATCCATGGTGAAGTTATGGCCCGGACAAGCTCCATCCGGACGGACGCACGCACTAACGCACGCACGCACTAACGCACGCACGCACTAACGCACATACACCGAACCGCCATTGTGACAACTATGTCGAGCTCACCGCAAGCGGATAAACAATCTTTGCATCAAGACATACTTTTACAAAATGAAATAAATGTGATAGATCTATGTCACTTTAAAGTGGGCGTTGTTATCGATTTGTAAATAGTCTTTCTAAAGCATGTTTTTCTTATCCTCTTAGATGAAGACTGTGGGAAATGAAATTAGTATGCCAATAAATTGATCGTCTCATATGATAAGAATTTGTACTTGGCTTGTGCGAATGAAAGTACTTTTGTTTTTAGCTCACCTGAGCACAAAGTGCTCAAGGTGAGGTATTGTGACCGGTCGTTGTCCGTCGTCCGTCCGTCCGGCCGTCCGGCCGTCCGTCCGTCCGTCCACAATTTCTTTAAAGATCTTCTTCTCCCAAACCAATGGACCAATCTTCTTGAAACTTGGTAGGAATGATCCTTGGGTGAAGGGCTTTCAAAGTTGTTAAAAGAATTTGATTCCATCAAAAACTCTGGCTGCCGCGGCATGAGAAAAACGGAAAATAGCCAACTCTTTTAAAAATCTTCTTCTGCCTAACCAGTTGGCCAATATTCTTGTAACTTCACATGAATGATCCTTGTGTGAAGGGCTTTCAAAGTTGTTAAAAGAATTTGATTCCATTTAAGATTTTGGCTGCCGCGGCATGAGAAAAGGGGAAAATAGCCAAATCTTTTAAAAATCTTCTACTGCCTAATTAGCTAGCCAATATTCTTGAAACTTCACATGAATGATCCTTGAGTGAAGGGCTTTCAAAGTTGTTAAAAGAATTTGATTCCATCCAAGACTCTGGCTGCCGCGGCATGAGAAAAGGGGAAAATAGCCAAATCTTTTAAAAATTTTCTTCTGCCTAATTAGCCAGCCAATATTCTAGAAACTTCACATGAATGATCCTTGGGTGAAGAGCTTTCAAAGTTGTTAAAAGAATTTGATTCCATCAAAGACTCTGGCTGCCGCGGCATAAGAAAAGGGGAAAATAGCCAAATCTTTTAAAAATCTTCTTCTACCTAACTAGTAGGCCAATATTCTTGTAACTTAACATGAATGATCCTTGGGTGAAGGGCTTTCAAAGTTGTTAAAAGAATTTGATTCCATCAAAGGCTTTGGCTGCCGCGGCATGAGAAAAGGGGAAAATAGCCAAATCTTGTAAAAATCTTCTGCCTTCAACTTGTTGGCCAATATTCTTGAAACTTCCCATGAATGATCTTTGGGTGAAGGGCTTTCAAAGTTTTTGAGAGACTTTGATTCCATCAAAGCCTTTGACTGCCGTGGCATGAGAAAAGGGGAAAATAGCCAAATCTTATAAAAATCTTCTGGCTTACTACATGTAGTTGGCCAATATTCTTAAAACTTCACACGAGTGATCTTTGGATGAAGGGCTTTCAAAGTTGTTATAAGAATTTGATTAATATCAAAGCTCTTAATGAAGCGGCATCAGAAAAAGGGTAAAAGAGCAAACACTTTTGAAAAGGCTGAATCTTGTTTCATTCTTTTGAAAAAAACTAAGGAAAAGGGGCTTTATTGCAAAATTCTTAATTTGCTGCTATACAGGTCAAAATGTTTATTTCAACAAGGCAAAAAATTTCAGGTGAGCGATCTAGGGCCATCATGGCCCTCTTGTTTATCCGAGAAATGATTTTGCACTTGTTACACAGTGGGCCTAGGTATATCGTCTAAGTGAAGTAAACAAGGATAAATCATGGTTCGATGTATTGTTGGTGCATTTGAGGCCTGCACTACTTTCACAAACAACAAACCGATAGATTGTTCCAACTTGTAAGGTACTGCAGACAACAAAATCGGTATTGATAAAGATAAGATTTGTATATTATTTATCACAGAAAACATTGAGACAGTTCTAAGCAGAAAATGCTGAATACCAGCATTTATTTCTTTTGTCTAAATGTTTGCCCAACTTTATTTGTCATCATGTTCGTCAAAAGGAGTCGTTGTTTGATAAATGGTTAAATGTAGTAAGAGTATAGTTTACATAACGGAAAATAAAATGGGTTCGAAAATGAAACCAACAATTTTGTGATGAACAAAGATTGTCTACCAACAGATCAAAATACAATGCTTGCAAAAGGATTAGAAAGTAGCCTAACTAAAGGAACGCAAAACTTTGAGGATTGAAAATAAATCCCCAAAATTATTGCTATGGTCCAATTCAATAAACCATTCTACCTTTCTATGAATTTGGTCTAAAATATATTTTGTCAAAAATCCTTGATGACTTGCTAGCTCTCGAGACCCCCTCATTATTATACTGGTATAGGGGAGGTTATCGATTTGTAAATATAGATTTATGGTTATCTAGACCCAGTTATCTCTCTTGGTGTACCTTTGCGTACCGCGGATAGATCCCAATCATGCCAATGCACGGTTACACATTTTCAGTCTTTTAACCCTTTTCCAAAACGGCAAAATTCTGAGGTGATATATTTCAAACGCTGTTGCAGACATCAAAATAGATGTTGAAAACTACCGGGATTGTGTAAATCATAGAAAATATTGAGGCAAAAGGAGAAAATTCTGATTAATAGCATTCTCTTCTTTTGATCAATGTTTTCTCAATTCCTTTTACTAAGAGACGTCAAAACCAGTCTAAATTGGGAAAGGGTTAAACTATGAATATCATCGTGTGTTATAGTGTCTTTTTCATCGTTATCCTTTCCCAATCAAGCCCAAGGTTTGAAACCTTTATAGCTGTAGGAACACATTTCGTTGGTGGGGAGTCGTAATAAACATTGGCGTTTTAGCTATTTTACAATATGTCTCGTTTATAAATGACGTATGACAAAGTGACAATATCGTGGAGAAATATTGAATGAACCCGTCAGACAAATTATCTAGTTCAATGAAATACCGGACTAGATCACATAACTTTACTAGACAGGAGGGGGACATTCTTGTTGAGTTGATCATATCTGAAATTCTGATCCAGGCGACATACAGTCGACACTCGTTATGTCGACCTCGGATAAGTCGAATTTTCGTAAGTCGAAGTTAACATCTGGTCCCATCCCCATCAATGGACATATTTTTTTTCAAACAAAATAATTTCGAACTGAATATAATTATTGAAATTTAGTAGGAAAAGGATAGAAATTGCTTGAGACGAGCAATTTCTTTCCTTTTCCTACTATATTTCAATAAAAATCGTACTTGATTTGTTTCAAAAACGGTCAAATATCAATTTTATCGAAACCAAACAAAGTCGGATGAGTCGAACTCCGGATATGTCGAGGTTTTTGACGGCTCCTCCGACTTCGACACGAGTGTCGACTGTAGCTGCTTTTGTAGCTGTTTAAAAACCTCGCAACTACACCTTACAACAAGCTGTAATTACAAAGGTTTGTGGAAAAGGGCGACTGCATCCGTAAAAAATTCTCAGAATAGGCTACTTAGCACGAGTATTTAGCCCTTTCCAAACGATAAATGGGCTACAAGCCTGGACGAATTTAAAGGGGATTCAGAACCAGAATCTGGGAAAATGTCCCTATTGATTTTGATACAAACATGGATACAGATCAGTCTGTGCATACTCAAAGTCTGATCAAGATTCTTGTTGTTACCAGATGCTCTTTTCCATATCCTGGCAATTTAATTCGAAGAATTTCATTGCTCTGCAGATTAAGTAAGACGTTCACAATATGGAGTTTGATTAATTATTCGTTTCATGTAGACCGCCTGCACATGTTTGAGAGACAGTCAGCAAATATAGACACTGACAAGTGATTAAATGAACGGAAACACTGGATTAACGATTTGTTTGATAAAATGATTAATATTATCTGTTATATTTTTGAATTTCGCCCCTTTCTTTCGGTTCTATTTATCAAGAAATCCTTCAACTGACAATAGACTTTTAACCCTTTCCCAAACAAGACCTGGTTTTGACGTCCATAAAAGAAAAGGCTTGGGAAAACATTGAGACAAAAGAAGAAACTGCTGATAACCAGCAGTTTCTCCTTTTGTCTCAATATTTTATGTGCTAAAATACATACAAATTCTGTGTTTATCCACAACCATTTTGTCGTTTGCAGCGGCTTTCAGATTGGAACACCCAAAAATTTTGTCATATGGGAAAGGGTTTACGCCTTTGACGAGGAAAAATGTAGGCATATGTGATAGGTTGACGGATAGCCTCTCCCGAAAGAGATTTTGGTACCAGCATTCTCCTTTTTGCCTCAAAATAATTAAATCTACGTTTAATCGACAGCGGAGATTCAGACAGGTCCACATCATTCTTATCGTCGTTGTAAATGCAAAACCTCGTATCTCGTTTTTGGAAAATTTCAAAGGGGAGGAAAAAAAGTATAATAACTTTTCCCAAACTGAAATAATTTATTTGAAATTTAGACATATTGTTCACAAAAAATTTATCATCAATACTGATCAGTAAAATATCTATAAACCTGCAAGAATTGTCTGTAACTGGGCACACAAGTTTGTACTTTGAAAATCGCAAGAATCAACATAGTATTACGAGGTTTTGCATTTACACCGACGTTATGCGACTTGGCCTATCACAGTTCCCATGAAATACCGGGCCACTTTAGATCAGCGATCCGTCAGTTGATACATTGTAAGGGCTGTGTAACGATTTTCTACAGAAATGGTACTTAATTAATCACTTGTTAACTATATTTAGCATAAAACCGACTTACCTTATTACCGATTTTATCTTCAATGGGACTCGAACTCTTGGCATTAGGAA
The DNA here is from genome assembly GCA_963680895.1 of Fragum sueziense. Classification (NCBI taxonomy): domain Eukaryota; kingdom Metazoa; phylum Mollusca; class Bivalvia; order Cardiida; family Cardiidae; genus Fragum; species Fragum sueziense. The sequence goes on from OY804593.1 coordinate 55,383,450, forward strand.
ACCTGGGGCTCGTATTTTCAAGGATAGTACGACCAATTCACCATTATTTTGGTCGTAAGTACTTGTGTAAGTGTTAACGCACTATCGGTTACCAGTCACAAAATGATTTTACCAGCTACATGTTGGCAATGTAAAATTTATTATCATGCTGAACACGCAAAAGTCTTTCAAAAGCAAGTAGCATATCGTCGCTTTTCTACGAAAACCTCGTAACTGCAGCTTAGAACAAGCTGCACTTACGAGATTTTTGTCGAAAATTAAACGATATTAAAGTTTATTAAAGATCAGTCTGCACTAATGTGCGGACCGTTAATTGTATCGTCGTTTTTTAACAAAAACCACGTAACCACAGTTTTAAAAAGGCTACAATTACGGGGTCTTTGTTGAAAAGCAGCGGTATTATACTATACTCTTTTAGTGGATTCATGTCAAACTAGAAACTGTAACTTCGTTGCATTTCAAAGGAAGCCTACGGAAAAAGACCCACCAAGAAAAAGCCATGCGAAAACACGGAATATGACGAAATTGCTTGTGACAAGCAATTTCTTCATTTACCACAATGTTTTCTACGAAAGCACTGTTTTTCATTCACACGAAATAATTGTTATCTGCAACATCTTTGAATTTGGATCAGTATAATATTTTTTGCGGCCAGTAATACGCAAATAAACATTTAATAGGGAACGCTTTTATCCAGTAAACCGTGACGTAAATTCGGACAAGCAAAAGTATTTTCTTGGTGTTATTATAAAATCTCGTAACTACGGCTTCAGTCAAGCCGTAGTTACGACATTTTATAACAACGCCGACGGTTCATCAAAACATAACGGTAAACCTAGCCTATTTTCAGCACAAAATTAATTGCTATTCAACTAGTAAAACACTAAGCACACAATCCTATCATACTCATTTAAGTAAATATTTGTGTGTAGGTTTTCTGTTATTTATAAAATCATGAGATCGGGTGACAGTCTTGCGATTCTCAGAAATATTATCTATTGGTGCTAGAAAATCTTACGATGTCTGCTGCTAATAAATTGTCTTCGTCTGGCATCCATATTTTCATAATCAATACTTAACTCATTCTCAAACAAGATCTGGTTTTGACGTCCCTCATGGAAAAAGTATGTGAAAACATTGAGGCAAAAGAAGAAATTGCTGATGATCAGCAATTTCTCCTTTTGCTTCAATATTTTCTCTGCTATATTACACGCAATTCGTGTCCTTATCAACATCCATTTTGTCGTCTGCATCAGCTTTGCAATTGGAACACCCTAAAATTTTGTCGTTTGGGAAAGTGTTAACTGTTTCTCAAGCATTGTCTGGTTTACTGTCTCCAGAAAGCTGCAGTTATGAGGTTTTCGTTGAAAACCAGCCATTTTCTCATTTTGCATCAATATTTTCTACGCAATATCTTTCACAAATCCCATCTTTATCTACCCCTGTATTCTTTGTCAGGAGCTTTCAACTTGGAACAGTCAAGACTTTTGCCATGTGGGAAAGGGTTGATTTACAAGGGTTAACCCTTTCCAAAAAAGACCTGGTTTTGACGTCCCTAATAGAAAAGGCTTGGAAAAATATTGAGGCAAAAGAAGAAAATGACTATTTTCTTCTTTTGCTGCAATATTTTCTGTACTATGCTGACACTCTACACGAATCCAATCTTTATCAAAATAATTCTGTCGTCTGTGTTTCAAGGTTTCAAATTGGAGCATCCTAAAAACTGCCGTTTGGGAAAGGATTGAGAAAGTTACAAAAAGTACTTTACATGTAGTTTGTCATTTTATTCGCATAGATCTATATACAATATTTGTGCAACAACAATACATTTCATCACTCATTAACTAAACATACATTTATTCCAATCTAACATGGAATCTAAAAAGTTCATTATGATACTTATGACAAACAAGGATTAAGATAAGCTTGTGCCTATGCACGGTCTGACCAAGTTCCATGCAGTTCTCTTTTTACTCTTCTCAAACAACAAAAATTTAGGGTGGTCCAATCCCAAAGCTGCTGCATACGACAAAATGGATGTTACAAAATGTACAAATTGGTATTAATATAGCTCAGAAAAAAAATGAGGTAAAAGGAGAAAAGGCTGATTATCAGCATTTTCTCTTTCGTCTCAAGTTTTCCCTAGCCTATTCTATCAGGGACATCAAAACCAGATCTTCTTTGGGAAAGGAATAACCCATTCTCACATTATGATGATTTTTGACGACCCCACAAGAATACATGCTTTGGAAAATATTATGGAAAATGACGAGCAGTTTCTTCAATTTCCACAATGTTTTTACCCAGAGGACCACACAAAATAAAATTTCAGTAACTTGAAATTGTCATCTGCAACATGTTACAATTTGGACAAGTCTAAAATTTTGTCATCTGATAATGGAATAAAGCTTCTACATCACATACAGCAACTAGCATCAGGATCATATACACGGTGGATAATCATGTGATACAAAATTTTGAAAAAAAACCTTCAATAACTTCAATAACTGTAAATACTGGACCGATTTGAATTCTGTTTGAAGCAGAGAATGTGGACAGACGTCAAGCATTAGATGGACGTGGTTGATTTTCAAAAATCAACTGATAAAAAAGTTATTGATGATAAACCAAAATTTTGGTTTATCTTCAATAACTTTTTTATCAGTTGATTTTTCAAAAATCCAACACGTCCAACTTATTCCTGGCATTTTCCCACATTCTCTGCTTCAAACTGAATTCAAATTGGTCCAATATTAAAAAAGATATTGAAGATTATCGGAAATTCTGAGTCACATGATTATAGACCATGATATACTTGGAGCTATAGATCAATGGTGGTAAAGACATCCTAGCTTTGTTATTTCATTTTCAAACCTTATACTGTGGGTACTCATTTGAATCGTCTCACTGAGACAATTTAACCCTTTCCCAAACGACAAAACGTTAGGGTGATCCTCTTCAAAAACCGCCACAAATGACAAAATGGATGTTATCAAAGATAGGATTTGTGTAAAATATGGCACAGAAAATATTGAGACAAAAGGAGAAACTGCTGGTTATCAGCAGTTTCTTCTTTTGTTTCAATGTTTTCCCAAGCCTTTTCTATTAAACATGTCAAAACCAGGGCCCGTATTCACCAACAAATTCTAAATTTTAGAATGCGTTGGTGAATACGGGCCCAGGTCTTGTTTGGGAGAGGGTTAAAAGAGTACCCACAACATAGGGTTTGTTGAACAATTAATAAAATGTTGTATTTTGAAACACCTTCACTCCCTCTTAACTTGAGATCTATCATACCATACTATATTCAGGTGCAGACTGATATGAAAGCATAGCACTTTAACCCTTTCCCAAACGACAAAATTTTAGGGTGATCCACTTCAAAAACTGCCAAAAATGACAAAATGGATGTTATCAAAGATATGATTTGTGTAAAATATATATGGCATAGAAAATATTGAGACAAAAGGAGAAACTGCTGGTTATCAGCAGTTTCTTCTTTTGTTTCAATGTTTTCCCAAGCCTTTTCTAATTGGGACATCAAAACCAGGTCTTGTTTGGGAAAGGGTTAAACACAGTTAAGAATAATTGAAAAATACGTTATTGTTTATAGGAAAGGTCAAAATTGTTAAATGTATCATTTCTATGACAACTTCTGCAACTGAAATTGCTTCATGAAAATGATTTAAAAATTGTTCAAAGAAAAGGAGAACATTCTATTATCATTGATAAGCTGTAATCAATATTCAGAAAAAAAAATATTTCTTATCCAAAACTTTTTTTTGTACTTATTTGAGTCATTTTGGGCAGATAATTCTAATAGGTTCCGACAACATAGGGATTCATCAGTCATTCAAAACTTTTTTTCTTTCAATTGCAAATGTCGTACTTTCCCACTTTTGTCTATTGCTCTTACAGTAAACCTTCATTGTAAATATAAGACAAGAGGGCTATCAAGGCCTTCTTAAATATCTCAAATCCAAACCCTATGTTAAGTGTATTCCTTTGAATTGTCATCTGAGACAATTCCCTTGAATTGTATCAGAGACACAATTCAAATTCCACAAAATAGGGTTTGACGAATGATAAGATATTTTGCATTTTAAACAGCCATTTCTCTGGCCATTTCACCTCTCATCTATAGCTGTGAGCCTCTAACTTTTATAGTCTATCACATATATATCACACACTGAGACATTTTATCATCTTTTTCTCCACAATGAAGACAATCCACTCAAACTTTTGTCTGTTTGTTGTTTAATGGCTCTAGCTTGTCTCTCTTGTTCTTCCTGCAATCAAATCAGAATAAATGGATTACCGCATGTATTGTTTATCTTTTAATGCCAGGTCAGTTATTGTGAGCTATACCCCTCTTATCTGTAACTCTGTAATGTTTATTATCACATTTATATCACACAGTGAGACATTACATCATCTTTTTCTCCACAATGAAGACAATCCACTCAAACTTTTGTCTGTTTGTTGCTTAATGGCTCTAGCTTGTCTATCTTGTTCTTCCTGCAATCAAACCAAGATAAAGGGTTTATTGCATTCATCCTTTATCTTTAATCCATTTCCACAAAGTAGCTCCTTTTGACTCCCCACAAGGTGATGGCTTGAGAAACCATTGTGGAAAATGAAGAAATTGCTTGTGACAAGCAATTTCTTCATTTCCCACAATGTTTTCTTTACAAAAAGACCAAATAATATTAAACGATTCATTTGAAATTTTTAACTGCATGATCTTGTCTATAGATCTAACAGTTATTATCACATAAATATCACACACTGAGACATTTGATCATCTTTTTCTCCACAATGAAGACAATCCACTCAAACTTTTATCTGTTTGCTGTTTAATGGCTCTAGCTTGTCTATCTTGTTCTTCCTGCAATCAAATCCAAATAAATGGATTAGTGCATGTTTTGTTTATCTTTAAATGTCATGAAAAAGGCACATCTACCTAGAACTTGGCAGAGCGAACAAATAACCCCACTAACACCCTGTCATTGAAAAGGTACTATAGGCTCAAATGCTTCTTTGGTTAGAGCACGGAAAAAGATTTTAAACAAAGTTCAATTACAACCACCTCCTTTTGTCAAGGTCAACATTTGTGTAAAGTTTCATGGTACAAGGTAAAACGGTTCTCGAGTTAGAGTGCGGAGATGAAAAGGTCTACAGACAAATGGTTGAACAGACGGTTCCATAAAATTTCCTTTCTTAGAGTGTATAATGCTTTGTTTTCAATTGTGATGTTATATATTGATTAATACAGTATAATCTAGATCTAAGCAGACCTGGATCTAAAATGTAACATTTTAACCCATTACCAAACAACAAAATTTTAGCCAAGTCCGAACTCATAGGTGTTGCAGACGACAATTTCTATTGAACAAATTTTAACATTTTTTGGTCTTTCTTGGTAGAAAACATTGTGGGAAATGAAGAAATTGCTTGTCACAAGCAATTTCTTCATTTTCCACAATGTTTTCCAAAGCCTTTATCTTTTGGGGCGTCAAAAGGTGTAATTATGTGGAAATGGGTTAAATGGATTATTACACAGATTGGTGGCCATAAACAAGAGATGCTAGTAAAATCAGTTTTCACAGTAATCCAAATTTTATACATCTTACCAGGAACTGTCCTTTGAATAATCCAGCTGAAAATCAATACAGCTACTCAGGATGCAAGAACGAAAATACCATTCTGAATGTTTCAAAAGCATGCCTTACCTAAAAGTTTTGCTTACCTTTAATTTGATCTGGTTTTCATGAAACTTGGCGAGCGGATCATCAAACTGGCTATAGTATTGTAGAACAGGTCGTACATCATCCACATTACTGGCTGCAATAGCTGTAATATATCATTTTTTAAAAACATTGATTGAAAGGATTTTAACCCTTTCCCAAACAAGACCTGGTTTTGACGTCCTTAATAGAATAGCCTTGGGAAAACATTGAAACAAAAGAAGAAACTGCTGATAACCAGCGGTTTCTCCTTTTGTCTCAATATTTTCTGTGTCATATTTTACACAAATCCTATCTTTAATAACATCTATTTTGTCATTTTTGACAGTTTTTGAAGTGGATCACCCTAAAATTTTGTTGTTTGGGAAAACGTTAACACCATATTCAACAATTTTACATTTGAGCTTGGATCTGGAAAAAGGTCACTTATGACATCTTCCAACGACATAGATCCAGATCAGCCTGTGCATTCACACAATCTGATCCAGATCCATATTGTTCTCTAATAATCTGTGGCTCCATTGATGCAAGAAGTACTATGAACAAGTGATTGTGCGCACCAATCATGTCAATCATAATCAATTAGCCAGGATGTGGACAAAGAGCCCTAATAGCATTTTAGAAAACCAAGTTACTAAATCAATCTGTGGTCAACAGCTGTATAATAAGGACCCCAGGGTTCTCCACAGAATATTTTTAAGCTATAGTGGCCAAGAATCATACATATTTACCTAACAGGCAATGTTTGTGTAAATACAAATAACTGTGCATGACAACATTATGGGAAATGAAGAAATTGCTCATTATGAGCAATTTCTTCATTTCCCATAATGTTTTCAAAAGGGATAATCATACAAAAAATCAGGGTTCTCCACAGAATATTTTGAAGCCGTAGTGGCATTGGTAAACCTTGCAACACATTGTGTTCATGCAAATAATTGTGAATAAAAACATAATGGGAAAAGAAGAAATTGCTCAATTTGAGCAATTTCTTCTTTTCCCATAATGTTTTTATACAGGATTAGTACTTTTTAGTTTAAAAGAATGCCCCATTTATCAGTTTTTGACTTGAAATACCTCTAAATGTCTCTCTTTGGTGACCATTTTGAAGAAATTAAGCTGTGGGGTACTTTTGAAGCTGTAGTAGCATTACACTGATTTCCATGAAGCTGTAGTGGGGCCGATACAGCTTATCGGGCTGGGGAGAACACTGAAAATGCTCTATCTAAAACAGTTTTTGGCATGGAACACCTCAAAATCATCCTGTTTGGTGACCATTTTGAAGAATTAAACTGTGGGATACCTTTGAAGCTGTAGGGGCATAACACTAATTTACTTGAAGCTGTAGTGGGGCCGATACAGCTTACTGGTCTGGGGAGAACACTAGACCCGTACTGCTAATCACTGATGGATGGACCTTCACCTTTTCCCATAATAGAAAGGCTGACAATCCCCATTTACCTCTTTCCTTCAATTCTATACTAACGATTATGCAGGATCATCGAAAACAGGTCTTGTTTAAGAAAGGGTTAAAACCTTCACAATTTATTCCAGGTCTTGAACCTCTTACAGGGAAATTTGAAAATAATGAGTTAAGACAAGAGCCGTCATAGATTGATTATGCTCCCCGAATAAGTGTTTGTCACAAAATAAAAACTATCACACATTAAGCCCCCTTTTCCCATGACAGATTTTTTTGTACACACATTATGTATAGAATATGGTATAGAACATCCTATTTATCACATAAGCACAGAATTTCAATAAATTCTGCCCATTAGGTGAAGAGAAATTAGAGAAAAACTAATTTTTATACTAAGGCCCCTTTTTCCATGACACAGCTTCAAATTAAGAAACGGGGAAAAAGGTCCCTAGTTCACAAGTGAAGATTCATTGAATTTGGTCCAAGGGTTGCTGAGATCTGGCTGTGAACGGACGGACACATGGACGGACAGCATGGCAACTATATGCTCACCCGAAAACTTTTTCGGGGAGCATAAAAATGCTGGAGTTCAGGATTTCCTTAATCCAAAGTTTTCATGAAAAACAAAAAAGATGCGACCCGCAAAATTTTAATTAGACAAATTAACCTTTTCCAACAAAAATATTATGTTTTGGATTTCAAGGTGATGCAGAATGCACAATCTATGTTGATTTTAAAAACTGAATAAGATTCCATTAAGAAAATATTGTGGAACAAGAGCTGTCACTGTAAGATGACAATGCCCCCGACACCGCTTTGATCGTCATAAGGTCAAGGTCATCCAGGGGTCAAGGTCACCAAAGTATGTGCCTACAGAAAGGTAATGTACCAAGGAATGTTGTGGTAAAGTATGAAGCGAATATGTTTTAAGTAATAAGGAAGTTATGGCCAATGTTAAAGTTTTTGGACGGAATGACGGACGGACGGACGGACAGACGGACGGACAAGTCAAATTTATGATGACTCCCTATCGGGGGCATAAAAAGAAAATGTTTATAAACATTTTCTTGTTCACCTTCATGCATTTATGTTTTCTAAATTAGTGAGATTCTAAAACAGAAGTCATTGTTTGGGAAAGGGTTAGTATTGTATTGTTTACAGGGAAACAAGTCTAGCGGAGCCAATATCCATACTTTTTGCAATTGATCAAGTTTTAAAATCAATGTCTGCAATCAACAAATAGAAATTAAATCATAGGAGATAAGGTTGAAGTTTAATCATGGTGCAATATTAATGGCTTTTTCTTAAATTTGTTAAGATAAAGCAATTACTAAATTGACACCCCCTCAAAGAGGAAAAACGCTTAAAGCTTTTCCCAAACAATAATATGATAGATTTGTCTAATTTCAATACTGTCTAAATTCAATACTGTTGCAGCCTCGAATGTAATTACTTGGAATTGAAAATAAAGGTTAATTTGAATACATTGCAGTGAAAGGTGAAAAAGCTTATCATTATTCTATGAATTTTCCTCCTTTTTTCTACACGTACATATCATAGGTTCTTTGAAAAGAAAGGCTATATCAGGGAAGGGATATGTCCATCATATAGTTTAGTTTAGTTTATTGGGGTTTTACGCCCTTTTCAACTACCAGGGTCATATCGCGGCGGCTGGAGCACCTAACCGTGGGTTCCTGGTATTTCTCGCACCAGTACAACCACAATATCCAAACCGAGCCTCCAGCTGCTCTCTCACATAGATGATTCACACCCATTGGTGAGAGACAAATGACTTTTGTCAAATGTCAGAATGGATACTGGCCGAGCCGGGGTTCGAACTCGAGACCCCTGGATTGACATGCATCATACAGACACTCATTTAGAGAGTGCCTTCACTGATTCAAGATTTAAACCATTTTCCCCATGAAGACGTTTTTTAAAGCACCTTAGAAATACAGTTTCAGAAAACATTGAGGGAAATCAGCATTGAGATTTCAAGCTCTTATTTATCTTATCATATGCACCTCTTTACAATTTGGACTAGTCAATTATGTTGCTATTTGGGAAGGTTACAGAAAAATTTGCTGCATACCACAATCTGGATATTGAGAAGGATAACATTTATGTTCACAATAAATAGAACATAAAATATTGAGGCAAAAGGAGAAAATTGTGGGCTCTAGCCAAGCATTTATTTCTTTTGTCTCAATGTTTCCCCAAGCCTTTTCTATTAGGTGCATCAAAAGGTGTCACTGTTTGGGAAATGATTCATATAACAGAAATACAGGTAAGAGGGGGTGATGGCTTTTAAAAATGCAATATTTCATTTATCGTTCACCAAACCCTATGTTGTGGGTACTCATTTGAAGCGTCTCATCGAGACGATTCAAATGAGTACCCACAACATGGGGTTTGGAATTGAAATAACAAAGTTAGAATGTCTTCACCCCCGCTCATCTGTAGCTCTGTATTATCATACCTCTCAGAAATTCTGCCAATTCACCCAGTACGGTGTCATTGTTTTCACCTGTCCACTTTTTCACATAAAACCCGTTTTCTGGAGTCCGTTGAACAGCTTGTTTATCCCAGTCTATCATTATTACTTTGGATAAATCACGATTTAAATACCGTAAATCCTGAAATTTAAGAGAATATAATTGATTTGGATCTTCATTTTTTCTTTCCTAGAGTATGAATCTTGAAGATTTCCATTTTTTATTTTCAATTGGTTGTCATAAAATTGCCATCCACTTTCGACTTCTATCAGTCTGCAGGGTTCTCTGCAGAAAAGTTTGAAGCCGTAGTGGCATAGGTAAACCTTGGAAATATGTTGTGTTCATGCAAATAATTGTGAATAAAAACATAATGGGAAAAGAAGAAATTTCTCAATTTGAGCAATTTCTTCTTTTCCCATTATGTTTTTTTCACAATTATTTGCATGAACACAATGTATTTTTTATAAAGACTTAGTACATTTAAATTTATGAGAATACATTATTTATTAGTTTTTGACTTGGAATACATGTACCTCTAAATGTCTCTTTTTGGTAACCATTTTGAAGAAATTAAGCTGTGGGGTACTTTTGAAGCTGTAGTGGCATTACACTGATTTACATGAAGCTGTAGTGGGGCCGATACAGCTTATTGGGCTGGGGAGAGCACTGGTCTGTCTGCTTACCAAGAATATGTCAACCGCTTGATATTTAATATATAGCATAATATAACAGGGTTAGATGCTAACTTTCCCAATCAAGGAATCTGCTGGACTCTCATCCCTAGAACCTTAGGAGTCCAGGGGAAATTTAGGGAGTGCGAATTAAAAGTATACATATTGTTTTTACATGTATGGTGCCTATTAAATGCTTGGCATTGTCATTCTCATGTTAACAGACTTTATGGAAAACTAAAGGAGAGATACAGGACACATGATCCTGTAATTCAGAGCTTATTTATCATGTTGCGTCATTTTCTATTGATATGTCCGGCATCATTTCTTACGAGTCTGACAGACTCCCTAGCTTCATAATCAAGGAGTCCCGCCAATGCTTAGGGAGTTACAGACTTCATAACTCCCCTAAGTGTTGAACCTTGTATAACCCATTACCACACAGTGACGCCTTTTGACTCTCCACAAAAGAAAAGGCTTGGGAAAACATTGAGGTAAATGAAGAAATTGCTTGTGACAAGCAATTTCTTCATTTTCCACAATGTTTTCTAACCCAAAATGGAAAGATTTTCAAAATTATATCAACTTGAAATTGTCATCTGCAACACCTTTTAAAATGGAAGAGTCAAAAATTTTGTCGTCTGGTAATGGGTTAAAAGTGTTGAACCCTGTATAAATAAGAGGTCATAATGGAGACAGAGCCCAAGTTCAAAATTTCATATAATAAACCAAATTACAAGGGACAGAGCCAGTGACCCATAGCAATATTCAACATTCTTTTTTATTCTTCTTTTATATATAGGATCCGAAATCTTGTTAAAAGAATCCTTACAGCAATTGGGGCCACCATGTTTTTAAGTAAAATTAGATAAGGACCCATTCTCCTATATTAGCTTTCATACAGATCATTATGAAGATAGCAAAGAACAGTAAATGTTGATCATGAGTATAAACAGGCTGATCTGAATCCATGTTTGATAGGCCCTTTTCCCAGATTTCGACTCAACCCCTTCCCAAACGGCAAAATTTTAGGTTAGAATAATTCAAAAACTGCTACAGACAACAAAATGTGTGCTTAACCTTTTCAAAAAATGGCATTTTTTTTAAATTTTACAATTCAAATTCTGCTGCAAAGGACAAAATCAGTATTAATTCATACCAAAATTGGGTAATATTATGGCTCAGAAAATAATGAGCAATTTCTTCTTTTGTCTCAATGTTTTCCCAAGCCCATTTTCTCAGGGAAGTCAAAACCAGGTCTTGTTTGGGAAAGGGTTAACTGCTAATAAAGATTGGATTTATGTATAATATAGCACAGGAAATATTAAGGCAAAAGTTATCAGCATTTTCTTCTTTTGCCTCAATATTTTCCCAAGCTTTTATAAATAGGGTTGTCAAACCAGGTCTTGTTTGGAAAAAGGATAAATACGATTCTGCACGTATCAGGTAGGATTCATAAATGTTTGAGTAGTTCTTAACCTACCTTTATATGAACACCATCCTCATAATTTGTAGAATCTCTATATAATCTGTACATGATGAAGTTTTCTGGATCTGCCTTCGTAATGATTGGATCACCTGTCTGGAAAATAATTGAGTTTCTACAGGAAAATGAGAAATGCGCTGTGTAACTGCTAATTCCAACTTTTGGGACAAGAGCATTAGGTCAAACAATAGAGGAGTTTGCTTGAAATTTTAGAAATGTACAAAGATCATTCATAATTGAAATAAAGATAAAATTCTATATGTTAGCATTGAAAAGTCAAACAGAAGAAGTGAACAGCAAGAAACTTCCTTTGGATTTCTTTGTTTACTTTACTTTGTAGAACAAGATCATTGAATAGGAAAGAATTATCTATAGGCTAAAAATACTGGGTTTACCATCACATATTGATAAACCATTGGTGCTGTTATAAAATCCTGTAACTATTGCTTGAAGCAAGCTGTAGTTACAAGATTTTATAACAACACCTTCGAAATATTGTTTGTTTGTCCAAAATTATGTCACAATTACCTGGATAAAATTATTCTCAATTGAAATCAAACTATCTTCATCATCAGTTGTAATCAACCCGTTACCAAACAACAAAATTTTAGACTGGTCTAAATCCAAAGATGATGCAGACGACAATTTCAAGTGAATGAAATTTTTGAATTTTTTGGTCTTTTTACATAGAAAACATTGTGGTAAATGAAGAAATTGCTTGTCACAAGCAATTTCTTCATTTTCTATGATGTTTTCCAATGCAATTATCTTGTGGGGAGTCAAAAGGAGTCACTGTGTGGTAATGGGTTAATATCAGTATTACGAAAATAGTTTCTCACCATTCCAGATTCCTTTGTAAAGATAACAACCTCAAACAGTGGTGGTCCTATTGCCCTCAAAAATAAATCTATACCTGGTCTCTTTTTAAACCTCCAACCTGTCTGAAACTGTTAACAAAACAATACTTCTAAAATTTATGATATGGAAATAGGGGCCTTGTAGCAGAATCAACCAAACCGATAAATATATGGGAAACATTTAGCAGATGTGTACTCAACTATGGATTTTGTAGAATAATTGTCACTTCTTATTTGACCCTTTCCCAGGCAAGACCTTGTTTTCTATCTTTTATAAAACGTGCTTGGGAAGACATTGAGACAAAAGAAGACAAGAGCCGTCACAGACGGATTATGCTCCCCGAATAAGAGCTTGTCACAAAATAAAAACTATCATACATTAAGCCCCCTTTTCCCACGACAGCTTTTTTGTACAAACATTATTTTAACAATATGGTCTAGAACATCCTTTTTATTACATAAGTACAAAATTTCATTAAACTCTGCCCATTAGATGAAGAGAAATTAGAGAAAAACTAATTTTTACACTAAGGCCCCTTTTTCCATGATGCAGCCTCAAATTAAACAAGAGGACCATGATGGTCCTTAATCGCTCACCTGCACCTAGATAGAATGAAAGTCCCAATGTTGTCAACTTCAAGAGCACATAATTAAAGATGCAATATTATGATCCAGCTGAAAACTGCTTTCATAATCTTGAATGATCAATGTTTGTAGCTGTTACAGTAAAAACAAAGTGGAAGAAAACAACAATTTTGTCAAAGTCAAGGGCACGTAACTATGTTCTGATAAAGATATTCTCATTAACATTATGTCCAAGTTTTTTTTCGATAGGTTAATATTTATTGCTGTTTGAGAGAAAACAAAGTCAAAAACGACAATTTTGTCACCATCAAGGGCACACAACTCTGGGTTTTTTTGTCCGGTCAATCTGACAAATTAAAACATTTAAGATCTTATGGTCACCAACATTGCAACCAAATTTTGTCTTGATTGGTCCATATTTGTGTTTGTAAGAGTGAAAATAAAGTCGAAAACAGTAACTTTGTGAAATTCAAGGGCCAATAACTCTTGTTTTTCTGGTCAAATCAAGCTGAAAATTGAACTCATCAAGGATCTTATGGTCACCAACATTGTGGCCAAGTTTTGTCTTGATTGGTCATGCTACAGTGTAAACAAAGTCGGAAACAGCAATTTTGTCAAATTCAAGGGCACATAACTCCAGACTTCCTGCTCCTATCACACTGAAAATCAAACTCATCCAAGATCTTATAGTTACCAACATTGTGGCAAAGTTTTGTCTTGATTGGTCAATATTTGTGGATGCTAGTTTGGTAACAAAGTCAAAACTAGCCATTTTTGACGTTCAAGGGCACATAACTCCGGACTTCATAGTCCGATCTGACTCAAAATCAAACTCAGTCGAGATTTTATAGTCATACATATTTTGACCAAGTTTGCTTAAGATTGGTAAATATTTGTAGATACTAGAGAGGTAACAAAGTCAAAACTAGCCATTTTTGACGTTCAAGGGCACATAACTCCAGACTTCCTGCTCCGATGACACTGAAAATTGAACTCATGTAAGATCTTAAGGTTACTAACTTTATGGCCAAGTTTTGTTGTCATTGGTCAATATTTGTAGATGCTAGAGTGGTAACAAAGTCAAAACTAGCAATTTTGTCAAATTCAAGGGCACATAACTCCAGACTTCCTTCTCCTATCACACTGAAAATCAAACTCATCCAAGATCTTATAGTTACCAACATTGTGGCAAAGTTTTGTCTTGATTGGTCAATATTTGTAGATGCTAGAGTAGCAACAAAGTCAAAACTAGCCATTTTTGACAATCAAGGGCACATAACTCCGGACTTGCTAGTCCAATCTGACTCAAAATCAAACTCAGTCGAGAACTTATGGTCATACATATTTTGACCAAGTTTGGTTAAGATTGGTAAATATTTGTAGATACTAGAGTGGTAACAAAGTTAAAACTAGCCATTTTTGACGTTCAAGGGCACATAACTCCGGACTTCCTGCTCCGATGAAACTGAAACTCAAACTCATCAAAGATATTAAAGTTACTAACTTTATAGCCAAGTTTTGTTTTCATGGGTCAATATTTGTAGATGCTAGAGTGGTAACAAAGTCAAAACTAGCAATTTTGTCAAATTCAAGGGCACATAACTCCAGACTTCCTGCTCCTATCACACTGAAAATCAAACTCATCCAAGATCTTATAGTTAACAATATTGTGGCAAAGTTTTGTCTTGATTGGTCAATATTTGTTGATGCTAGAGTGGTAACAAAGTCAAAACTAGCCATTTTTGACGTTCAAGGGCACATAACTCCGGACTTGCTAGTCCGATCTGACCCAAAATCGAACTTGTCCAAGAACTTATGGTCAAACATGTTTTGACCAAGTTTGGTTAAGATTGGTAAATATTTGTAGATGCTAGAGTGGTAACAAAGTCAAAACTAGCTATTTTTGATATTCAGGGGCACATAACTCCGGACTTCCTGGTCCGATCTGAACCAAAATCGAACTTATCCGAGAACTTATGGTCATACATGTTTTGACCAAGTTTGATTAAGATTGGTCAATATTTGTGGATGCTAGAGTGGTAACAACAAAATGTGAACAGACGGACAGACGGACAGACGGACGGACGACGGACAAAAAGCGACCACAATAGCTCACCTTGAGCACTTCGTGCTCAGGTGAGCTAAAAACAGAGAAAAAAGTCTCTATGTATTATCCCAGGGAGTTCACATGTGAAGTTTCATTGAATTTGGTCCTAGGGTTGCTGAGATCTGGCTGTGGACGGACGGAAGGACGGACGGACAGCATGGCGACTATATGCTCCCCCGAAATTTTTTGGGGGAGCATAAAAATTCTGTTCATCAGAATTTTTCCTTTTGTCTCAATAGTTTTATGCTATTTCGCACACTCATACAATATTTATCAACCTCTATCTTGTTGTCTGCAGCAGCTTTTAATTGGACTGGTCTTATTTTGTCAATCTAGAAAGGGTTAACATAAAATGTATTGAACAATGAAATAATTTTGCTTTGTTGAGTGTCCTTTAGCTCCTTCCACAACAAGGTCTGGTTTGACATCCCTGATAGAATAGAAAGAAAACATTGAGGCAAAAGAAGAAAATTCTGATAGCCCATCATTTTGTCCATTTGCATCAAATTTTCTCTGTTGTATTGCACACATATCAAAACTTTATCAATATCAACTTTGTTGCATGCAGCAACATTGATATGAGACCACACTGTAATTGAGCTGTTTGGGAAAGGGTTAATGTAGAATACCCCTAATGAGATTCTTGCGACGTCATAATTATTCGGGTGATGTCGAAAACATTTCGGCGGTGGAACTTTCCACCGCAAAATGTTTTGGACCATGCCCGAATAGGTTTGGATATGTAATGATGACGCTCGAAGATGTCTGTCATTTCTATAACAATTGTATATTTAGGCTGTAGGTAGGGTTAGGTGAGGGGATCTGGTAGCAGCTTGTTTGCAATAGTTTATTTAGGCTGTAAGTGCATGTATTTCTAATTTTACCCGTTTCTAGACAACAAAACTTTAGATTCAGGTATGTAATTGACAATAATTTCAATGAAGTTTTCCATTTTCTGGTCTTTCTTGGAAGAAAACATTGTGGGAAATGAAGAAATTGCTTGTAACAAGCAATTTCTTCACTTCCCACAATGTTTTTCCAATACCATTTTATCTGTTGACAAAAAAAGCATCATTATCAGAAACTTACATTCCATTGTGGATGTACCAAGATGTCTGTCATTTCTATAACAATGGTATATTTAGGTTGTAGGTAGGGGTAGGTGAGGGGATCTGGTAGCAGCTTCTCACGGGATGGTTCTTTAGTCACCTTAAATGGACATAACATTCAAATTTCATTTTTTTAAAGTATGTCTTGATGCAAAGATTTGTTACTCTAATGCGTAGAAATGCTATCATTTTTTTTGAAGTTGTTATTTATAATCGAAACATACGCCTTTAAAGTTGAGACAGAAATGACAAATTTTATATAAATGTGAACTGTTGTCCACAACAATTTATTTAATTTTAGCACAAACATATATATTTCTCATAAACGGTTCAATCTTTTGGCTTAAAATTTTCAGAAATTCCATAAGAAATCTTGCTCTTTCAGATAAAAATAAAAGTAAAATTTATGAAAAATAAATGTGAAATGTCGCTTTAATTATTCTATTGGAATAATACAAATGAAAAGAAATTTTAACAGTTGTTGATGTGATATCACTTCATTCAGTGTTGCCATATATCACGGTGGGAATTGTGCATGATGGGATGGATAACGAATACGGACAAAATAATCTCGATTCTGGTAAGAATTTTTGCAATAACTTCCTTTTTTGTGCGTCAATTTTCAAAAGGTTTAATGCATGTACCCCACCTTACCGAGCTCTTTCATCGGATGTATGACATATTAGATAACTCGTGGTACTTTTTCCAAAATATTGTCCCAACCGACCAGAAAGCGAAATGGTAACGACTACGGCCAAATTAACCACGCTTCAGGTAAGCATTTGTGCAATAACTTTCTTTTTTTAGCGTCAATTTTCATGCAGTTTGTTGCATGTACTCCGTCTTACTGAGCCCTTTTCTCAGATGCATTACTTATCGGGAAACTCCTTGTACTTTTCTCAAACATTGATCCCAACCGACTAGAAAAATGACCTGGATTTTTTGTCGTTTTTCTAATCGGTTGGGATCAATTTTTGGACAAAGTACAAATATTCTTCAAACAAGGCATATATCTGAGGAAAGAGCTCAGTAATGCGGGGTACATGCAACAAACCGCTTGAAAATTGACACAGAAACAAGAAAATTATTGCACAATTTCTTACCTGAAGCGAGGCAAATTTGTCCGTATTTGTTATCCATCCCATCATGCACAATCCCCACCGTGATATATGAAAGAGACACAAAAGTGTAATAATTCATTTCCATAGTTTTCCATGGAATTGAAGGTAACAATCACTATAGGTCAATCCCCGTGGAGAGTTATCTTAAAAAAAAATGGACAAGTTTCCTCCCTCTAAGACCCCCCCCCCCCCACACACACACACACACACACACACACACACAATAGCCTACGGAAGTTTTCCTTAGAGGCAATAGGCGAAATTTTTAAATGGGGAACGGATGACTGTAAATCCAGTAAAATAAAATTCGTTCATTTTTATACGCCCGTCGAAGACGGGACATATTATGGGATCACCCGTGGCGTCCGGCGGCGTCCACTTCTTTGTCCGGAGCATAACTCTGTCATCTTAAGTCCGATTTACTTTAAACTTGGCAGTTATATTCTTCTCATCATTACGGAGTGCAATGCACAAGAACCATAACTCTACCTGACTTATTTTTTGAGTTATTGCCCTTTGTTTTTTTTTCATACTTGAATCTTGTCCGGAGTATATCTCTAAAAGTATAATAGTTAGGATCATGAAACTTTTTGGGTGTATAGATCTCACCAAGGGGGAGTGCAGTGCACAAGAACCATAACTCTACCTGGCTTATTTTTTGAGTTATTGCCCTTTGTTGTTTTTCATACTTGAATCTTGTCCGGAGTATATCTCTAAAAGTATAATAGCTAGGATCATGAAACTTCATGGGTGTATAGATCTCATCAAGGGGGAGTGCAGTGCAAAAGAACCATAACTCTACCTGGCTTATTTTTTGAGTTATTGCCCTTTGTTGTTTTTCATACTTGAATCTTGTCCGGAGTATATCTCTAAAAGTATAATAGCTAGGATCATGAAACTTCATGGGTGTATAGATCTCACCAAGGGGGAGTGCAGTGCAAAAAACCATAACTCTACCTAACCAATTTTTTGAGTTATTGCCCTTTGTTGTTTTTCATACTTGAATCTTGTCCGGAGTATATCTTTAAAAGTATAATAGCTAGGATCATGAAACTTCATGGGTGTATAGATCTCACCAAGGGGGAGTGCAGTGCAAAAGAACCATAACTCTACCTAACCAATTTTTTGAGTTATTACCCTTTGTTGTTTTCATACTAGAATCTTGTTCGGAGTATATCTCTAAAAGTAAAATAGCTAGGATCATGAAACTTCATGGGTGTATAGATCTCATCAAAGGGGAGTGCAGTGCAAAAGAACCATAATTCTACCTGGCCTATTTTTTGAGTTATTGCCCTTTGTTATTTTTCATACTTCATTTTTGTCCAGGGCATATCTCAAAAAGTATAATAGGTAGGACCATGAAACTTTTACCAACCTGCTCCCCCTTTCGACATAAAGCAGTGTTACGGGCGTATCTTGTGACTGTTTGACACCTTGTCATAGTTTTTGTTCCACTTATAACTTTGCTTTATTACTGTATATTGAATGCACTTTATGCGCTTTTACGCTGTATATTGAAT
This sequence comes from Fragum sueziense, assembly GCA_963680895.1. NCBI lineage: Eukaryota > Metazoa > Mollusca > Bivalvia > Cardiida > Cardiidae > Fragum > Fragum sueziense. The sequence continues at coordinate 55,402,571 of OY804593.1, forward strand.
GCACATGCGTCATCATTGTTTTCTCCGCATGTTTTGGGAGCCTCATTTTGATAATGTCGATTTGTTACTATTTTCAGTAACAATTCTCATGTATACAAAGTTAATTTCCCATAAACCCGTTGTTTGCCTCTAGAAGTTAATCAGAGTCTTCTCTGATGAATATTCGCTCTTTGTATAATTTGGATGTCGCTATTTACATCAGAGCACTGTCCCTTACAAAAACAAAAGAAAATTCCGACACAAGTTATGCCACTTTGTCGGACTTTTCTTTTGTTTTTGAATGTGACAGTGCTCTGTTGGAAATAGCAACATCCAAATACCAAGGAGCGAATTTTCATCAGAGAAGACTCGGATTACCAGAAGTGTTCTGCAGGTACGGACTAAAACATAAATGAAAGGAGTCTTTTGCCATAGATTTTTAGTTCCCTTCCGCCCTACCTTAACTTCATGGTTAAATCTTTGGTAACTTCTCATCACATATGCTATGGGAAATGGATCTGAAAAACAAAACAAAAGCTACTGGTAACTAGTCTATTTCCCACACAGACAAAATCTTTGGGAGGTCCAATTAAAGAGTCAAAGTAGATAGATCTAAGAATACGAAATAGTTTATTCTTACAGCACATAAAAGGGGATAAAGACATTCCAAATTTGTTCTCAAATCCAAAACCAATCATGTTGTGGAAACTCATTTAAATCACAACATGATTTGACTCAATTAGATGATTTGAAAGAGTACCAACAACACAGGGTTTGAAGAACAACAAATGTACTATTAAATTTTTAATTCTTTTACCTCCATTAATCTGTTAACTCTTATATAGCTGCTTTTCAATGAAAACCTTGTAACTGCAGCTTAATCAAGCTGCAGATACGAGGTTTTCATTGAAAAGCGACAATATAATCTGTAACATGATAGATCAGGATTCAGGAGTATGAGATAGGATATTTGCCGAGGCATGACTTGATCTCACTATCCCTAGATTAATAGTATAAATGTCTCAGAATGGTAAGTATTTTCTCATTTTTGCACAGTGATTTATATGATTTAACTTTCTGTTTTCAGTAATGAGTATTTTCACTTCTGCCCATTCTAAAAACATGCAGCTTTGAACATCCCAACAGATAAATGGGGGGTGACGGTTTTCAAAAATTGTTATTTCAAATCCAAACCCTATGTTGTGGGTACTCATTGGAATTGTCTCAATGAGACAATTCCAATGAGTACCCACAACATAGGGTTTGATAATCATTAAATGAAATATTGCATTTTGAAATGCTGTCACTCCCTCTTATCTAAAACTCTGGTCATAGGTTATGTCAATAATTTGGTACATGTACTACTACTTACAATCACTGCAGTTATCTTTAATCTGAAAATAGAATGCAAAGTGATGTAAAAATCTTTGTGACAATCAATTGGCTTGCCGCTTCATTAAACAAACTATTTAAACAAGAGCCGTCACAGACAGATTATGCTCCCCGAATAAGTGTTTGTCACAAAATAAAAACTATCATACATTAAGCCCCCTTTTCCCATGACAGCTTTTTTGTACAAAAATTATTTATAAAATATGGTCTAGAACATCCTATTTATTACATGAGCACAAAATTTCATTAAATTCTGCCCATTAGATGAAGAGAAATAAGAGAAAAACTAATTTTTACACTAAGGCCCCTTTTTCCATGACGCAGCCTTGAATTTACAAACGGAGGAAAAAGTCTCTATGTATTGACCCAGGGAGTTCACATGTGAAGTTTCATTGAATTTGGTCCAAGGGTTGCTGAGATATGGCTGTGGACGGACGGACGGACACACGGACGGACGGACGGACAGCGTGGCAACTATATGCTCCCCCGAATTTTTTTCGGGGAGCATAAAAAATTAAATCATCCAAACTAGTGTATAACACCATGGCATACTAACACCATATTGTGAACTGACGGACCAATGGACAAAAAGTGACCGCAAATAGCTCACCATAGGCCAGATAATTAAAGCATTATGATTTACCTCTAATTGATAAAGCTATTTCACCTTGTTATTAATGCAATGAATCATTTACTAGAGGTTGCCCTGGCTACCTTCCGAACAAGTATGCAGAATACTCATTACTGTGATATTTTTTGTTTACAAAGTAAGACTAAGACCTTAACCATTTTGTGGCCACGGCCTTAGCGCAATTTGGTAGCTCATCTGCCTCTCCCTAAAAAGGTCCCGGGTTCAATACCCGGTCATGGCAAATATCTTTCCTGGCAAAAATGTCACCCATCAATGGTATGATATCTTGAACCTATATGGGCGAGCAGCTGAAGGCTCTGTTAAAATGTTGTGGTAGTACTGGTATGAGAAATAACAGGAAGTTGAAAACCCATGGTTAGGTGCTCCAGCCACCATGATATGACCATAGAAGTTGAAAACGGTTTAAAACGCTAATAAACCAAACCTAAACCCTTTCCCAAACAAGACCTGGTTTTGACATCCCTGATAGAAGGGCTTGAGAAAACATTGAGATTAAAGGAAAAATGCTGATCATCAGCATTTTCTCATTTTGCCTCAATATTTTCTGTGCTATATTGTACACAAATCCTTACTTTTTCACTCTGAATTTTGTTATCTACAGCAGCTTTCAAATCGGACCCCCTTAACCCATTTATGCCTGAATTTTTATTTTAGGAAAAAACAGAGAAAACAATGAAAACCACTTGAAAACAAAAAGTTAGGCTTTAATTTTGTGAAACTTGAATGAAAAAGTATGATTTTGTACAAAAACATTTTTGTACACTAAAGTGGACGCTAGGCACGTATGGGTACATGTAAGATTACTTATATTTTCCCCCTAAAACTATAGTTTCCATCTTGAAATTTGCAAATATATGAAAACAATTTGTTAATTATACCCCCAGCTACAAATTAGATGGGGTATATTGGTTTCACCATGTCTGGCTGTCTGTCTGTCCGTCCGCCCATGCATCCATCCGTAGACTTTTTTTGTTTCCGTGCTCTAACACGAGAACCATTTTACCTAGTGTAATGATACTTTACTCAGTAGTTGCCCATGACCCAAGGAGGTGCCTAATGTTTTTGGGTCATGAAGGTCAAAGGTCAAGGTCACAATTGAACTTTGTTTGAAATCCGTTTCCGTGCTCTATATCAAGAACCGATTGACCTTGAACCATTAAACTTAACTCAATTGTTGCCCATGACCCAAGTAGGTGTCTATTGTTTTGGGGTCACGAAGGTCAAAGGTCAAGGTAACAATCGGACTTTGTTTGAAATCCGTTTCCGTACTCTAAGTCAAGAACGGATTGACCTTGGACCATGAAGATTAATTCAATTGTTACCAATGACCTAAGGAGGCGCCTTAATGTTTTGGGGTCACAAAGGTCAATGTCACAATTGGGCTGATCTATCTTCCTTCATCTTCCAGCATATAGATATAACCACGTTTACTGTATATTTTCTTCATAAAATTGAAAATTATGTTGTTACTATACAAAGAATTTACAGGCACCCTCTCAGTCCTAGCGTCCACTTTTGTGGACAAAATTATATATTTCTATAAAACTATGAAAACATATCATTTTTCTCTGGAAATTGTATCTGCAGTTACCTACAGATGAGGAACATTACAGAATAGTAATGAAACAAGAAATATAAAAAAATAAAGGAAATATACATACCCTTTTTCACTACCCATTTTCAAGTCTTTTTTTTCTCAGTAAAATCACTCCCTTCTCTTATTATATTCACTTTTACTGATACATTTATTGCTAAGGAGCACTTGGATCAGCGTTCCCCTGATTATCAATGGATTATCAATATAAACAAATGATGAGAACCAGAGATAAAACATATAGGTAAGCATCTACTTACAGATAAAGTCCAGTGTCGTCTTAAGTGGACGCTAGGCACAAATGGGTTAAAATTTGTTGTTTGGGAAAGGGTTAGTACAATGTATGTTTCTTGGCAAAACTAAAGATACTTAGAGTTGGATACAATGAAAATGATTATAACCACTTTATTCCATTACCACATGATGACGCCTTTTGATGCCCTGCAAGACGAAGGCTTTAGAAAACATTGTGGAAAATGAAGAAATTGCTTGTGACAAGCAATTTTTTCATTTCCCACAATATTTTCTACTCAGAAAGGCCAAAAATTGTAAAATCATGTTCACTTGAAAATGTGTCGTCTGCAACATCTTTGAATTTGGACATGTACAAAAATTTTGCTATTTCGTAATGGGTTATACTCACAACTTGTCCTTCAGCATCTAAATCTGGAGCTCCTGAAAAAGACAAAACAAGAGCCGTCATAGAACGGATTATGCTCCCCATATATGTGTTTGTCAAAAAAAAGCTATCATACTTTAAATACATGTACTAAAACAAGAGGGCCATTGGCCCTGAAGCGCTCACCTGATATAATATAACTTTTTGTATACCAATTTTCAGGTTGATTGGACAAAAAATGTGACCTCTAAAGTGCACACAAGGTTTTACAAAGATTTTACCTCATGACCTAGTTTATGACCCCAGATGACCCAATTTCGACCTTGTCCGAGAATTGATCAAGACAATCATTCTGATCAATTTTCAGGTTGATTGGGCAAAAAATGTGGCCTCTAGAGTGCACACAAGGTTTTCCTAAGATTTGACCCTGTGACCTAGTTTCTGACCCCAGATGACCCAATTTCAAAGTTGTCCGAGATTTTAACAAAACAATTATTCTGAGCAAATTCCAGGTTGATTGGGCAAAAAATGTGGCCTCTAGAGTGCACACAAGGTTTTTCTAAGATTTGACCCCGTGACCTAGTTTTTGACCCCAGATAACCCAATTTCAAACTTGTCTGAGATTTTATCAAGACCATTATTCTGATCAATTTTCAGGTTGATTGGGCAAAAAATGTGGCCTCTCGAGTGCACACAAGGTTTTTCTAAGATTTGACCCCGTGACCTAGTTTTTGACCCCAGATGACCCAATTTCAATCTTGTTCGAAATTTTATCAAGACAATCATTCTGAGCAAATTTCAGGTTGATTGGTCAAAAAATGTGGCCTCTAGAATGCACACCAGGTTTTTCTAAGATTTGACCCAGTGACCTAGTTTTTGACCCCAGATGACCCAATTTCGCACTTGTCCAAGATTTTATCAAGACAATCATTCTGAGCAAATTTCAGGTTGATTGGGCAAAAAATGTGGCCTCTAGAGTGCACACAAGGTTTTTCTAAGATTTGACCCCGTGACCTAGTTTTTGACCCCAGATGACTCAATTTCGAACTTGTCCGAGCTTTTATCAAGACAATCATTCTGAGCAAATTTCAGGTTGATTGGGCAAAAAATGTGGCCTCTAGAGTGCACACAAGGTTTTTCTAAGATTTGACCCCGTGACCTAGTTTTTGACCCCAGATGACACAATTTCGAACTTGTCCGAGATTTTATCAAGACAATCATTCTGAGCAAATTTCAGGTTGATTGGGCAAAAAATGTGACCTCTAAAGTGCACACAAGGTTTTACAAAGATTTTACCTCATGACCTAGTTTATGACCCCAGATGACCCAATTTCGACCTTGTCCGAGAATTGATCAAGACAATCATTCTGATCAATTTTCAGGTTGATTGGGCAAAAAATGTGGCCTCTAGAGTGCACACAAGGTTTTCCTAAGATTTGACCCTGTGACCTAGTTTCTGACCCCAGATGACCCAATTTCAAAGTTGTCCGAGATTATAACAAAACAATTATTCTGAGCAAATTCCAGGTTGATTGGGCAAAAAATGTGGCCTCTAGAGTGCACACAAGGTTTTTCTAAGATTTGACCCCGTGACCTAGTTTTTGACCCCAGATAACCCAATTTCAAACTTGTCTGAGATTTTATCAAGACCATTATTCTGATCAATTTTCAGGTTGATTGGGCAAAAAATGTGGCCTCTCGAGTGCACACAAGGTTTTTCTAAGATTTGACCCCGTGACCTAGTTTTTGACCCCAGATGACCCAATTTCAATCTTGTTCGAAATTTTATCAAGACAATCATTCTGAGCAAATTTCAGGTTGATTGGTCAAAAAATGTGGCCTCTAGAATGCACACCAGGTTTTTATAAGATTTGACCCCGTGACCTAGTTTTTGACCCCAGATGACCCAATTTCGCACTTGTCCAAGATTTTATCAAGACAATCATTCTGAGCAAATTTCAGGTTGATTGGGCAAAAAATGTGGCCTCTAGAGTGCACACAAGGTTTTTCTAAGATTTGACCCCGTGACCTAGTTTTTGACCCCAGATGACTCAATTTCGAACTTGTCCGAGCTTTTATCAAGACAATCATTCTGAGCAAATTTCAGGTTGATTGGGCAAAAAATGTGGCCTCTAGAGTGCACACAAGGTTTTTCTAAGATTTGACCCCGTGACCTAGTTTTTGACCCCAGATGACACAATTTCGAACTTGTCCGAGATTTTATCAAGACAATCATTCTGAGCAAATTTCAGGTTGATTGGGCAAAAAATGTGGCCTCTAGAGTGCACACAAGCCAAAGGTTGACGGACGACGGACGACGCACGCCGGACCACGGACACAGCGGTATCACAATACCTCACCATGAGCACTATCGTGCTCAGGTGAGCTAAAAAAGGCTTAATGTATGGATGATACATCAAGCCTTTTTTTTTTTAGTACATGTATTTAGATTCAAATTTTAAATGACATTTTAAATGTACAATGTTTCAGGCAAGTCACGCATTATCCATGCAGTCACCAGTCTCACCAGAACCTTTGCATTTAGCCTAAACAATCCGGGGATTTCCGTGATCCCGGTGATCAGTACTCTCTCAAAAAAATAATGGGACAAAACAACCACAAATCATTGTTATGCAGGCACACCGAACAATCGATAAAGTGTTTTCTGTATGGTAGTTGCAAGAGTCTGTTTCTTCTTGTCATTTTTAAAAGCGCTTTCACAATATAAATCTTTAATAGTGAATGCAAGCGTTTTTATGTCAGACACTGACAAGATGACCTGTGCAGCGCCACCGACTGAAACAGAATTGAACATCTATATATATTCTTGTATCAATTGTCGTTTAGAAAATCAATCGTCATTTAGAAAATGTTCCACTGTAAAAATTTAACGCATACATTATCATAACTGGTTCAGTCTTAGAAATTTGATTTAAAAATATCACAACCAGTCAACAGTCAAGTTTCATAGGCACTTAGGTATTCTCGCTATTGGTTTTTCATTCCGAAGCAAGACAGACCTGAAAAATGGCGAATAAAAAAATAGATACCGACGCTGCGAATTAGACACGGTCGCATAATCGTAAACACACAATTTTTTTAACCCCTTAACTGTGTAAGTCGTAACAAGACATCTGATTGCAGGAGATATCCAATTGCCCCAATCAGGTTTGTTGAGCATTACAAGTAATTACACAAAAAATGATTGTATGGTTGTTGATAATTTGGGCCCCAGGGGGCCGTATAATCAACAATCATACAATTATTTTTTGCGCAAGGCTAATTACATGTAACAACAAACCTGATTGGTCCAATCTGATTTCTCGTGCATTCAGATGTTTTGTTACACAGTTTACACAAAAACGTGGTCGTAAGATCGTTAATAATACGGGCCCCAGGTCTTGTTTGGGAAAGGTTTAAACACAGATAAAATGAGATGTCACTGCAAATGCTCATTACTTTGTGGCATAATTGCGATTTTTACACTCTGTACAAATATTATGATCATTCATCATGTTTGAGAGGGTCTTCTTGCGAGAGAATTTATCTTTTTGCTAGTTGTTCCAAAAGGCACTGACTGTCACTTGCTGAGCTGCAAATTAGTCTTAATTTTGGGGGAATTTAGGCCTAGACCTGTAGATGAAATCTGAGCGGTGCCAGTAGACATTTTCCACAAACTGACCTGACGTGTAAACAGTACAAATACCAAGTGTCACAGCGCTAGCTGCAGCTACACGGGGTAAATACTTCATGAATTTACTCTTCTTTGCATCATCTTTCTTTTCTTTCTCGCCGGTCTCAGACTGACTTTCTGAACTGGCAGCTCCGGTCGAAAAACTGCTCGACGCAAGTCTCAACTTATGGTCTGTACTGATTGGCTTTAAACAAAGAACACATTTGTTTTCAACGACTTTTGACAGTTTAACAATCTGATTCAATCGCATGGAGGTCATGAGCGCTGCCATTTTGGATAATTCGGATGACTTCTACACCGATCGCTTTCTATCGTTTTCGACCACTCTACTCAAGTACATCAAAACTTAACCCATTCCCGCACAGTGACACTTTTTTTTAACACCGCTTCAAGATAAATTTGACAAGTCTTAAAATGTGCCGTTTGATAATGGGTTAATTTATCGATTGATTGATTAAGTGACTTATTACTTGAACTATTGATTCAATGATGTCTCAATTGCTTGATTTCTCGATTGATTGATTGATTGATTGATTGGTAACACAGATCCAGTCTTGCTCTGTTGATTTTTTTTTTCAGAAAATGGACAACCTTAACCCACTACCAAACAGAACCATTTTAAAAGATATTGCAGACGACAATTTTCAGTAAATTAAAATAGGCCTACAATTTATTGTCTTTTAGGGAAGAAAACAATATATGAAAAAATTGCTTGTCACAACACACATTGTTTTCAACAGACTCTATCTTAAGAGGAATCAAAATAGGCATTGGATGGTAATGGGTCAAGTCAGAAAAAGTAGGAAAGTAGGCCTATTGTGAGAAGTGAAAACATTTCGGGTAAAGAAGCTTTGCATCAGCATTCAATGCTTTCTGTAGTTATAATGTACCCAACTTTCATCTTAATTAGCATTAATTTTCTCTCTATGACAGCCCAGGTAAAGTTGAAGCACATTTTACCATTGGTATGGACCACAATTTCCCAAGCAAGACCTGGCGTAGACGTTGTTGTAGAAACGTATTTGGGGGGAAAAAGAAAAGAAAAAAGAAAAGAAAAAGAGAACAGAAATTATTGAGAGCATGCAATTTGCCCGTTTTCCAAAATATTTTCTACACATTTAGATCTAAATAGACTAGGCCTACATAACAATTTCTACTTTGAAAATTATTTTTGTTACCAGCAACTTCTTTTCCTGAGACTCATTTATCAAATTGGTGCACTTAAACATTACAAATAGCCGGATTATAGCCCATTACCAGACAGCAAAATTTTGGACTGTTCCAAATTCAAAGATGATGCAGATGGCAATTTCAAGTGAATATAATTTCACATTTTTTGGATTTTTTTGGTCGAAAACACCGTGGGAAATGAAAAAATTGTTTGTAACAAGCAATTTCTTCATTTTCTACAATGTTTTCCAAAGCCTTTATCTTGAAGGGCTTCAATAGGCATCAATGTTTGGGAACCATTTCCAAACAGTAAGCTGCTGCTGACGACAAAATGGGTAAGATTTGTGAGTAATATAACACATGAAATGGGAACTGCTGGGGCAAAAGGAGAAAATGCCTCCCTACCAGCATTTACTTTTGCCTCAATCTTTCCATACTTTTCTTCAACATAACAATGTTTAAACCAGGTTGATGCTGGATGTAGGATAATCAGCATTTTTCCTTTAACCCATTACCAAACGACAAAATATTAGGGCTGTCCAAATTGAAAGATTCTGCAGACGACAATTTCAAGTGAATAGAATTTTTAATTCTTAAGTCTTTTTGGATGGAAAACATTGTGGTAAATGAAGAAATTGCTTGTCACAAGCAATTTCTGCATTTTCCACCATGTTGTCCATGGCCATTATTTTGTGGGGAGTCATAAAGAGTCATAAAGAGTCATTGTGTGGTAATGGGTTAAATTAGATCAAAATTTCTGTGTTTTTATGTACGCAAGTGCCATAATTGCTTGCACCCATATTTTTGTCAGCAGTTTACTAATTTGGATAGACTAAAATTTCGTTTGGGAAAGTGTAAACCGATATATTAAATGGCAGCATACTTGATCTGTCCAAGTTCAAAGAACTTGCAGACGACTTAATCAAGTGAATGGAATTTTGAAAGACAAATTTGTCCTTTTTGGTTTGAAAAAAATGTGGAAAGTATTTGCTTGGCGCAAGCAATTATTGCTTCATTTTCCACAATGTTATTTAAAGTCTTATGAGGAATCATTATGCATAAAAAAGGGGGGGGGGGTAACTTGCATTCATAGATAATAGAGTTTCCCTTGGTTGCAATAATGTAACCGCAGCCTTTTTGAATTTTGATCTGGGTTTCGGTTACAATTCCTTCCTATTTGTTGCAATGGAGCAGGTGCTAGAATGATTCATTCCAGCAAGTTCAGCATGGTCAAACTTCAAAATTAAGTTATGGAATGTAGTAAGAGTGTTACCTGACAACAGGTTAACCATTTTTCTGTCAATCCAGCGTGGTTTTATGTTGAAAACACTTTCAAATAAAGCTCAATTTAATTTTGTAGCGGAGTACCCACCCATTTTATTCTACTGGGACTTTAATTTTCCATTGGAAGAAAATTTGAAAACAATTCTTGTTGATGAGTTTTAACCGAATTTGTGACATGGAATATGATTATATAGGATTTACTTCTGGTAATGTATGTTTATATTTTCGCCTTTTTTGTCTTGCTCCAAAGAAGTAAGAGAGTGGACTCGTAGCCAAAAACCAATACCCATGATTAAGTTCGTGGCTGCGACATCGCAGCTAAGTTTCCCCCTTTTAGCAAGGAACCACAGTATTAGAGAGCATGGCTCTCTTATTTTATCATGTTTAAATGTACTTTACATGTACTTTACAAACCGCACAACGAAAATAGTTCCTCCCAAACAAGACAAAAAGATCTAAATGACAATTAGAATAGTCTACGTGTCAAATGTGACATAATATAACATAGATGGCATGTATGATCTAAGCAAAAAATCAAGTATTAAACAAGTCTTAAATAAAAAAGAGATCTGAGTAGTAATTTGCCATTCACAATTGGGTCATGCAGGTCATGCGATCAAGTCATGTAGCCTAAATTTTGGACAGTGCAACTGGTCCAAAAATAGAATCACATTCCGCAGACAGAAATTCTACTAGTGGGTGTCTATCTGAGTGTATTTATTGTAAAGTTTGTGCTGTTTGGTGATAGTATGTTGTGTCATGGATAAAGGAGGCATTAGAGTAAATTTCCTATTAACTCATCTTCTCACACATTTATGAATGGATTGATTTGAACTTATCCTTTCCCAAACAAAACTTTGTTTTAATGTATCTATAAGAGAAAGCTTTGGAAATTATTGAGGTAAAAGAAGAAAATGGTGATAGGTTTGGTGATACTATATTGCATCACAGAAAAAGAGGCTTCACTTTATTGTCAATACATTTTTAAAACACACTCCTCCATTTATGGTTGAATTTGTAAGAAACTATGACGGACAGTTCCTCATTATGCAGCCCTTTGAATGAAGTCATGCTTTGGTGACGTTTAGGTGCGCCTTCTTTTAACCCATTACCCATTTCCACACAGTGACTCTTTTTGACACCCACAGGAAAATAGCATCAGAAAATAATGTGGAAAATGAAGAAACTGCTTATGACAAGCAAATTCTTCATTTCCCACAATGTTTTCTATATAGAAAGACAGAAACATGTAAAATTTCATTCAGTTAAAATTGTCGTCTGCAACATCTTTGGATTCGGGACAGTCTAAAATTTTGCTGTTGGATTAAAATGTTTTGTCAATACAGCTCCACCTATATTCATGGATTGTTTTGCATGAATTATGTTACCATGCAATATTGTCACAAGATTTCATGTTGTGTCAAACATGCTCTCAGTACTTTCAGTACTTTGATTTCATCTTTCTATCAAATCCTTTCCAGAACAGCCCTGGTTTTGACATACCTACAAGAAAGAATACATATAACACTGAGACGAAAAGAAGAAAAGGCTTATAACCAATATCTTTCCTTTTTGTCTCAATATTTTCTTTGCTACATATTTAGCATTAAAACTAGAAAAGGGATTGAAAACATTGAGACAAAAAGAAGAAAATACTCATGACCAGCATTTTCTCCATTTGCCTCAGTATCTTTTTTTAGTTTTTATGCCAGATTTTGTACAAATCCTGTACTTATGGCCACCATTAACCCTTTCCCAAACGGCAAAAAAATGGTTTTAATTTGAAAACTGCTCGAATTGACAACAAAATGAAACTTGACAAGGATAGCATTTCCATAACATTTAGCACAGAAAATATTGAGTCAAAAGGAGAAAATGTTGATTATCAACATTTTCTTCTTTTGCCTCAATGTTTTCCCAAACCTTTTTTATCAGGGACGTCAAAATTTGTCTTGTTTGGGAAAGGGTTAAATTATGGACAGTTTCATTTTTGCTGTTTTGGAATATAGGGCTAAATCGACATCGACTAACATCAAAATGGTTGTATGTTTTCATATTAGATCGTAGCACCGACGGATAGACATATGGATGGTAAAATGATATGCGCACTGATCTTTCAAGGTTTTTAACATGAAATAAAATGAAATGTTTTGACGCCCCTCATAGATGGGTCTTGGTAAAACATCGAGTATTTTCTCCTTTTGCCGCTATAATTTGCATGTTGTAATGCAATTATACGATCAGAATGTCATTTTGTGGTCTGCAGTACCCTTTGAATTAACCCATTCCCACACAGTGGCGCTTTTTGACGCTTCAAAGAAATATACTTCAGAAGGAAAATGAAGAAACTGCTTGTACCAAGCAATTTCTTCATCTTCCACAATGTTTTCTAACCCAAAGTGGAAAGATTTTGAAAATTTCATTAACTTGAAATTGCCATCTGCAACACCTTTCAAGTTGGAACTGTCCAAAACTTTGCTGTTTGGTAATTGGCTAAACCACCCTGAAATTTTGCCGTTTTGGTAAGGGTTAAATACCTACTATACTGTATAGAAAGTCGGTGTACTGAGGTAGAAATAGTCATTTCTACGTGGAAAAGAGGAGACAATACTTGAAAACATAATGGATATATTTGTGACAATTATTTTAGCTTCTATCCTGCCGTTTCTTCTGTGCGTGTACTTGTTCGTATACAGAAAGAAGCGCTCCACTGCCATAGGCAGACCCTTACCAGGGCCAGACAAAGTTCCTGTAGAAATACTGAGCGGGGATATGGTTGCGACGCTAGAGAAATTAAGTGAACTAGCTGTTATGTATGGGGATATTTACAAGCTTAATGTGTATGGTAAAACTTTGGTTTACGTGAATTCTACGGAAACTTTACGTAAGCTGTTTACAACGTCGCCGTATCATGACGTCATGAACGACCGTCCGCCGTCGTTTCACGTTTCTAATTTCTACAAAGGTGAAGAAAGTACGGCGTTTAATGAACGAGGAAATGATCCGATACACAAAGGTAGGTTTTGCCAATGGTGTCAAACATAAAGAACAGATTTTTGTACAATATCGCAAGAAAATAATGAGACAAAATGCGTAATTGCCGATCAACAATATTTTTTTCTCTTTTGCTTCAGTGTGTTTTTCAAGCTTTGTTAATTTGGGCCGTCAAAATCAGTTTTGTTTGAGAAATAAACGCGTATTTGCGAGAAAGTATTGAAAATAAAAAAGAATTAAATACTGGTAATCCTTAATTAATGCCCTTTTTCTAACTTATTCCTCTGAATTTCTGATTCATCGAAACTAAATTGTCATGCTGATTCGCTTACGCTATATGTCACGACGGGAAGTCACATGGCATAACTTTTTTTCAGAGAATCGCCATTGATTTTGTTAATAGTTGATCGATTTGAATATGGGTTGTTTGCCATATACTGTAGTTTATATACAACTCTATAAATGGGCATTATGGCGATAAAAGTGGCAGTCTATCGAAAGTGTATAAAAAATGTTAAATGATGAAAATATTTTTTTCTGATATCTTTTTTACTGTTTTGCATCCGATTATCTTTTGAAAATAGCGCATGGTTGAGTTGTCTCAAAAATATTTTATTATAATTTGATAAAGACGACTGAACAATGTCTTAAGTAGACTACAGCATAGTCGGTCACGTTCGAAAATGTCGCAACTAAAGCTTGATTAAGCTGTAGTTACGGCATTTTAACGTAGCCGACGTAATCTACATGTAAGTCAGTATACGCCTACATGTCTATAATTAAATCTACCATCCATGACTATGCATAAGAGCATTAACTTTAAAATTGTTTCCCCCTCGACCCAGACTGGTACAAACGTACTAGTTAACTGTATAAGCACATCGTAAGTGATAAATGCAAATGAGACCCGTCATGCGAAAAAGGACAATCTTGGAGCCGATAAAACATTGTCTCACAAGTCTAATCCTACGGATTTTCAAACTACAGTCGACACTCGTTGTGTCGAAGTCGAAGGGGCCGTCAAAATACCTCGACATATCCGGAGTTCGACTTATCCAATTTTGTTCGGCTTCGATAAAGTTAATATTTGACCGTTTTTGAAAGTAATCAAGTACGATTATTATTGAAATATTGGAGGAAAAGGAAAGAAATTGCTCGTTTCGAGCAATTTCTATCCTTTTCCTACTATATTTCAATAGCTATATTGAGTTCAAAATTATTTTGTTTGAAAAAAATATGTCCATTGATGAGGACTGGACCAGATTTAAACATTGACTTAAGCGAAAATTCGACTTATCCGATGTCGACATAACGAGTGTCGACTGTACTTTAATATGTCAGCGCCTATGTGATGCATAATTCTCATAATCTGGTGAAAGTGAGGCATCAAAGTAGCCAGACGATAGGCTACTCCGTAGAATAATATTAGACTGGTACAGACAACGAATAGAATCTTTCATACTACTTTTTATCGTACCGTAATAGGCTTCGATTTTCCGTGTGAACAAATACGTAATCGTCACGCCTCACTGGTCTAAAAATAGATTGGGAATCCCTTATCGTACAAATATGGCTGTGAATCTCGCGAAGATTTTCCACCTTCAACTTGCCGGAGATAACATTCTAAGAGCTTGATTGCTGTAATCATTTGTTGAGAAACATTCTAATAGCATTAGGTTTTTTCGTTTAACAAATACGTCATCGTCACGCCTCACTGGTCTAAAAATAGATTGGGAATCTCCTATCGTACAAATATGGCTGTGAACTTCGCGAAGTTTTTCCAAGTTCAACTTGCCGAAGATGACGTTTTAAGAGCTTGATTGCTGTAATCATTTGTTGAGAAACATTCTAATTCAGTGTTAAGAAGGTTGCTGCACTGTCGTGTACTTTTAAAGATCGGTAACTATGAAATAAGCAGTTTTAAAACAAGTAATGTTTACACATACGGTCCAGTCATGGCTTCGTCGTGTCGCTCGTGCGTACTCGCTTACCCTTTCCAAAACGTCAAAATGTCATGTTTGGCCAAATTGAAAAAAGTCTGCAGATGACAAAACGGATGTGAATACTTTTAGTGTTTTATCTCAGAGAAAATATTGAGACAAAAGAAGAATGATCATCAATATCCAAAGAAATTATTCACACTCTTTTTGTCTGCTGAGCAGGCCTCTTCAATTTGGTCGATCATCATTTTCTTCTTTTGCCTCAATGTTTTCCCAAGAATTTTCTGTTGGGGACGTCAAAACCGGTCTTGTTTGGGAAATGGTTAATATAGAAAAAAAACTAGAATTTGTCGCTGAATGTGATTTGATATCCCCAAAGGCTTTCACTATGTAGGCCTACAACAAAGGGCAATATATCACAAAATAAGAAAGGTAGAGTTGTGCTCCTTGTGTGCTGCACTTCTCCTTGGTGAGATCTATCTACCCGAGAAGTTTCATGATCATAGCTTCTCTACTTTCAGACTTTTCGATGTTTTTTTCTGGTTTAGCTACTGAGGAATCTATAGAAAAAACGTTTGTCATTTCTGGTCTGTCTCCGTCTCTGGAAGCAATCTTGTATGTAGCATATGCGCAATGTTTCGTAGTTTTAGTTCCCGCATGCATTATCTATGATCGACCTATATCTCGCTTGAAAATAATATTTTTTTGCTAACACTGTTACGAAAAAAATGTCCGATTCATGACCGATAAACAAAATATTAGACTGGTACCCGGCAAACGTTGTTGGGGGTTTTCCCATTAGAAATCTATTTTTAGCACAAATTGGCGCGAAAATTGTTCGCTATTCCGAGTTGAGAAGGTTGCTGCACTGTCGTGTACTTTTTAAGATCGGTAACTATGAAATAAGCAGTTGACAAGTAATGTTTACACATACGGACATGTCCTGACTTCATCGTGCCGCTCGTGCGTGCTCGCTTACCCTTTCCAAAACGACATAATGTCATGTTGGGCTAAATTGAAAAAAAAGTCTGCAGACGACAAAACGGATGTGAATATCTTTAGTGTTTTATCTCGTAGAAAATATTGAGACAAAAGAAGGATGATCATCAATATCCAAAGAAGTTATTCACACCCATTTTGTCTGCTCGATTTTGTCAATCATCATTTTCTTCTTTTGCCTCAATGTTTTCCCAAGAATTTTCTGTTGGGGACGTCAAAACCGGTCTTGTTTGGGAAAGGGTTAATATAGAAAAAACTAGAATTTGTCGCTTGATACCCCATAGGCTTTCACTACAACAATGGGCAATCTAACTCACAAAATAAGCAAGGCAGAGTTATGTTCCTTGTACGTTGCACTTCTCCTTGGTGAGATCTATCTACCAGAGAAGTTTCATGATCATAGCTACTTTACTTTCAGACTTTTCGATGTTTTTTCTGGTTAAGCTGCTGAGGAATCTCAAGAAAAAACGTTTGTCATTTCTGGTCTGTCTCCGTATCTGGAAGCAATGTTGCATGTTGCATATGCGCAATGTTTCGTAGTTTTAGTTCCCGCCTGCATTATCTATGATCGACTAATATCGCGCTTGAAAATAACATTTTTTTGCTAACACGGTTACGAAAAATTGTCCGATTCATTGACCGATAAACAAAATTTTCGACTGGTACCCGGCAAACGTTGTTGGGGTATTCCCATCGGAAATCTATTTTTAGCACACGAACGCGGGAAAACTGTTCGCTATTCGTTCGGAAGTCTTTTTTAGAGTGTCCGCGAGTTTAGACTGTACGTCAGACCAATCTCCTTCGCAGTTATCTCCCCTGAATTTGGATTGGGGAGATCTCTGCCGGCACAGCTTGAGTTACCAAGATTTCAGGTAATTGATTTTTTTTATTTTGATTTTTATTTAAGAAAGTAAACGTGCTTTAAGTGATGTTTTAAGAATATGATATGTCAAATATGAATCCAAATAAAAAATATAATTGGTTTTAAAAATGATTTCAGAAATATAAATAAATTTCCGCCATCTTTACGATATCACGTGACATTCTCCATGGTCACGTGATTTATATGCCTGCAGTGATAATGTAAGGCATTGTCGCTGTGTGGAGTTTGACGTCAGACCGCCCTGATATCATGCGCGGATCAAGGGCTTATCAAAGTGATTTTTAAAGATTTTTTGTGTCAATGCAGTCGGCTTCCTCTGGAAAACACGGGGCCCCACTGGGAAAATGTCTGGATCTGAGCATGCTGTACTACTTCGTGTTAAACAGTACGCTACATATCTGGGATGGTAACCCGATAAAACTCGCACATGCCCGAACAAACTTCCGCGAATATTTTAAGGTTGCGGTATAAAATGTAGTACGAGTCATTTCTCGCAGGAATATTTAGTCCGTCTGATGACCCAGGAAAAAAATGATTTCGCTGCACCCCCCTAGGTACCAAGGTTGTTATATACTATTTTACAGCTTGAAATATGCTGGATACGATGCACAATGTTGTCAAGTTGTAAACCTGTGCTGATCCCGTGGAAACGCACAAATGTGTGGGAGGGGTAAGATAACATATAAATTATTTGAAATACATTTATCATGTAAAATCGTCTTAAACCCAACAACTTAGGAATTCACTCCTTCAAATTCATAAGATTATTATGGAATAAACCAGAAGAAACATACAAAACACATTTCAACCGATTAAGCGTAGAAATAAGGCTCAGATATATCGTCAATTTGCACATGGTGGGTGGGTTAATTTTTACACAGTAAAACACTTGACCACAAAAACAAATAATCGCTTTATTGTTCCATGAAACGTTTGTACAACCGTCTTTAGATTGAATATAACTTATTTGGATCTTAGCTAAGCACATTCACCAAAAATCTTATTGGATATACACAAGAAACGGTTCTAGGCTTATCTTGAAAGTACCCCCTATTTCCCAGTAAATTACAACATCGTCCGTCAAATGATTTCAAATAAGGCGGATTTGTATGGAGGTCGCTGCACCCCTAACCCCCGATGTACCAAGGATGTTATATACCATTTTAAAGCTTGAAATATGCTGGATACAATGTACGATGTTGTCAAGTTGTAAACCTGTGCAGGTTCCGTGTAAGCAAATACATATGTGGGTGGGGTAAGATACCATATAATATATTTGAAATACATTTGTCATATAAAAATCGTTTAAACCAAACAACTTAGGAATGTACTCATTCAAATTCATAAAATCATTATGGAATAAAGCAAAAGACACATGCGAAACACATTTCAACGGATTATATGTGGTAATAAGACTCAGATATCTCGTCTAATTGCATATGGTGGGTGGGGTAATTTATACTCAGTAAAACACTTGGTCACACTAACAAATTATCGCTTTATTGTTCCGTGAAACATTTGTACAGTCGTTTTTAGATTGAATACAATATATGTGGATCTTAGTAAATAATCTTCACTAAATATCGTATCAGATATAAACAAGATACAGTTCTAGGCTTATCTTGAAAGCGACTCAATTTCCCTGTAAATTACAACATCGTCCGCTAATGCTTTTAAGTAAGGAGGTTTTTAAGGAGACCCCGCACCCCTAACCCCTGATGTACCAAGGCTGTTATATACCAGTTTAAAGCTTGGACAATGCTGGATACAATGCACGATGTTGTTAAGTTGTAAACCTGTGTAGGTCCCGTGTAAACACATAATTATATGCATGGAGTAAGATAAGAAACAAATTATATAAAATACATTTGTCAAATTGAAATTGTCTTAAACCCAACAACTTAGGGCTTAGCAAATTTGCATTCATGATTTTATTGTTGAATAAACATGCTGGGATATACAGAAAACGTTCCAATTTATTATAGGCAGAAAAAATGCTCATATATTTCGTAGAATTGCACATGGCGGGTGGGGTGTTTTATACACAGTAATATACGTAGCCACACAAACAAATAATAGCACTATTGTTCTGTGAAACTTCAGTCCAACCGTTTATAGATTAAATGCAAACTTTTTTGGATCTAAGTAAAACGCGTTCAGCCAATATCTTAACGGATATATACAAGACAGGGTTTTAGACCGTACTTGAATACGCCCCCTGTAACTTACAACATAGTCATTTAGACGATATCACTCATGTGGGCTATTGAAGGAGTTGCTGTATTCGACGACAATTAACCAAATCTGTTACACACTACTTTAAAGCTTGATATATGTTGGATACAATGCACGATGTCGTCAACTTGTAAACCTGTGGAGGTCCCGTGTAAACACATAAATATGTAGGCGGGGTAAGATAAATATTTATTAAATGAATTTGTCAAATATACATCGTCATAAACTCACCCTTTTAGAAATGTGCTCATTCAAATGAATGGAATCATAATTGAAATTACCTGAAGAAATCTACTAAATACATTTCAATCAATGACACCAAGAAAAAGGCTACGGTGGGTCCAGGATTTCTTCTAAATCAATCCATTTTTCTTCAATATTCGACCTCAAAAATTGAAAAAAATCAACTAAATTAACTTCCATTAAATAAAAAAAGTGATGTCAGTGTCCCGAGGTCTTGTTACAAATTTCTGTTTTGGCCCTGGGCCGGTGAAATTGGGAAAATAGCAACGTTTTGTCGTAAATTGGGAAAAACTAAAACATGTATGACAGCTATCAATTAGACTGTATGTATACTCATCGTCATAAAAAAGTAGCCACTTTTCAAATAGCCTCAATTTTCACAATTCTTTATTTCCTTTTGTTTTTACACATTCATACGCATTCCAAATAATTCCTTTTCGGACCACAGTGATTAAAATGCTTTCAACGTGCCCGAAAAGATGTTTAGTTGCCATGTGGGTTCTAAACAGCATTCTAGTATACGGAGTTCAATTTTGTTCGTTTAAAGCTATCATTTTCTGCATAAGTTGACGCTGTCGAAACACAAAGAAAAGTCCCATTTCAATTTCACAGACAACTGTTCCTTTGAAATGATAGAGATCTATGAAAATTTAGCACTACCAGTAAAGCATGTTTCAATATCAAATGTTTGAAAATAACCGAAAGTGGTTGGAGGGTAAAGTGGAGCCAAACATTTTTTTTAATTTGGAACTTGCTAAAGACCAAACAGAAACAAAATTTCAATAAAAAGAGCATCTGAGAGGAAATTGGGGGTTGGTTGGGCTAAAACCGGAAACCGCCATTTTGCAAGGGTCTTGGGTGTAATGAAAATCGTTTACTAGTAACTAAGCATTTCGAATAAAAACAGTATCATAAACAAATACCCTAATTCATCTTTGCCCAATTTCTAGCCCTAAATATGGCCGTGAATTTCAATAGTGTTTACCATATCAGTTACGGTATTCCTGGAACTAACGCCAAGCTACCAAAGCTAATGGGGGTAATTCTACTGCGTTCACTACTTTCACGAAAGAGTTTTACTTGCACATAATCGTACAATGACAGCTTACAATCGGTCTGATATATTCGGAAGTGCAAATAGAAGTTAAATTGCAAGCACAGTTGATCGCAATAGCTGAATTGTGCCCCTCATGTCTCATTTTTAATTGATTAATAAAAATGTAAAAATATCAAGAAATGTACAAAATAAGGGAAAACAAAACCATTCTCTAACAGAGAATTTTTGCTTAGCCCATTGAAGTCTTTTACTCCCAAAAGTTTCAAATAAAATACGTCCCTGTATTAATCATTAACGGACTGTTTAATCGATTTCAAGTTGACATATACATCTTTTTAGGAATCTTTGGTGTTCTTGAAATGTGTTTTGTATATCGTTTCTGGTCATTTCAATAATAATTTCATGCATTTGAAGTGTGAGAACATTTCTTGTGAGTTTAAGACGATTTATATTTGACAATCGCTTTTCAAAAAAGAGTTATCTTACCCCACCCATATATTTGTATGCTTACACGGGACCTCTACATGTTTACAACTTGACAGCATTGTGCATCGTATCCAGCATATTTCAAGCTTTTAAATGGTATATAACAGCATGGGTACATCATGGTCGGATTCAGCAACTCCTGTAATAGTCGCCTTGCGAGATATCAACTAAAAGACTATGTTGTAACTTGTAAGTAACAGCAGGTGGGTGGGAGATTTTCAAGCGCAGTCTGCAACTCTGTCTTGTATACATGTATGTCTGATAAGTTATTGGGTGAAGGTGGATGACTAAGATCCAAATAAGTTTGCATTTCATCTGTAAAAGGTTTGACTGACGTTTCACAGAACTGCGATAATTTGTTCGTGTGGCTACGTATATCACTGTGTATAAAACATCCCCCGCAATATGTCTTTTTTTTCTACGAAATATCTGGGCATTATTTCTGCCTACAACCAATTGAAACGTTTTGTGTATATCCATTCAGGTTATATCAATGATAATTTTAAGAATTCCAATGTGCTAATTCCTAAGTGATTGAGTTTAAGACAATTTTGATTTGACACATGCATTTCAAATAATTTGTATGTTATTTTACCCCACCCACATATGTATTTGTTTACACGGGACCTGTTCCAAGCTTTAAATAGTATATAACAACTTTGGTGCATGTGGGGTTAGGGGTGCAGAGATCTCCTTACCCCCTCCCACCTATTTGAAATCATTTGAGGACTTTGTTGTAATATCAGGGATATAGGAGGCACTTTCAAGAAAAGCATAGAACTATATATTGTTTATAACTGATTAAGTATTTGGTGTAGATGTTTAACTAAGATCCAAATAAGTTGTTTTCAATCCAAAAACGGTTGTAGAAACGTTTTACGGAACAATAATGCGATAATTTGTTTGTGTGGCTAAGTGTTTACTGTGTATAAATTACCCCACCCACCATATGCAATTTGACGAGATATCTGAGCTTTATTACCTCGTATAATCGGTTGTAATGTGTTTTGTATGTTTCTTCTGGTTTATTCCATAATAATTTTATGAATTTGAATGAGCATATTCATAAAGTGTTGGGTTTAAAACGATTTTTATATGACAAATGTATTTCAAATATATTATATGTTACCTTACCCCACCCATATATGTATTTGTTTACACGGTACCTGTACGGGTTTACAACTTGACAACATCGTACATTGTATCCAGCATATTCCAATCTTTAAAATGGTATATAACAGTCTTGGTACATCAGGGTTTACGGGCACAGCGATCTCCATACAAATCCGCCTTATTTGAAATCATTTGACGGACGATATTGTAATTTAATGGGAAATAGGGGGTACTATCAAGATAAGCCTAGAACCGTTTCTTGTGTATATCCGATAAGATTTTTTGGTAAATGTGTTAAACTAAGATCCAAATGAGTTGTATTTAATCTAAAACGGTTGTACAACGTTTCATGGAACAATAATGCGATAATTTGTTTTTGTGACCAAGTGTTTTACTGTGTGAAAATTATCCCACCCACCATATGCAAATTGACTAAATATCTGAGCCTTATTTCTACGTATAATCGGTTGAAATGTGTTTTGTATGTCTCTTCTGGTTTGTTCAATAACTATTGTATGAATTCGAATGGGTACATTACAAAGTTTTTGGGTTTTAAACGACTTTTATTTTACAAATGTATTTCAAATAATTTATATGTTATCTTACCCCACCCACATATTTGTGTGTTTCCACGGGATCTGCACAGGTTTACAACTTGACAACATTGTGCATCGAATCCAGCATACTTCAAGCTTTAAAATGGTATATAACAACCTTGGTACCTAGGGGGGTGCAGCGAACTCCTTAAATAGCCCCCTTATTTGATTTCATCCGACGGACTAAGTAGATTACAGTGTGGAAAAGGGTTGTTGAGAAGTTGACCTGATCGATCGAGGTTTGAGATAGTTTGGGTACCGCAGCGGTCTGTATGTCTCTCTTGCCTTGTTTTGGTGTCTGACTATACAAACTATCTTTCTGTTTTGTCTCCCTTTTCTTTTGTACCTTAATACAAACTACGCGTATTTTGAAGGCTTAAAATTTAGCCAGATGACGGTATCTGGATAATGGTCCGAAAACTATCACATTTGAAACACCATGTTTCAAGATCATCCATTGCCTAAGTGCAGTCTGATTGCTATACATGTGTCGCGAAGAACCAAAGAAGAACATGATTCTTGATCAGACTGCGTACATATACATGATGATCATATCCATGTTGTTCTAAAATGCCGTAAGACCCTTTTCCAAATACCTACTCATTTAAAGAATGATTTCAGGTTTGCGACGCGGACTAATTCGCGGTCTACATGTTTATGGCGATGGTGTGAAAGCGTTCGAAGATACAGTGTGTAAAGAAATCATCCTCGTCATGGACAGAATGGACGAGTTTGGAGGAGAAGAATTCGAGTTCACGTCGTTCATAAGCAGGTCCCTAGCCAATATCATCTCAGTTCTCGTAAGTCTACACCTTCAACCTTTAATGCAATCAAATACACATGTACATGAATTTGTTCATGATGTATATACATACATTGTATATTCATTTTCATATTGGCCTTTTTTTTTACAAAAAAATCTCTTATATTTGGCCACATGCCATTTGCGGCCTTTGAGGTAGTCGTTTAAAACTGCGGCGTGTCTCTTTATGCGAACGGGGGGGGGGGGGATATGTGTGAGTGTGAATATGCCAAATACATTATGGATAAGGAATAAGCCATTTTCCTTTGGCATTGTAAAACACTGCTTACAAACATACAAAATGTCTTTGTTTGCCAGATAAAATACACAGATTTTTAAATAGCGTTATAGATAAGTAATAATTATAACATATCATTTTGATTTATTTTTTCCGCAAAAGGACTGTTATGGCGTTTACATTTCTGATGATGCTATTGACATTTTGCTTTGTTTTTTAGCTGATTGGTTCCCCGTTTGAAAAGCCGAGCGATACTGACTTGTTCACCAGATACACACAGAGTGTCAGCAATATGATGAATCCGTCAACCAACAGTATACTGATGACGTTCCCGTTCTTACGATATTTCCCTGGATACTATAAACGTATCTGTACAGAGCATGGCCGTCTTATACACGAGATTCTAGAGATATTCTTCCATTCTCAAAAGGTTTGAATTCCGGATTCTTATTAGAAGAACATTTTTTTTTCATTTCTCAATGTCGAATGATGTAGTCTGGCCCAGACCCTAGTATTAAGAATATAGTATAAAAGCAAAGACCCTTTTTAAATGACATCCTAGTCTAGAATACTAGGTTTCTGTCAGCGATAAAACATTGAAATATGGCATAGAGAGGCAAGTCTTGAAAAAAATAATGCTCCCCTTTACAATTAACGCAAACAGAAACGACTAGGGCTAGTCTACGAATGATGATAGAAATTTAATACCGATAGTTGAAAGAAGACTCAAGAGAACATTGTTGATACGTAAGATAGCAGTACAAGACTTAGTAGACTCTTAGAATCGTTCCATTTTTATGCACCCGATTGCAGTTGTAAACAAAACATGTGTATTTAAGTTAAGCCATCTATAGTCCATCTTCCATTTTGAAAACATATCAGTAAAAAAATACAAGTTGTGGGTGAATGACTTGGTTTATATAAATGAGAAATAATCATGAAAATAATATTTTGCAGAGAACCTTTGTCACAGGAACAACAAGAGGTCTAGTGGATTTCTTTTTGACTGAACAATTCAGGGACAAAGAAAGTGGGAATGAGGTTTTGTACACAGATGGTAGAATAGTAACGAGTATTCTAGATCTCGTGTCCGCAGGTAACGACCTCTTAACCCTTTCCCAAACGACAAGACTTTAGGGTGGTCCAATTTGAAATATGCTACTGGTAATAGAATAGATGATGATCAAGGTCAAATTTTTTTGAATTATAGCAAAGAAAATATTGAGACAAAAGGAGAAACTGCTGGTTCTCAGCAGTTTCTTCTTTTGTTTCAATGTTTTCCCAAGCATTTTCTATTAGGGACGTCAAAACTAGGTCTTGTTTGGGAAAGGGTTAAAGGAAACCATGTTAGATTTTTATGCACCAGAACTACGGGGGGGGGGGGGGACACGCGTTTAAATAATTCTAAAACCAAGTGATTTATTCTGTTAATTTGAAAACATGATCACACGTTAAATAAACATATAATTCTAAAATCAAATGATTAAGTCCGTTAATTTGAAATCGTGATTCAAAACAATATATCGTCGGTGTAAATGCAAAACCTCGTATGTCGATTTTGGCGATTTTAAAAGTCAAATGTTGTGTTCCCAGTTAAGACAATTCATGCAGGTTTTGAGGTAATTTTACTAATCAGTATTAATGACACATTATTCGTGAACAATATGTCCAAAGTTCAAGTAAATCCTGTCAGTTTTGGAAAAGTTAATACACTTTTTTCCGTCCCTTTAAAATTTTCCAAAAGCGAGATACAAGGTTTTGCAATTACAACGACGATATGTTTTCCTAATAAAAACAATATGCCTACTATTTTAAGTATAGATCCAGACCCTGTAATCATTTATGGAATTAGCGAAGTTGCTTTGTGTTCAAAACTGTAGGGCTAAACAAAACGTACTACCTCCGTTTATTGACGAATGATTTACAAAAACACATGCTCAAAAACTATTTACTTTCTTTTTGTCAGTAAAATAGAAAATTTAGACTAAAATATATTTTAAGGTAACAGCACGTCACGAGCCACGCTGGGGTCCATGTTTCTCTGTTTATTGGAATACCCCGAATGGCAGACCAAGATTCAGAACGAGATCGATTACGTCATTGGTCGATATCGGTTACCAAATTTAGATGACCGGCAATCCTGTCACGTGACGGAGGCTTTCTCTCTGGAGGCCCAGAGATACCACAACGTTACACCACTCTCTCTGGCTCATCAGTGTGGTAGAGACGTAGAATACGACGGATTTACCATTCCTGCTGGCAGTTTGGTAAGAGAAAAACCCCCAATTCAACCATTAACTATCCACAAGTTCATTTTAAGACCATTTGATTATTCTCATGCACATAAAATACAGTGATGCACCATGCACACTAGTAATTGATACGAGTATATATACTCCCACTCTCTTGCAATCGCTGTTTTCCTACGTTAATGAGTTTGGTACCGAAAAAAGTAGATAAAAATTAGATCTATCTTACAAATTACTAGTTGTGTAGAAATGGTAACAGGTCTAAATTAATCTTTTTAGTCCAACTTGTCAGGACTTTTCACTACCTATATGATCCGTGTTTCAGATATTTCCCAACTTTTGGCACATCCACCATGATGAAACTATCTGGAAGGACCCGTGGGTATTTAGACCAGAACGGTTTCTGGACGATACAGGGCAACTAATTGACAGAGATCACTCATTTAGGAAAAAGTACGATCGCATCTTATTGTAACTAAGTTGATAGATCCAAACTATTAGTTTATAATTACTACTTGACAACAAAACGAAGATCACATTTTTATACATGTGATGTAGGCCATTCAAGGTTTTCCTTCCAAATCACAGTGTTATGTTTTCTTGTACTTTTAAAATGATATTATTGTCGTCGAAATTCAAGATTTTCATAAACTTTATCTGGTTTTGGTGCACCCTGTAGAAAGATTTTTGGAAAACATTGAGGCAATAGCAGAAAATGCCAATCGCCATTTCTCCCTTACTGTCTCAATATTTTCTTTCATGATATTGTATACAAATTATACTTTATTTATCAGCATCCATTTTTTGGTACACAACTTTCCCCTAAAAGCTAATCAATTTGAAAAAAATAACACTTCATGAACGGTGAAGATCTATATATCGCTGCTTTTCAACAAAAACCTCGTAACTGTGCTTCAAACAAGCTGCGGTTACGAGGTTTTCGATGAAATGCGACGATATTTTACTTTTCTTTCAGCTCGATTTATTTCGGACTAGGGAGGCGACAATGTCCTGCTGAAATGTTTGCCAGATCTAGAGTGTTCCTGTATCTTGCATCGTTTCTACAGAGATGGACATTTTCACCAGGATCCAGCAACAAGAACACCTCTAGTGATCCACGGAAAGGTGGCTATTTCATAGCTATGTCGAGTGAACCCAAACCTTTCTACTGTAGAGTACAACCAAGATTTTAATTGTGTTTACTCATTTACAGATGGCAAAATATTTGACTGTTCCGATTTGAAATATGTTCCACACGACAATTTCAAGTTGATGAAATTTAAAAGTCATTTCAATTTGGGGTAAGAAAACATTGTGGAAATGAAGAAATTGTTTGTGACATGCAATTTCTTCATTTTCCACAATGTTTTCCAAGCCTTTCGTTGAGAGGGAGTCAAAAGGCGTCACTGTGTAGTAATGAGTTAAATTCTATCACAAACAGCAGGAAATGAGACAATTGACCAAACGCCAATCGATAGATCGCTTCACCCAACGTAGAACCTAAGACAAACAATGGGGTCATTGGCATGTCGATTGTTTTGATTGTCAGTCGATAGATCAATACAATATCACGTGTAACGAAGAATTAAAGACAAACAATGGGGGTGTGGCATTTTTCTGGTCGTCCATTGGCTTATCGATGGTTTTGATTGACAACCGGCGTTTGGTCAATTCCCAAGGATTATATGCTTTTAACTTAAAAACATGAACCAAATCATAAATTGTTGAGTAAATGATTTTGTTTGTTTTGATTAAGATACCCTCCGAAAACAGATAGTTTTATGATGGATTCTGCACAGAACGCCGATCAACATCAAAATAACAGCATGAATACTATTTCAAGCAGTTTCAAAACTGCTCAAAAGCAGTTCCGTAACATTTGAGCAGTTTTAAAACTGTTCAGTTTCAAAACTGCTTACGACATAATACAATCTCTTAAAATGTGTCCAAAAATAAAGTATTGCTCGAGAATGGGTTAATTCTCTCTTTTGTTAACAGTTATAAGAAAAAGATTTTGGTCGGAAAAGAAAAACATATAGTCGCTTTCAACAAAAATCTCGTTACTACATGTTGTTTAAAGCTGTAGTTACGATGTTGTGGTTAAAACAGCAATATATGCTTTGAAATGTGGGTACGAAACGACAATTAAATCTTCTGCTTTGGATAATCATTACTGGCCTTGAGATAAATCGTTTAAAATGTTTGAGACATATCGCCATAACGAGAACTTTCTCCTTTTCACTCAATTCAAGTATATCCCGTTCCCCAATAACGCATTGGTAGACCAGTCAAAGTTGACAACTGTCTCTGACGACAAAGTGTTCGTGAAAATAATGACGAAAAAGGATGGCTTATTGGGGTTTTACAACGTTTTCAACCGCTAAGGTCATATCGCGGCGGCTGGAGCACCTAACCATGGATTCCTGTCGTTTCTCATACCAGCACTACCACAACACCCTTACCAAACCTCCAGCTGCCCCCCCCCCACATAGGTTCAAACCATTGATGGGTGACATTTTTGTCAGAAAGGGTAATTGCCGCGGCCGGGTATCGAACCCGGGACCTCTCGAATGAGAGACATATGCGCTAACAACAGTTCCTGCTACAAACTGCGCCAAGGCCGCGGCATGACGATAAAGGAGAAAATGCTGATAACCAGATTATTTCTTTTCTCTGTATATTTCTCTGTTTGTTTTGTTTAGTATTCTCTCTAAAAATTCCCAACTGCTTAATCCTCCCTCAAACAAGAATTTGGTGTTAATATTCGTAACAGAGAAAGTATTGGAAAGCGTTGAGAGAAACGGAGAGAAATGATTTTTGTTTTCTGAACAGCTTTGAATTTGGACACTTCTCCTCACTTCCCCTTTAGCACAACCATTTGTTTCTAAGCCCAGTCACTCGGTCGTTCGCGTCGGCATTCAATGCTTTGGTGTCATCTAATCCCTGTTTCTACTAATTATGTTACTTCACTGAAACTTTGTACGTGATTCTCTGACCATGATTCCGGCCTCTATGCAAAGATTCGTTACTCTGGTAGGCTATTTAATTTAGTGGAATTTAACTCTTTTTGGACTTGCTGGTTAAGTTAATACGTAGACCTACAACTGCCATTTGTACGTTTCGTAGTTTCCCCCGCTTGCACTCGGGGCACCACTAGCTATGCTAGCGTATATAGACTCCGATGAGTCTGAGCGTCTGTGCTATATCTAATCTACAAGTAACTAATGTGCTCTATTTACAGTGCAATGAAACAACGCGAATCAAACTACGCGAATCAAACAACGCAAATTTTACTCGGATATAGTGCGGAAGAGAAGAGATCAAAGAGGCAGTAAGTTTGACCTCACTGCTACTCATTTAACAGCTAGGTAGACTGAGGCTGACAATTAAGTGTCTTGCCCAAAGACACACCTTACCCGAGAGGGATTCGAACTCACAACCACCGGGCTACAAGTTCAGTGCGTTATATCTATCATAATTTAATAACATTTAATTTCGTGCTCTGGTTTTCCAAACTTTGCACATGCCTTGGCGATTTTTTAAATATCAGTTTCTAGACAAATATTTTGGTGGAATTTTAGCCCTTTTCGGACTTAGATTTTTCACTTTCCAGCACTTGATAGTCGTGATTTGCTTTCCTTTCTTGTTAAACCTGGCCCGTGTGAAATTATGAATAAGACATGCATTCAACTGCATTTCAGTTTGTGTTAGGCCTACTTAATGCATGTTTCGTTTTCCAAGACGACATATTTTTCTGTCCTCAGACAGCTCTTGTTTGTTGTTTGGGAAAGGATAGAATGTATTAAATATATTAATTATAACAAGCGGGATTGTTTTGTAAAAAAAGAGCATGTGTGACAGTTGGTCAAAACAAACACGAATCTACATTGGCCTATCAAGGCTCCTATTGGTGCCGTCTGAACCAGTCTACATTCAGCAAATCCCTGACGTATCCGTCTTCTTTGCCTCCAATCGTTTTTAAATCAGTAACGTTTTTACATAATTATTGACGATTTTTTCAATTGATGTGACTCATGGAAAGTGTTAAAGATAGCTTTCTTTACCAACACGTAAAAAATCCTACAAGATACAGGGATAACCAGCAACCAAGCCTGATAGATTTAATCTTAACAAATGAAGAAAACATGGTCAATGAAATCAAAGAGCTACCACCAGTAGGAGCCAGTGATCATATCATACTGTTTTTCGAATATGAATGTTATACTGTGTTAAAAAAATGCACCTCAGACAAACTAAACTTTAATAAAGGCGATTTTGAAAATATAAATGATGAATTGTCACAAATAAATTGGTCTGATTTACTATCTGAACTTGATACTGAGGCTTCATGGAGGATCTTTAATGAAAAAACTACCAAAGTGGCGAAGAAAAACATACCAGAGACAAAGATCACCCATGGATCATCAAATCAACAGCGGTTCGTAAATCGAGCATGCCAGAAAGCTATAAAAACAAAGAAATCAAGATGGCTTAAATACAAGAATACAAAGAAAGAAGAAGATTACTCAAATTATCGCCAAGCTAGTAATACAGTAAAGTCAGAAATCCGCAAAGAGAAATACACTTATGAAAAAAACTTAGCTGCAAAGATTAAATGTGACAGTAAATTGTTTTGGAGCTACATTCGCTCAAAGATGAAAACCAAAACAGGATTGGGATGTCTCGAACAACCGAATGGGGAGCTTACAGTTGACGATGAAATGAGAGCTGATTTATTGAATACCTATTTCACTAGCG
Source organism: Fragum sueziense (assembly GCA_963680895.1). Lineage (NCBI taxonomy): Eukaryota > Metazoa > Mollusca > Bivalvia > Cardiida > Cardiidae > Fragum > Fragum sueziense. The sequence goes on from OY804593.1 coordinate 55,433,548, forward strand.
TTTTTGAAAATGAAGGGAATGATCCACTGCCAGTTTTTGAAGATAGGAACTTTCAAGAAGAGCTGTCAGACATTGTAATCACTGAAGAAAAAATCCAAAAAGCATTTGACAGATTAAAACAAACGATGTCAAATGGTCCAGACGTTTTCCATCCGAAATTATTGAAGGAATGCAAAGCTACATTAATTGACCCACTACAAATCATCTACAAAAAATCACTTGACGAAGGGATAGTACCCCGGCATTGGAAAGAAGCAAACATATCTGCAATATTGAAAGGTGGTCCAAAAGCAAAAGTTGAAAACTATCGTCCGATAAGTCTTACGTCAGTGCCAGGCAAAATTTTAGAACGGATCATAAGGGACGAATTAGTGGAGCATATGACTGTCAATAATCTTTTTTCTGGGGATCAGCATGGGTTTATTAAAGGTCGTTCATGTACAACAAACCTTCTAGAATTCCCTGAGGACATAACCAAATATTTAGATGAAGATAAAAGCGTGGATGTAATCTATTTAGATTTCAGCAAAGCCTTTGATAAGGTTCCCCACAAAAGATTGCTGAAAAAAGTCTGGTCTTATGGTATTCGGGGAAAACTACACCAATGGATCTCAAATTTCTTATCAAATAGAACACAGCAAGTTGTAGTAAATGGAGCCAAATCATCTAAGTCATTAATAACAAGTGGAATTCCTCAGGGCAGTGTCCTAGGCCCGGTACTTTTTCTTCTTTATATTAATGACTTACCAGACGTTCTATCAGTCCAAAAAAAGCTTTTTGCTGATGATTCAAAACTGTACAACAGTATCAGCTCGGATCATGCTGTTTCGGATCTTCAGAAGGGGTTAGATGATGCTGTTAAATGGGGGGCACACTGGAAGATGTATTACAATGTCAAAAAATGCAAGCACCTACATATTGGCAAAAAAATCACGGATTCTCAGTATAAAATGAAAATAGGTGATGAAGAAGTCACGGTAGAAGAAGTCCAAAGTGAAAAAGATCTTGGAATTACTGTAGACACCAACCTGAAATTTACAGAACATATCAACAACAAAATTAAAATTGCAAACAGAAATATTGGTTTAATATTTAGAAGCTTTACATACATGGATAAAGAAATGTTTGTTTCACTTTATAAGTCTATAGTCAGACCTCATCTCGAATACTCTAGCTGTGTGTGGGCACCTCATTACAAAAAGGATGCCATTGCTCTAGAAAATGTTCAACGTAGAGCAACAAAAATGGTACCTTATCTGAAGATTTTAAATTATACTGACCGTCTTTTGAAACTCGGGTTACCAACATTAGAATATCGAAGAATTAGAGCAGATTTAAACCAAGTATACAAGATTATACATAACATTGAAAATGTCAATAAAGAAAAGTTCTTTAAATTAACAACAAATCCTGTGACAAGGGGTAATTCACTTAAATTGTTCAAAAACTGAGCAAGGTTGGATATTAGAAAAAAATTCTTCACAAATCGCACTGTGAACATATGGAACAGTCTACCTGACAGAATAGTGTTGGCACCCTCCCTAAACAGCTTCAAGAGTCAACTCAACTCATACTGGAAGGCCAATCCAATCAAATTCCACCCGTCATGCTACACTCCTGGAAGCAATGCCAGTGACGATATCATAAAGCACCAAGAAAGGCAGACGTTGCCTACATAGATGTCTACAGTGGTAAGAAATGGTAAGATGATTCACCGTCGTGGTAAAAGACCATTTCCAAACGACAACATTTTTGACTTGATCCAAATTCAAAGATGTTGCAGACGACATTTTTGTTGTCCTTTGGGGTAGAAAATACTGTAGGAAATGAAGAAATTGCTTGTCACAAGCAATTTCTTCACCTACAACAATGTTTTTCAAAGTCATTATCTTGTGAGGAGTCAAAAAGAGTCAATGTGTGGTAATGGGTTTAACAAATGATAGGGCTTAAAAGAATGTGGCAAATTGCGCCGGATAATAAACATCCCAAGGAGTACTCCGCGTACTTTTCGACCTTTATAGTTTTCGTTCTCCACGATAAATCTTTCATTTCTCTGTCAACCGGCATTGACAACGGTAAGTAACGATTAGTATCTAAAGTTCACTGTATTTTAAAGAAGTGAAGGACTTTATTTATCTGCAATTGTAATTATTTTCACAGAAAATGGCCAATCTAATGCAGATCAAAGGATAGTTTATTGACTCAACACATTCCAGACGACAAAATTTTAGACTGGTTTAATTTCAAAGCAGTTGCAGACGACAAAAGAATGCGATGCCGTTCAATAAAAATTGATTATTTAGATCTATTAGATTTGATCTATGCAGCAAAATACATGTAGAAATCTGTGATGTATCCCAGAAAAAAGATATTCTGGATTGAGTGGACATCTTTCTAGATCTGTGAATGAAACCTTTCCCAAAAGAGAGGTAGAATCTAGATCTAGATCTAGTTTTGACAATATCAAAACATGTAGACTATAGGAGATATTTCAAGACAATTGTTAAAATGGAAGTTCTTATAGATCTAATTACACTTTCAGTTTCTCCTTTTGTCTCAATATTTTATGTTTAGAGCAATGACGGGTATTATCGACCACTTACATGACTTAAGGTTCAAATCATGTTACTGGTGAAACAGGCTGACTGCCCTCCTTACATCGTTGACTGTCACTGAGATTTAAATATTGGCTTTCGATTGCGTGTGTTACCAACCATATATCTTTGAAATGTAATAAAGTAGATCTAGATCTAGAGCGAGTGAACGTATTTCCGAACAGCATTTAAATCCGAACAAAATTTTTGACATCTCACAACATCCCCAAAATGCAATCAAATGACATGGAGAACTCTTTATTCTTGACGCATATGTCACCCTCTCCCTTTCTTGCTATTTTGGGTCTAGTTATGATGTAAATCGCCGAGATAAATGCCGAAGTTTGAAGTTTACTCTAATGGGCAAGTAATATTATGCATGAAACAATTGTACCTCGGACATTTCCTAAGGTTTTCATTATCAACGGCTACGCTATTTTCCCAATCCAAATAACTTTTAATGTTGAACAAGTGTTGCTTTACCATGCTAGATTGTGTTTTGAAGGCTACAATGTATCTAAGTATCAGAAAGTAGAGGTTCAAAATTAAAACAACATATTTTGTGCCGTGGTTTTATTTCCGAACATTCATTTCAAAATGCTATTTATATTCACTGAATACCAATTTAGCAAGAACTCACAGCCAGCAAATACTTGTCTTGTCATATTTGACGCCTGGGATCGTACTTTTTCACGTTTTAACAGGTTTGGGAAGGGTTTGTGTATTTGCCTAACTCTTAGAATTGCGGCTTGGGTGTTCGGTAAAAGGTGCATCCTTAATCTGATTTGTAAATTTATTTTTTTCATTGATATCTGCGACCTGTTATTAATTGTTTGTGAGTAAGACATAGTTTAAAGGATGGTGAATATCATGAATGAAGTTTGCATGTCTTTCTTTGGTTATTTAAAAGGAATCTTGTTTATGTTCGGAATTAGAATCACTTGTATTCGGATTTACAACCACCATTCGGAATTGCAATCATTCACCCCATGACTTTCACAGCCAATATCTATCCTAATACAACACTTATTGGTCTCTATATATGACAAAACGACGTCATAAACATTGACGTTGCCATAGGCAACAAAGAATTCGGCGAGGGTGGTTGTATTTGCAAACATTTAAAATAGTGGCTTAGGTGTTCGGTAATAGGTACACCCGCTCTAGATCTACCAACGTTTTTATAAGATGACCTTGAGCAGTCTGATATGGACCAGTGTGGCAGTTATCGAACACTCACCAAAAATGTTATTTATAGTTTAAAAGTTGATGTACAGGTGTAAAATCCGTCATCTCTATGCAGAGGTCATTGCTTTAACAAATGATTGATTACTTCTATGGACTTCTAGGGAGGTCGTTTAGTAATAATCTTAACAACAATGACTGATCAGAAGAGTGTGGGGTATTATCGACCACTGGAGGTTCAAACCATGTGAAAGATGAAATGGGTTGACTTTTGTTCTAACATCGTAGACTGTCAGCCATATTCAAAAAATACCTTTCAATTGTGTGTGTTACCGACCTCTGAACATAGTTACAGGTAGAAGGGCACTTCTTTGGTCGGTAACACCCGCACTCCGTAAATGTTTGTGGCAGTTACCGACCACCCATGTATCTAAGGTCAGACAGCTTATACAGTCATCAGATAAAGTTAGAGAGGTGAGGAATTCAATTTGGCACTTGTTTTGGTAAATGAAATGGAAAAATACAAAGCGCTTTGTCATAAAAATCCATTTTTTCAATGAACATATCTCTTAACTCATCGGATAAGACGGCCATTTTGTAAATAACGTTCATCTGCCTCTTGCAATGAATGGTTAAAATTTCTAGAAGAACGCCTGATTCTGGGTAGAAATGTAGACATAATACTTGGTAAAGATCCACTGTGTCGGATTTTTAAGTTTTAATGAAATCTAATGAGATCATATGAAGGAAATGGTAATCAAAACAGTAAATGGTCGATAATTCCCGATGGTCGAAATAACCCGACGTTGCTCTAGTAGGTCCACCGAATTTTCACTATCAGCATTCATTTTGTCATCTGGATCAGCATATAGTATATAGATTCTAAATCTAAAGAAAATCTTTTTAGGGATCTAGATCTAAATATTCCTTTTGCCAGATTCTTTTGATAAAGGGTGAATGTGAATGATACTTAAGTTTTAAGTAGACCATGATAACCTTTTAACCCCTTCCCAGTGACAGAGTATCAGTTGACACTCTTAAAAATGAATGTGTGGGAAAATAATGTGGAAAATGAAGACATCGCTTGTTTACAAGCAATTTCTACTTTTTCTATTTATGTTTTCTAACTCTAAATGGAAAGATTTTGAAAAAAATATCAACTTGAAATTGTTGTCTGCAACATCTTTCAAATTGGACCAGTCTAAAATGTTGCTGTCTGGTAATGGGTTAAGGTCAAAGACGGTCTATGAATTCTAACCAGTGAGTCTTGACAGCTTAACCCTATCCCAAAATAAGACCTTGTTTGATATACAAAAGGGATTTTCAAGCTTGGTTAAACAATGAAGCAAGAGATGAAACTGTTGATAATCAGCATTTTCTCTTTTTGCCTCAATAATTCTTTGCTACAACATACACAGTTTCTACTTTTGGCATCATGTTTTTGTCCTCTGCAACATCTCTTATATTTGTAATTTGGGTATGGGTTACAAGGGGGAATCCAGGATTTTTTTCAAGGGGGTCCAAGCCCAAAGAATTTTTTCCAGAGGGGTCCCAAGCCCAAATAATGCCTTTAAAGGCTACCAAGCTTGGCAGTTTATTGCACCGTATATTGGAAGAAAATCATTAAATTAACGTGTTTTATAAAAGATCCGCCAAACTCGGTTGTTTTAAAAGTTTTATTTGCGTTTCTTTACATCGTTGAAAAACTGATTTTCGAGAAAATAAAGATCGGCAATTTCCGTAAAATTGCCACGGATTGACGTCATCAATGGCTTGACTCCGCCCCCAATCTAGAGCATGAGGTGTCTGACAAAGATAATGTGTTCGACTTTTCTGTCATATAGCGAAGTCTCAGTTTTTATCCATTTCTCGATCATAAGAGTAATATAGACAAACTTAAACCGTTCTTTGGCACATTCCTTAATTCACTTACGACCTATTCTTTGACTGTTTTAACATTTTTTCTAACATTTACTGAGGACGAATTCCGTGTTTTGAGTATCGATTGGGGAAGTCGCTTTATGACAGAAAAGTTGGACATTTAACTTTTTCAGAAATTTCAGACTTTCCGGGAAATGACCCATGACTGCCCGTTTTTCCCGCCATGATGTCATTCAGTGGCAAGTATGACGTCATAATTTCAAGTCGGAAGTTTAGCGTATTTTCTTCGGCAAAGATCGGAAAAGACCAAAATATCTAATTTAAAAGCCGAAATAAAAACACTTCTAATGTTGGAAAATTGTAGAAACTTTGATATTTGGTTAATAGTAAGGTGTTCTTTCGGCACAAGACTTTAATTTTTCCAATCATCGGACACTTTAAATATGTGTTAAATAATAAATATGTTACGTTATATAGTCAAAAATTTGATTTTTTGGCCAATGCCATGGGGGTCCGGACCCCCAACCCCCTTTAGATCCGCCCTTGGGTTTAAACTGGCCTAATTTGAAAGTTTAAATGAAGTACTAGCATATCCAGAGGAGGGTCAGGGGTTAAAATGAAGCTCCCTCTGTTGTCTGATTTTTTCATATTCAGCCAAAATTGTGTAATTTTATTGAAAAAATGAACCAACCTACAGTACTTGTATGCTTGAACCCCCTTCTCAGAAATCCTGGATCCACCACATTTTCTCTAGGGTTTTCTAACATGGACATGATACATAACCTTTCAACCTTTTCCCAAATTGCAGCAGTGTAGACGTCTCTTAAATTGAAAAACTGAACAAGGGCAGATCCAGGATTTTTTTCCAGAGGCCGGGGGGGGGGGGGGGGTTCAAAGCCCAAACTTAATGATGGTTTGAAATGTGTTAAATATGTAAAGTTATATAGATCTAGTCAAAATTTGATTTGCGGCCAATTCCAGGGGGTCATGACCCCCTGACCCGACCCCTAGATCTCCCCTTGCTGAATAGTGCAGATGATAACATGGATTATGAAAGAATTTTTATTCAATAATAGCAAAGAAAACATGGCTTCTTTTCAATGAAAACCTCGTAACTGCAGCTTAAAACAAGCTGCATTTACAAGGTTTTCATTGAAAAGCAACAATATGGACGAAACATTAGAAAATGGTGGTTATCAGCACTTTCTGCTTTGGTTTCAATGGACAATATATATATTCCGAACCCTTTTTTTCCTGATATTAGGAGCTTCAGAAACAAAAATACTTTGAAAAAATTTGTTATGAAAAAGGCTTGACCTTTTGCTTATCCATAAATGTCATCCTAACATTATGTTACAGTGAATACAGAGACATGGTTTTGTATTGATGGATTGAAAGACTGATAACTACGGACGACATAGGGCAACAATGTTACAGTCAGAAAAGTAAGTCATATTCTTTTTAGCGAGCCAGGACTTTATGTCCGGGCGGCTAATGTCACAGCCCTAGTGTAGGCGTCGGCATCAGCGTTGGCGTCGCGTCTTCAAAAACTTTAACCTGGTCAATATCTCAGGCGCTATTAAAGATACAGCCTTGATACTTCACACATGGATACCTCCCCTCAAGACCTTTCATTTGAGACCATGACCTTTTACCTAGTGACCTTGACCTTGGAGTTTTACCTACTTTTAAAAAACATTTACCTGGCCTATATCTCATGCACTATTACAGATAGAGCCTTGATATTTCACATATGGATACCTCATGCAATGACCATGACCTTGAGACCATGACCCTTGACCTAGTGACCTTGACCTTTGACTTTGCACTCCTTTTTTTGTGACAAGCTCTCGCATAGGCGAGCTACGTTGTCCGCTGACAACTCTTTTTTTTTACTCTGAACCCATTACTAAACGACATAATTTTAGACTGATCCAATTTGAAAGATATTGCAGACGACATTTTTAAGTTGATGAAATTTTACATTTCATTGCCTTTTAGGCCAGAAAACATTGTGGAAATTGAAGAAATTGCTTGTCACAAGCGATTTCTTCATTTTCCACAATGTTTCCCAAGCCTTTTCTTGTGAGGGAGTCTAAAAGCGTCACTGTGACAATGCAGTAACGGGTTAAACCTGTGTTATAGGTATTTTAACCCATAACCAAATGGCAAAGACTTTAAAATTTCCAAATTCAATGATATTGCAGACAACAATTTAAAGTTACTTAAAGTCATTGTTGTTTTTTTGTCTATTTTGGTAGAAAACATTGTTGTAGATCTAAATGAAGAAATTGATTGTCACAATCATGAATGTGAATGAAATTTAATTTGTTTTGTGTTTATGGGTAGAAATCATTGTGGAAAATGAAGAAATTGCTTGTCACAAGCAATTTCTTCATTTCCCACAATGTTTTTCTTAGCATGTTTTTGGATATCAAAAACAGTCTACTCTATCATGTGTAGGAATGAATGAAAATCCTCCTATATATTCTACTCTGATTATTCTAAATGATAATGACTTCCATTGTATTTACCTCTTTCTTGAATAGTGAAGCCTTTTTAGGCTCCATATTGTCGCTTTTCAACAAAAACCTCACAACTGCAGCTTGATTTAAGCTGCAGTTACAAGGTTTTCGTTGAAAAGCAGCAATATGCAGAATGCTTGTGAAAACATCTGGACAAAGATGAAAAATACTGGTGACCAATGTCACATGTTCTCAGTCTGCGAATTTGGCCGGTAGTCCGAAGCCCAAGGCTAGTAAAATTTGACTCGGGCTAGTAAACGTCACTACGCTGCTAGTCCGACGGGCTAGTGAAAAAATTGTGAAAGTGACAGTTTATTTCCAATACAGTTTTCTCTTTCAACTTATAAGAGTGTAGATCAATCATGCGAGTGTATTCATTTAACAAATTTCGTGTTTATAGCCCAATTTTAAAAACAGAAATAGAGGTCAGAATAATATTCTTTTTATCATCCGTAGATTTCCGGAAAATGCCGACAGTTTGTAGACTAGCTTAACTCTATCCAAGACCTACTTGTGACGTCCTTATTGCCTTTGAAAAACAATAAACATTGAGGTAAACAAAGAAACTCGTGATAACCAGCATATTCTCCTTGTGCCGAAGTATTTTCCATTCTCTAATTTGTACAAGTCATTAAATTTACGATCATTGAAGTTTGTTTTGGAAAGGTTAATCGATTGACCACCGAGAAAAAAGTCGTAACAAACCAGCCATCTACAGATTGTTCATGGCAAACAGGATTTTGATTTAAACAAATTTTTACCTTTAGAATTAAACAAATAAAATGTCCATCAAAAGATTTACATATACATGTGTAAAAGTTTTGAATCAGTCTATAAATAGATACAGATTTCTTTGTGTAGGGCTACAGACGAGTTGACCTTGAAACCGACTTTTACATGACGTCATGACACTTACCTTTCATGCACCATTGATCAATCTTTCAATTCTTTGTTACTTGGAGCTCAATTGAATTTCATCAGCTTTACTTCACCCTAATACCGGTTTTCTTTCTTTTTTTTAAATGTGTTAATGGATCTAATACTACATTTAGTATTTTTATGCCCCCGTATCGAGAGATCGTGGGCATATTGTTTTACTCATGTCCGTCTGTCTGTCCGTCCGTCCGTCTGTCCGAAAACTTAACCTGAAAACTTAACCTTTGCCATTTCTCCAAAACTATTTGACATACAAAGCTCAAATTTGGTATGCAACTTCCTTTCAACAATATCTATCTGTTCCATGCAATTTGACCTTCCTCAAGATCATCCATTAACCCTTATCAACCCTTTACTCCACGAAAACTTAACATTTTCGAAAAATGGCCATTTCGGGGGCATTTGTGTTTCACAAACACATCTTGTTTTGTTTTTTATTTTTGATCCAAACTATTTTTTTTTTTTAGATTTTTTTTTAAATCCCAAATACAAATGAACAAGGTATGATAGAATCAACACACCTTTCTGTTTACCCTTTTTATTGAAATTCTCATCAGACATATCTAGATATATCCATTTTTAGAAGAAAAAAAAAACATTAATGTTTTCCAATTAAGTCCAATAAGTTTTAATGACCTTGTAGTAAACCTTTAAAATCGTTGGGGCAAGAGAAGAAAAGTAAATAACAGCATTTCCTCTGTTTATCTCCACACTTTCTGTGTTTGATTCTATAAAAAAGCACCTCCTATCTACAGCTATTTTGTCATTTGATACAGCTTCTTTCCAAAAGAGCAGTCTACACTTTTGCTGTTTGGGAAAGAGTAAAGAGGAAAATACCGTAACTCATCATAATGTTATCTTGGTAGCAAATAAAAAAGAAGTATTTTTTGTGTGGTCTATCATTGATGAAACAAACTATGCCTAATTCCTATAAGTAAAAGAGCAAAACGCTAAGATGAGAATATTTTTCGGGCTAGTAAAAGCTCATTCGGGCTAGTAAGATTTCAGATCTTGGTAGCCCGACTGGCTAGTACTTTTAAAAGTTTGTCGTGAAGACTGTGTTCTCCTTTTTCCTCAATATCTTCTTTTCATTCTTATATTGTAAACTAATCTTACATTTATTTACATAGAATTTGTTGGATTCAGTGTCTTTCAAATAGGAAAAAAACTCAAAATTACTCCATTTAATAGGAAATAGTTTAGTTTATGTGTACATTGAATGTCAAATTCCTCAATGTTACTATATTTCAATATGTTTATGTTTGTTTCTTTAACCCTTTCCCAAACAAGACCTGATTTTGACGTCCCTAATAAAAAAAAGCTGAAGGAAAACATTGAAACTAACTTTGGAAGAAACTGCTGATAACCAGCAGTTTCTCCTTTTGTCTCAATATTTTCTGTGTCATATTTTACTCAAATTCTATCTTTGATAATTTCTTTTTTGTCATTTCTGGCAGTTTTTGAAGTGGACCACCCTAAAACTCTGACATTTGGAAATGGGTTAAGGTCGAGCTTTTCATATCATCAACCAGTTATGATTCATTTTATGTTTCTTTTGGATTTGATTTTATTTTAGTTACAGATTTGGTCTACTATTCTTCAAGAGGATATTCCGACTTTTTACTTGGTTCTTCCCCTCAATAAAGAGTCTACCAGTATTATTGTTTGCTTTACTGCTGTCTCTAGGATTATTAGGTAAATATCAATGTTCTGTAGCAGCAGTGAGACTCAGAGTGACATATCCAGAGGGGGTTCCAGGATGGGGTTGGGGGTTGGGGGGTTGGAGGTAAGGAACCCCCTTTTGAAGCCTGATTATTTGTGTCCCATCACATTAAAAGGGACCTTAACCCAAACTCCAAAAATCCAAATGACAAACCTGTCAGACCTAGCACAGGTCAACTGTATGTGAAAAATGAAAATATAATAAGATAGCGAAAACATTCCAGATTTAAAAAATTACAGACAAGTTAAAAGTGTCGGCCCTAGTCTGGCTGCGCGGACTAGGGCCAATATTTTTCACATATACTTTAAGGTCCCATGTAGCCTGATGGGTCACATTTCATTTTCATGCAAAAAATTGATGAGAATTATGCGATATTTGTAAATTGAAATTCCCAACCCCTTTTGTAATAATCCCTTCACAGAAATCCTGGATCCGGCGCTGAGCGGATCCTGGATTTCTGTGATGAGGGTTTTAACATACAAAAGGGGGGGTGCTAGTATTACACAATTTCTACAGAATTTCGATATGAAAATGAAATAATCAGGCTACAGAGTAGGGTTCATTTTAACCCATATCATGTAATGATATCCCTTTAGCCTATTTCCATGCATTCACGCTGTAAAATTCAAGAAAACATCACAGATTATGATAAAATTTATCTAAATTTATCTCAGTTCTTAAATTTCAACATGAAAATGTCTTAAAGTTCTGCAATTTGGACCAGTCAATAATATTGTCAGGTAAAAAATTAAGGACCAAGGAATAATTGGTGAAAGGTCACAGTTTAAACCTTTCCAAAATTGCAAAAAAATAGTTTTGTCAATTTGTAAGTTATCATATACAGAGTGTCCCAAAAAAAACGGAACCCTAAATCAAAGTCAAATATTTCAAAGAGTAAGCAAGAGATCTAATTTTTGAATTTGCAGTACTGACAATACATTATTTTTGCATTTGTGTTCCAAATTTCACTTAAAAATATGCATCGGTTCAAAAGTTATAAGCAAATTAATAATGCCACTAAAAAAACGATCTGACATGATATTGATTTTTGCGTCTTGTTTGTTCGTGAAAGCGCACTAACGGTCAGCTAATGAATTCTGTACCGATGTACATGTACGAGGGCTGATCAAAAAGTTCGTATAATTTGTTCATTAAATTTTAATTGATACAGCGAAGCATTTCATTTTTTGATAGGTTTCAGATTTATTTATTTCAAATATTTGTTGAAAGTTTCAATGAGATTGATTGAAAAATGATGTTGCTATGACTCTTTCAAAATAGGAGGAATCGGATACCCGGAGCACTCAGTGACGTTAATGTCATTTTAACAACGTCGTTTGGCGCTACATGATAGAACTCTTTATAGCACATCGTTACTGTTCATTTGGTTTGTGCAATTGTTTTGTTTATTTTTCGAAAACATTATGACTGTTACAAAAATTCGCTTTTTATGGGACCAACCTGTAGATACTATCGCCCTTGTACCAGATCTATTCAGTGAAAAAGATACGTTTAGATGCCCTTCTCTCTAAGTCGCAAATTTATCCAAAAGGCGCATTATTGTGTAAAAAACTTTATTAAGCCATACCATTTTCCATTCGTAACATTATTACACTAACAACAGAATTAATATGTACAAAATGAAATTCATATAACTATGATATGAATTATTAGAAATATAAATGAATAACGAAGAATAATTATTGCATTCACGAGAATCCGAATTAAAGATCAGTTTCTAATATTTGACCACTGGTGTTCCACATCCGCCCTAACCTAGGTAAAGAACAAATACATTAAAACCACCTACATGTATGAAGCTCCTCATATTAACATAAAACTAGATTTTTCATATAAAAGTCCGAATTAATTTATTATGCATTTTCTCATTTACATGTAGCCACGAGATTTCTATACGACGTCGTTGACGGACGTCAACATAATTCTTGCGCGTTCAATCATTGGGTTGTCTTTTCGATTCTCTATCTCATTTGTATAAACAAAAGATGTTATTTTACAGACTATGATTTGTTTATGGTTTTAGCCTTGCAATATTTCTTAAATTTACTGCATTTGGGTTTCTGTATGAGCCGAATATAACAAAACTGAATTGAACAACCAATTTTCTGTACTTCGCGGACTGTCGTTTTTACTCTTTTTTCACGTCGGCGCGTCACACCATATCCCTCGTTACATGATTCTTTTAAAACACTGGGTCTTTAAATTTAAGTAAGTATCTGGTATGATGTTTTTCTTCTAGTATATAAAATATCGGAAGATTTGCTAGTGCACGTTTGGAAAAATAATCGTTTTGCGGAGCTTTACGCTTATGCTTTTACGGAGTGCTCCGGGGTAGCGTTCCTTGACCCTTTTAAGAGGCGAACAAATATAGTTATAATAAATTGACACTTATAATATTTCGTCAGAAAGTCATTGATATAATAAAATTACATGTGTGAAAAAATAAATGCAATCGGATGAAACGTAAAAAAGTTATGATGAAATTATACGAACTTTTTGATCAGCCCTCGTATGTACCGATTTTCTCAAAATTTGATGTGTACACGTTCTGTACGTTCAAATTGAGTCCATAGGGTGGTTGTTTGAATTAATTTCAAATTATTATGTGATCCATTTCACATGGCGCAGTTTTAACTTTTATTTTCATAAATTACAAGCTTGGTATGCTTCCTAAAATTAGTCCAGCCTTAATTTTCTTGCATAGTATACATTTCTGTGGACTATGATTTAATTCTTTTGGGTGAATTTTGCGTTATTTGTGTTTTGCATAAAGGTCAGTGTCAGGTTAAATGAAACCAGTAATACTTTAAATTGAGCGGTGACCGGCATGTTGGTCAGAAATAAAATAAGTGCCTAGGATTATTATCCATGAGTTTGTGATGCACTTGGATATTTTGTTTGTATTCAGTTTAGTTACATCGCAGCTCGCAGCATTAACAGTTTATTTATTAGCAAAAAAGATGAAATGCAAATGCTCTATTGTGAATACAGTGTTTCAAAATTATTTTTGTATTGTATTGAATATATGAACCCTTTCCCAAACAAGACCTGGTTTTGACGTCCCCAATAGAAAAGGCTTGGGAAAATATTGAAACAAAAGAAGAACTGCTGATAACCAGCAGTTTCTCCTTTTGTCTCAATATTTTCTGTGCCATATTTTTCAAAAACCCTATCTTTAATAACATCCATTTTGTCATTTGTGGCAGTTTTTGAAGTAGATCACCCTAAAATTTTGCCGTTTGGGAAAGGGTTAACCAATTGTATAGCGTCAATTCATTAAATTAGTGTAGGAGCGCGCTGCAAAACGAAAAGATCGATATCGTGTTAAAATGGTTTTCCGGGTATATTCATTTTAATGTCAATATTTTCAAAACTAATCATTATTTTTAAATCAAATTTTAAATGCTAATAGAAAACTGTCATTGCTATTGCATATGTAAATTTGGTGGAGAAATATTGCCTGATACATGAGAAATGTACTTTCAAAAATGGGTTCCGTTTTTTTTGGGACACTCTGTAGATCTAAATGAATCAAATTCCAATGACAAAATAAATGTTAAAAAAAGGAGTTGAGTATGCTATAACACAGAATGTATTTAGGCAATTGCAGCATCTCAATAATTTCCTAGCTCTTTTCACTAGGGACATCAAAACCAAGTCTTATATAAAGTGTTTACACCCAAACCAGAGGTGCGTTCTTTAGAGCGAGATTTCTTGAGATATCTTGAGATTTCTTAAGATATTTTAGGATAAAGTGTTCTTTAGAGCAAGATTTTTAAGACGCTCAATGGGAGGCGCCATACTTCGTGCGGAACCACTCTGTGAACACTGTACAAACAATATAAAAGAGATTTGAGCAATTTGTTCCAAATACTCCATAATTCATAAACCGCGGTGTTCCGAATGCTCCATACTTTATACAAATGACGTCATGATGACATCATTTGTATAAATATGGAGCATTCGGAACAGCTCAGTCAAAATCTCGGTCTTATAAACGCTTTATCCAAAAAACCTTAAGAAATCTCGCTCTAAAGAATGCGCCTCTGGGCTTGTTCAAGGAAGGGTTACAACAATGTTTACATGTTATGAATGAACGTTATCGAAATTGCAACCGATCTGCATTATCAGTAAAGGTCATTTGTACTTTACTTGAACATTGGCTTGATCCTTTCCCAAACGACAAAAATTTAGAATTGTCCAATTTGAAAGTTGCTGTAGACGACAAAATGGATTTTGAAAAAGAAAGGATTTTTGTACAATATAGCTAAGAAAATATTGAGACAAAAGGAGAAACTGCTGGTTATCAGCAGTTTCTTCTTTTGTTTCAATGTTTTATCAATCCTTTCCTATTAGGGACGTCAAAACCAGGTCTTGTTTGGGAAAGGGTTAATCCTTTTCCAAACTGCAAAATTTTGACTTCTTCAAATTTCAAGGTGTTGTGGAAAACAAAAGTATTCTATACTACAGGTCAAAAACAAAAATTCTTTTTGATAGGGTATGAAATATAGAGAAAAACCCAGACATCGCTGGTAGTAAATAGTTCCTTCCTTTTCTTAACTATTTTTTCAAAGCTTTCTTACCTTGCTCCATCAAAAAGTATCATTGTTCTGGAAAAGGTTTATAGTAGGAAAATAATGATACTTCATGTTAAAAAATTCCACTCTTGAACCTTTTACACCATGACTTTCATCTGACATTAAAACTTAAGAGTGATCCAAAGTTCATGCTTTGGCAGTTGAGGAAATAGTTATTAACAGAAAGGGAACCATGAAAGTTGCTTACTGATCTTGGTGTGAAAAGGAGAAAATACTGGTTTCTAGCTTTAAACTCTTTTTCACACAGTAAACATATTGACTTCTAATTTGAAAAGTGTTTTATAGCCTTTAGACAAGAAAACTGCTTGTTATCATACTCATAGGTTGCCAACACGACAGGGAAAAGTCAGGGAAATTTTAATTTTTTCAAGGTCAGGGAATTGTTAGGGAAACTTGAAAATACAAGCAAATGTCAGGGAATTCTCAGTGAATTTTGAAAAGATTAGATGCAGTGCCATTTATTTATTTTAACACCTTTTTAGCTCACCTGAGCACGATAGTGCTCATGGTGAGGTATTGTGATACCGCTGTGTCCGTCGTCCGTCGTCAGTCGTGCGTCTTTCGTCGTGCGTCGTGCGTCAACCTTTGGCTTGTGTGCACTCTAGAGGCCACATTTTTTGCCCAATCAACCTGAAATTTGCTCAGAATGATTGTCTTGATGAAATCTCGGACAAGTTCGAAATTGGGTCATCTGGGGTCAAAAACTAGGTCACGGGGTCAAATCTTAGAAAAACCTTGTGTGCACTCTAGAGGCCACATTTTTTGCCCAATCAACCTGAAATTTGCTCAGAATGATTGTCTTGATAAAATCTCGGATAAGTTCGAAATTGGGTCATCTGGGGTCAAAAACTAGGTCACGGGGTCAAATCTTAGAAAAACCTAGTGTGCACTCTAGAGGCCACATTTTTTGCCCAATCAACCTGAAAATTGATCAGAATGATTGTCTTGATCAAATCTCGGACAAGTTTGAAATTGGGTCATCTGGGGTAAAAAACTAGGTCACGGGGTCAAGTCTTAGAAAAACCTTGTGTGCACTCTAGAGACCATATTTTTTGCCCAATCAACCTGAAATTTGCTCAGAATGATTGTCTTGATAAAATCTCAGACAAGTTTGAAATTGGGTCATCTGGGGTTAAAAACTAGGTCACGGGGTCAAATGTTAGAAAAATCTTGTGTGCACTCTAGAGGCCACATTTTTTGCCCAATCAACCTGAAATTAGCTCAAAATGATAGACTTGATGAAATCTCGGACAAGTTTGAAATTGGGTCATCTGGAGTCAAAAAGTAGGTCACGGGGTCAAATCTTAGAGAAACCTTGTGTGCACTCTAGAGGCCACATTTTTTGCCCAATCAACCTGAAAACTGATCAGAATGATTGTCTTGATAAATCTTTGACAGGTTTGAAATTGGGTCATCTGGGGTCAAAAACTAGGTCACGGGGTCAAATCTTAGAAAAACCTTGTGTGCTCTCTAGAGGCCACATTTTTTGCCCAATCAACCTGAAAATTGATCAGAATGATTGTCTTGATAAAATGTCTGACAAGTTTGAAATTGGGTCATCTGGGGTCAAAAACTAGGTCACAGGGTCAAATCTCAGAAAAACCTTGTGTGCACTCTAGAGGCCACTTTTTTTGCCCGATCAACCTGAAATTTGCGCAGAATGATTGTCTTGATAAAATCTCGGAAAAGTTTGAATTGGGTCATCTGGGGTCAAAAACTATGTCACAGGGTCAAATGTTAGAAAAACCTTGTGTGCACTCTAGAGGCCACATTTTTTGCCCAATCAATCTGAAATTAGCTCAAAATGATTGACTTGATGAAATCTCGGACAAGTTTGAAATTGGGTCATCTGGGGTCAAAAAGTAGGTCACGGGGTCAAATCTTAGAGAAACCTTGTGTGCACTCTAGAGGCCACATTGTTTGCCCAATCAACCTGAAATTTGCTCAGAATGATTGTCTTGATGAAATCTCAGACAAGTTTGAAATTGGGTCATCTGGGGTCAAAAACTAGGTCATGGGGTCAAATCTTAGAAAAAACCTTGTGTGCACTCTAGAGGCCACATTTTTTGCCCAATCAACCTGAAAATTGATCAGAATGATTATCTTGATGAAATCTCGGACAAGTTTGAAATTGGGTCGTCTGGGGTCAAAAACTAGGTCATGAGGTCAAATCTTAGAAAAACCTTGTGTGCACTCTAGAGGCTACATTCTTTGCCCAATAAACTTGAAATTGTTGAAATTGGGACATCTGGGGTCATAAACTAGGTCACAGGTTCAAACCTGGTTTGTACTCCTAGAAGCCCATTTTTTTGCCCAATCAACCTGAAATTAGCTCATGATAATTGTCTTGATGAAATGATGTACAAAAAGTTTGAAATTGGGTCATCTGGGGTCAAAAACTAGGTCACTAGGTCAAATTTAAGAAAAACCTTATTTGCACTCTAGAGGCCACATTTTATGCCCAATCAGCCTAGTCAGAATAATTATCTTGATAAAATCTCGGACAATTTCAAAATTTGGTCATCTGGGGTCCTAAACTAGGTCATGGGGTCCAGTCTTGGGGATTTTTTTTCGCCCAATCAAGCTGAAAATTTGTCAGAATGATTATCTTATACAGGCCACAAATCTTATTAAAATGTGATAATTTTGGAGGCTCAGACACACCATATACAGAAAGCTATTATGTCAGGCAGGCCCGTAGGAACAGGGGGGCTAGGGGGGCTAAACCCTTCCAAAGTTGGCCAAAAATGCCAATTTTTCTTAATTTTACACTTAAAATTTTGGGGAAATCCCAATTAGCCCCCACCCCCCAATATTTAGGATAGAGTCTATAACCCCCCAATATGAAATTGCTTCCTATGGGCCTGTCAGGTGAGCGCTTCAGGGCCAATGGCCCTCTTGTTTACAATTACTCAAAATATGGAGTTACCACAAAATTACTGGCAATGAAATATGTCAATGAATTTTCTAATTTTGTCAGGGAAATGTCAGGGAATGTTATTTCCTCTGATAAGTGGCAACCTTGACTGATTATTTTAGAGATACTGTATTGTGTAAAAAAGCACAGGAAGTTTGGAACAAAAAAGGAGAAAAGGCTGATAATCAACATTTTCTTCTTTTTGTATTAATATTTTCCTAAGCCTGCTCTACTGGGACATTAATACAGTTCTTGTTTGGGAAAGGGTTAATGAAGCTTTTGATTATGATATTAGACAAGTCAAATTTGATGTTGAAACAGAAGCATTATCCCATTACTCGATAATGACGCTTTTTGACACCCCAAAAGATAAAGGCTTTAGATAACATTGTGGTAAATGAGGAAATTGCTTGTGACAAGCAATTTCTTCATTTCCCATAATGTTTTCTACCCCAAAAAGACTAAAAAATGTAAAATATTAGAGACTTAAAAATGTTGTCTACAACACCTTAAAATTTAGACCAATTTTGCTGTCTGGAAATGGGTTATACTCATAAAATTCCTGTATATATGTACAAAGAAATCATACTACCGTATAGCACTTTATTTCTGCGGGGACTTTATTTCTGCTATTTCTGCGGTCCTCATCAGCACCGCAGAAATAAAATCCGCAGAATTTTAACCCTGAATGTTCAGGTTGTTTTCAATTTTAGTCAGTACAAGGACAAGTTAAACAGTAACCCTCTGATGCAAAGCGAAATTTCATAAAAATGAAGGTTTTTTTTTTCATTCAAAAAATGATGTAACTATAGGTTTAATTAAGGTGTAGATAGGACATTTTTGTTTATCCATAAATGAATGATTCAACAAGTTTGACTGATTGGTAACAGTTTGACACATCTTTCTTTTCACACCTATCTGTATACGGCATTGTTTCCCATAGCGCCTTTATAATGTAGATACTGGTAAATGAGTGGGCTTATCCCTTTACCCTAACGGAGTAAATAGAAATTGTCTTTCAAACTATGTCCGACACTAACTAAAACTGATTTGATAGCGCAGAAATAAAATCTTTGATTTTGCAAAATGAGAGACCGCAGAAATATGTTCCGCAGAAATTAAACCTGCCTGATTTCTGGAAAAACCGCAGAATTTGGACCCCGCAGAAATAAAGTGCTATACGGTATATTCAAAATATTACTGGAAGAAAATTATTTGAGTCCATATCTACAAAAAAGGTCCTTATATCAATTTATGAAATTATGTTTTCAGATTTAGCCTGTTGTCAAATACAGTATAAAATGGATTCATACTGCTAAATTTAACCCATTACCAAATGACATTTTGGACTGTTCCAGTTTTAAAGATGATGCAGATGACAATTTCAAGTGAATGAAACTTCAATTTTATTGGTCTTTTGTGGTAGAAAACATTTTGGGAAATGAAGAAATTGCTCGTCATAAGCAATTTCTTCATTTTTCCACAATGTTTTCCCAAGCTCTTTGCTTAAGGGGAGTCAAAAAGAGTCATTGTGTTGTAATGGTTTAAGTTTCTACATGTAATGAAGGAGCTATCATTGGAAAACAATATGGATCATGATCAGACTGTGTGTATGCACATGCTGACTTAGATCTATGTTTAATCTCAAGTGATACTAATTTTAATGCCCCCTTTTTCAGGATTCACTGTTATTATGCTCCCCGAAGGGAGAGCATATAGTCGCCGCTTGGTCTGTACGCCCGTCATTCCGTCCGTCCGTTCGTCTGTCCATCCGAAGCGATTTCTCAAAACCCTTAGGCCAAATCAAATGAAACTTACCATGTGATTTCCCTATGACATAATGCCGATGTCCTTTTCCCAGTTTTTGGATTTGAGGCCTCATCATGGGAAAAGGGGACTTAACGTAAAATACAGTTTTACTCTAATTTCTCCTAGTCTAATGGTCAGAATTTGATGAAATTTCATATTTGAGTAGCAAATCAGATGCCCTTGACAATAAACTACTTGAAATTGGCATATAAAAAGTATGTCATGGAAAAGGGGGGCTTAACGTTTGTTAGCTTAATCTTACCTCTGTATGGCATACATTTTATTGTGACAATGCCTTAATCGGGGAGCATTGTCTGTCTCTGATGGCTCTTGTTTGTTTTTCTTTTCAGAACAATTTGTCATCTACCATATCGGCCATGTTCCCAGTAAATATTACAAAGTGTTGGGGGATAAAGACAGCCCTGGGTTTTGGAGGGAAACTGGATTTGCAGTAGCATTAATTGTAGCAAAAGCATTCGTAAGTGCAATGAAGTCTGAATTTTTCGTATGTTTTAATGTTTTATCCAACTACAGAGTCTGTAAGTAAGCGCAATATAAGCATTGATGAATTTTATCCTGCATTATTGCTTGATTGTTTTGATCTATAGAATGTATTCACTACCTTAGTTTGTACATTATATGAATGATTTCAAAATTTCAAGCACATGACTGTGGTTCTTTTCGATCCATTTATAAAGGTACAGTTGTATTTTGTAGTCTGTCTAAGGTGGACAATAACTTTTTTGTTATTGCAAAAAGCAACAGATAAGAGTGGGTGAATTAAGGCATCCTTAGTTTGTTATTTCAAATCCAAACCCTATGTTGTGGGTACTCATTGGAATTGTCTCATAGATGAGACAATTCCAATGAGTACCCACAACATTGGTTTTGATAGATTTTTATTGTAAATGTCAATATCCCCTCTTATTTGTAGCTCTGTCCCAGTGACAGGACTACCTGTTCATGTGTTTCTGGCTTTTCCACGGTGGATAATCACATGATACAATATTTTCAGAAAATCTTCAATAATTTTGTAAATACTGGACCGATTTGTATTCGGTTTAAAGCAGAGAATGTGGACAGATGTCACACACTAGATAGATGTGGTTGATTTTTGAAAAATCAACTGCTAAAAAAGTTATTGAAGATAAACCAAAATTTTGGTTTATCTTAACTTTTCTATCAGTTGATTTTTCAAATATCCAACATGTCTAGCTTATTCCTGACATTTTCCCACCTTCTCTGCTTCAAACTGAATTCAAATTGGTCAAGTGTTAAAAAAGATATTGAAGATTATCAGAAATTCTGAGTCACGTGATTATACACTGTGTTTTCTAGCACTATTACAAACGCAACATCTCAACAATCCTTCTTATCTGTAGTTGTGATTGCACTGAATTCAACAAGGTTCGAAATCTTCAATATTCCTTCTCTAAGCAGCTCATATTCCTTACCAGCACTTTTAAGCCACGGAAGCAACATATAACTGTAAAAATATACTTAATTTTTCAGATCAGCAGCACCATTTCATTCATGACATCTTCATTGTATCTACTATGGAGACAAAATATTTAATATATTAAAGCTGTAGTTACGAGATTTTTTAAAGTGACATTTCACATTTATTTTCAAATAAATTTTACTTTTAATCTATCTAAAAGAGCATCTTTTCTTATGGAAATTCTGAAAATTTAAAGTCAAAATATTGAACCGTTTACGAGAAACATATATTTTTGTGCTAAAATTAGACAAATTGTTGTGGACAACAGTTCAGATTTATGTAGAATTTTTCATTTCTGTCTCAACTTTTAAGGCGTATTTTTCGCTTATAAATAACAACTTCAAAAAACTGATAGCATTTCTACGCATTAGAATAAACAATCTTTGCATCAAGACATACTTTTAAAAAATGAAATAAATGTGAAATGTCACTTTAAAGAGAAATGACGATATTTATGTTATTTTTCAGATCAGCAGCACCGTTTCATTCATGACATCTATATTATATCTACTATGGAGACAAAATATTACCACACGGCTACATTACATGTACTTCACAGAACTTTTATACTACTCAGTCAACTTTATTTGTGTACAATAAAGTACAGAAAATATTGAGGCAAAAGGAGAAAATGCTGTTTATCAGCATTTTCTTCTTTTGCATCACTGTTTTCCCAAGTCTTTTCCAATAGGGAAGTCAATATGTGCAGACATGTCTTGTTTTAGGAAAGGTTTAAAGCTGTTATTACAAGATTTTTTAAGAAAAAAATGACGATATTCATATTATTTTTCAGATCAGCAGCACCGTTTCATTCATGACATCGATATTATATCTACTATGGAGACAAAATATCACCACACGACTACATTCCATGTACTTCACAGAACTTTTATACTACTCAGTCAATGTACTGGAAAAAACTATAGATAATACGTAAGTATTGATCACTAAATATTTTCCTACATGTACGGTGTGCAGAATATTAGACCTCTTCCTTATCAATTTTCAGTCAAAATTACTCTCACATAGTAGGTGTTGCTGCACAACTTACTTTAGTACATTTTAAACACATGTTAAAACAAATGAGCCATGATCTGGAAAAACGTCCCTTATAGCATTTGAGAACAACATGGTTCCATGTCAGCCTGCGTATACATGCAGTCTGACCAGGAACCATATTGTTCTCCAATAGCTGTCTCATGGTCTGTAGTTGCCATTTGAGAGTAACATGGATGCTGGCTAGATTGCATCTAGGCACAGATTGATCTTGAAACATGGCTATCTCAAATGCTATAAGGGACGTTTTTCCAGATCCTGGCTCAAATGTTTTATCAGAACCCCTCAAATCTTTTGTTCATGGGTAAAGCATTTGCTGGTAAAAATGTGTATGTCTTCTGGAATTTTCTTTTAGTATAGAGTTAAAACAACTATAAGAAATATTTTTTTAATTGATGAAAATAACCCTGGAGAGCTCCTTGTATATTCCTTTGCTGTTCGTTGATAAGAAGTAAAGAAAAATGTATAGCTTCGCCAATATGAATAAAATCTGGCATTATGTCAATAAAAGAAAAGGCTTTGGCAAATGTCAAGGTAAAAGAAGTAAAATGCTGATAACCGGCATTTTGTCTTTTTGTCTTTATAAGTTATGTGTTATATTGCTCACATATCCTATCTTTGTCAACAGATTTGTTTCGCTGTCTGCAGCATCTTTCAAATTTGACCACCCTTAAGTTAAATATTGCCATTTGAGAATGGATTGATAATTTGGTACTCAAAGTCATGATAAAGTCAATCATTACTTTCCATATGGTGTAGTTGGTAGCCCATCAGACTCAACTTGTGAGGTCCCAGGTTCAATTTCCAATCGTAGCAAATATCCTTTCAGACAAAACTGTTTCCCACAAATAGTTTGATATTGTTAACCTATGTGGGCAAGCAGCTGGAGGCCCAGTTAGGATACTGTAGTAGTACTGGTATGAGAAACGATAGGAATCCGTTGTTAGGTGCTCCAGCAGCTGCGATATGACCATAGCAGGCAAAAACACTGTTAAACCCTTATAAACAAAATTATCTTCGAAAAGTTAATTTCTTGGTTCATTTCAGAGACCAGCGTATCACTCGTGATGTAGACAAACTGTGTGATAGTTTGAGTCAAGTCATAGCACCTGTGATAATCTCTCCTTTTACAATAGCTTATTATTTATACAAGTCTAACCAAAGGTAGGTTTCTTCAGCTGATAAGGGGATGAAGTAGTCTAAAATTAGCTTTTATGAACTGTTCATCATCAATCTACCATCCCTGTTCCTGCTGTGACTGTCTACCTGTCCACAATTGTTGGGAAAAATGTTCCATTTTTAAGCTATAGATATTAGTGCTTTGAAATTTCCAATGTAGCATGATCTCAGTCCCCTTCAGGAATCAGAATCATTGTATTACTTGTATCATTATACTGTAAAAATGAGTTATTTGTTGTGGGAATAAATCTCATCTTCCTCCATGACAACTCAGGCTTCCGAATTGCAAAGAATGCTTAAATGTAGATACAAAACCTTTTTAGTGAGCCAGGACTTGTCACAGCCCTAGTGTCGGTATCACGTTGCGTCACGTCTTCACTTGCACACTTTAATCTTGTCTATATTTCAGACACTATTAAAGATGCAGCCTTCATATTTTACACATGGATACCTCTCGCCGAGACCTTTCATTTGGGACCATGACCTTTGACCTAGTGACCTTGACCTTGGAGTTTTGCCTACTTTTAAATAACTGGAGTTTGACCTACTTTAAAAAAACTTTAACCTAGCCTATATCTCATGCACTAATACAGATAGAGCCTTGATATTACATTGTATATGATAAATTGTACGCTAACAATTTATTGTTATATTATTTGTACCATTTCAGTTCAGGTGCTGTGGGACCAGTGGGAGTCCTGGTATTCTTTATTATAGCCACTGTTATCAACAAAATACTCATGTCTCCTGTAGTCAAATATGTATTTATCAGGGAGAAAATGGAGGGAAACTTCAGGTAAAAAATTAAAGGTTTTTATAGCCCCCTCCCCTTGAAAGGGGGAATATTGTTTTACTGTTGTTTGATTGCCTGTCTTTCTGTCATGAACCTAAAACTTATTAGAAAATAAAACATTGGTGCTTTGGTTTTTCACAAAGTTATCTTTATTTTGATGCCCCCTTATAGAAAGATCGGGGACATATTGTTTTACTCATGTCCGTCTGTCTGTCTGTTTGTCTGTTCGTCTGTCATTCTGTCTGTCTGAAAACTTAACATTGCCATTTTCTCCAAATGTATTTGACAAACAAAGCTCAAATTTGGTATGTAACCTTTCAATGATATCTATCAGTTCCATGCAATATGACCTTCCTCAAGTTCATTCATTAACATTTATCAACCCTTAACATGAAAACCTAAGATGAAAACTTAACATTGCCATTTTGGGGGGCATTCATGTTTCACAAACACATCTTGTTTTGGGTATGCTTTTGACAATGCCCACATCAAGCAATACATCCTCTGAACTACACATCAGCATGTTTTAGTTAACCCTTTCCCAAACAAGACCTGGTTTTGACGTCCCTAACAGAAATGGCTTGGGAAAACATTGAGACAAAAGAAGAAACTGCTGATAACCAGCAGTTTCTCCTTTTGTCTCAACATTTTCTGCGCTATATTATACACAAATTGTATCTTTAGCAACATCTGCTTTGTCATTTTCAGCAGCTTTCATGTAGAAAAAGTCCAAATTTTTGCTGTTTGAGAAAGGGTTGATGCATGTTTCATTTGTCAAGGTAATAGAATTAGAAAAGGAATAAAAGTTTCCTCTACTTTACAGTTGTTTCCCTAGATGCACTTCTTAATAGCCAATCATGTATCAATATTTAATTCTGCTATGGTTGTCTTCTACCAAGGTTGTCTTCTACCAATTATTGACAATTATGATTATCAATGTGTAATGTATATGATGACTCAGGGTGAAACAGTTGTAACTGCCTATGAACATATAGGCAGTTACAACCGTTTCACGCTGAACCACCAGATTATTATGTGAATGAAGGAATGAATTATATTTGTTGTTTATCTGCAGGTTTAAACATATGCAAATCCGATCCAACTGTGAGTCTGCAGCATTCTTTAGATCAGGTCATGTAGAAGAAGAGAAATCCAATATGCATCTACAGAACTTGTTAGATGTCCAGCATAAATGGATCAGGAAGGAGTATGCTTTAAATTGTAAGTTCAAAAAGAGCCTGCATATCGGTTAACCCTTTCCCACACAAGACCTGAGCCCCGTATTACTAAACATCTTACGATCAAGCTTTTGTGTAAACTTTGTAACAAGACATCTGATTGCACGAGAAATACGACTGAGCCAATCAGGGCTGTTGTTACAAGTAATTATGCAAAAATCAAACGTACTATCCTTAGTAATATGGGCCCCTGGTTTTGACTTCCCTATTGAAAAGGCTTCGGGAAAACATTGAAACAAAAGAAGAAACTGCTGATAACCAGCAGTTTATCCATTTGTCTCAATATTTTCTGTGCCATATTTTACACATATCCTATCTTTAATAACATCCATTTTGTCTTTGGTGGCAGTTTTTGAAGTAGATAACCCTAAAATTTTGTCTTTTCAGAAAAGGTTAATAGGCTTGCAAGTATGTTGCTGTACTCCAGAATTCAATTTCATTCTAACAAGAAATTGATTTCGTCGATAAAGAGAAACTTTAAACATTCTTGTATTATACATGTACTTTCCGTAGTAGGTCAATATATCTTCATAAGCTCTTTTTTTCAATGCTACCAAAATCATATTTGAGGAAGAACTAATGAAAGGTGTTTTGTACTTGGACTCTTTATTACAGTTTCCATCCAGCTGTTTGACTACCTAGGCAGTATATTCAGCTACATAGCCATCAGTGTCCCCATATTTTTTGGTGCCTATGACAGTCTCAGTGCTGCAGATTTGTCTGCCCTTATTTCTGCTGTAAGTTGGTTTATTCATTTGTGACCCGTCATGCTGATAGGGACCTTATAGAAAGTGTGATAAATATCGACCCTAGTCAGTCTGTGCAGTCCGCGCAGCCAGACTAGGGCAAACACTTTTCACTTTTATGTAATTTTCTAAAACCGGAATGTTTTCCCTATCCTACTATGCATTCATTTATTGCATACAGGATCTGGTTGACCTGTGCTGAGTCTGACAAAATTGTCAAAATTTGGATTTTGGAGTTCGGTTAAGGTCCCTTTTAGGGTGACAGGTCACATTTAATTATACCCGCCACCTATGAAGTAGAGGGGGGTATATTGGTTTCACCATGTCTGTCTGTCTGTCCATCCATCCGTCCGTCCATAGACTTTTTCGTTTCCGTGCTCTAACTCGAGAACCGTTTGACCTAGGATCATGAAACTTTACACAGTTGTTGCCCATGACCCAAGGAGGTGCCCTATTGTTTTGGGGTCGCAAAGGTCAAAGGTCAAGGTCACAATTGGACTTTGTTTAAAATCCGTTTCTGTGCTCTAAGTCAAGAACCAGTTGATTTAGGACCATGAAACTTTACAGTTGTTGCCCGTGACCCAAGGAGGTGCCCTATTGTTTTTGGGCCATGAAGGTCAAGGTCAAGGTCACAATCAGACTTAAAATTCGTTTCCGTGCTCCAAGTCATGAACTGGTTGACCTAGGATCATGAAACTTCACACAGTTGTTGCCTATGACCCAAGGAAGTGCCCTATTGTTTTTGGGTCATGAGGGTCAAAGGTCAAGGTCATAAATTACATTTGTTTAAAACCTGTTTCTGTGCACCAACTAAAGAACCTTTTGACCTATAGCACTTTTTCAGTTACAAGGCGCTAGTGGGTGGTATTTGTCCGCTTTGCGACAGTTCTAGTTCATATCTAGAGGAAATTTACTACAATGTGATAGACGAAATCTGATGGTGTATCTTGTGAAATATTCAGATGCCTTGTTGCTAGACAGACACAAACAAGCAGAGATCTATCTGTATTGCTGTATTTCTTCATTTCCTACAATGTGTTTACCCTAAAATACAAAAAAAAAAAATTCATTTATTTGAAATTGTTGTCTGCAACATCTAAAATTACTAAAGTTTTGTCATTTTGTAATTGATTAAGTTAGTTTGTATGAATTGTATACCTGTCATACTACTGGTATGTTCGAATTTGTTATATTATAAAAAAAATATTTTTGATTGTACATTTTGTACACTAACATTCCACAATGATTAAAGAATTTGGGAGTCCCTCACCAGGCACATGTGCTATATTAAGAGTTAAGTACCAGATATTCATGAGCTTTACATAAGCTGTCATTTGTCAACTTTAATATTTCTTCCCAAAATTTGGTAGTTACCAATTGATTACTTGAAATATCAATGATTTATGAATAGGATTGATAGGCTTGTTACTGATAGAAAGAGAATTTTCCACATGGTCAGGATATTCTACTAATAATGTTGCATTGCTTGCAGAACTTGACTTGATTACCTCATTTGAGTCTAGCTACTTTCTTTTCTTGACAGAATGCGTTTGTAGTGATCTACCTCATCAATTGTTTTACCAAACTGATTGATCTAGCCATACAAGTTACTGACATAGCTGGCACTACTCATAGGTAAATTTTATTTGAATCTCACCTCATGGACTTTCAGGACCTTTTGTCCTTTGGTTGTTGTTTGACAGAATGTGTTTGTAGTGAACCACCTCATTAATTAACCCTTTCCCAAAGAAGAGCTGGTTTTGACATCCATAATAGAATTGACTTTGGAAAACATTGAAACAAAAGAAGAAACTGCTGATAACCAGCAGTTTCTCCTTTTGTCTCAATATTTTTTTAGCTATACTCTCCACAAATTTTATCTTTAACAACATCTACATTGTCGTCTGTAGCAACTTTTGAGTTGGACCACCCTGACATTTTGTCATTTGTGGAAGGATTAAAGGGGGAATAACACTTAACATCTTGCAAATTTTCCGAGAACTTCGTACAAAAAATAAATATATATTATCAAAATATGGTCTTTAAATTGCATATATGCCAAATCTTAGCTTTCTACCTTGTGTATTGGCTTAGATGTCTACAGATTTAAAACCCCATGATTTTTTGTCCCGGGGATAATATTTACAATAATGGAACATATGGGATTTTAAATCCGTCGACATCCTAGCCAATACACAAGATAGAAAGCTAAGATTTGGCATAGATGCAATTTAAAGGCCATATTTTCATAATACATATTTATTTTGTACGAAGTTCTCGGAAAATTTGCATGATGTTAAGTGTTATTCCCCCTTTAAGCCATTACCAGACAGTAAAATTTTGGACAGTTCCAGTTTGAATGATCTTCTACATGATAATTTCACATGCTTGGGATTTCAGATATTTTGGACTTTTGGGGTTGAAAATATTGTGGGAAAAATGAGGAAATTGCTTGTCACAAGCAATTTCTTCATTTTCAACAATATTTTCCAAAGCCATTATCTAGTAAGGAGTCAAAAAGAGTCATGGTGTGGTAATTGTTTTACCAAACTGATTGATCTTGCCATACAAGTTACAGACATAGCTGGTACAACTCACAGGTATTTGTTAGTTAAATTTCATCTCATGACAACTTTCGGGACCTTCAGTTCCTTGATTTTCGTTGACAGAATGCATTTGTAGCGATCTAACTCATTAACTGTTTACCCATTACCAAACAGCAAAATTTTGGATGGGTCAAAATTCAAAGATGCTGCATACCACAATTTCAAAGTGGATGAAATTTAACATTTTTTGGTCTTTCTTGATAGAAAACATTGTGGGAAATGAGGAAATTGTTTGTCACAAGGAATTTCTTCATTTTCCACAATATTTCAGTTCTTTTCTTTGCAATTGTAGATCTACATAAAACTTTCGGACTTTGTCAGCAAGTACTCACAACTAGTCAGTGCTCTTTTTTCTTAGTTGCTTAATATTGCTGCTAGTGAAGTTTTTGTTTTGTGACAAGGTACTGTTGGGGGTAGGGATATGATCACATTTTGTTAATTCTTTCCTAAACAAGACATGATTTTGATGAAAAGGTTTTGGAAAACAATGAGGCAAAAGAAGAAAATATTGATAACCAGAATATTTTTCTTTTGTCTCAATATTTTCTGTGCTTTATTCTTTACAAATCCTTTCTTTAACAAACTTTAATTTTGTAGTTGAAGCTACTTTTAAGTTGGAACAATACAATTGTTTTGCTGTTTTGGAAAGGGCTTAAGCTCTTGTTTCTGTTTATTTTTTGCACAGAATTGGTCAGCTAGTAGAAACATTACAAAATTTAGCAAGTAAACAGAAAGAGAAAGAATTAAGCCGTCCATTCAGACAGAAGGATGTCACCTGGAGTGAAATGTGAGTAAAATTTGACTTTATGAAAACTGAGCTACGGATGGGTAATGGCTTTTAAAATTGCAATATTTCATTTGTTGTGCATCATACGCTATATTACTATGGTTACAGATTAGAATGGTCTTACCAATGCATCTAGAATGAGTACACACAACATAGGGTTTGCATTTGAAATACTTAAATTCAAATGCACCTTCTTTGATCTGTTGCTGTTCGAAAATGGGAAAATACAAATATCTTACAGCTCCCTTTATTTCCTCATCAAAATTAGATAGTTGATTAAAGTTACAATTTCAAACTTTCAAATACACTTAGTTGGGTCACAATTATGTTGTTCAATTTAAGATATTTTTATTATAACAGGGAGACTCTTGTGGACAATACAGACTCTAGTCCAAATGACATTTATCCTGGTAATAAAACTGCTATGGTGGTGTCAAATCTTGCCTATACTGCTCCTAACTCAAATAAGCAGTTAGTCAAAGGTATGAGCCTATCTATACTTATATCCTGGCAAAAAGGATTTTTTCTTTTCTCTTAGGTTACAATATTTTCCAATGATCAGCATTTTCTTTTTTGCCATAATATTTTCTGTTCTACTTGTAAATTTTACACAAATCATATCTAAAGCTAATTTGTAGTCTGCTTCAGTTTTTAAATTGGACCACCCACTATTTTTCTGTTTTGCAAAGTGTTAGTTTGATCTTTTCTAGGTTTATGTTTCAAGTTTGAAGCCAACACCAATATATTAGTTACTGGGGACAGTGGTTGTGGTAAAAGTTCACTTCTTAGAGTGCTCAATGGACTATGGCCAGAGGTCAAAGGTAAACCCATCAACTATGACATTGTTTTGATTTATCAAATAGGGAAGACATGAGAAACATTGATGCAAATGAAGAAAATGGTGATGACCAGCATTTTCTCCTTTCTTTTCCACAATATTTTTTATGCAATAATTAACAAACACACAAAGATTTGCTTTCGGAAAAGTGTTAAGGCCTCCTCAATATATTAAATTTCATTTACCTACTTTCAAAGAAAATACTTTGAAATTAAATTTTGCTGTTATGCAAATTGTACAGAAAAATGTGAAATGTTTCATGATAATTTCCTTATAAATCATACATGATTATTCCCTAAAATGATATTGCGGTTGAATAGATAATTCTTAAAATGTCCTGGAGCAAGACCAGTTGACAAATCTTGGAAATACAGAAAACTAAGGTTTCTGGACAAACAAATTTGAAAGCAGGTCTTGTGTCATAGTGTGAATGAATTGCCTCCAGAGCCTCAACTTTAATTACAGGTATCTAATGTAATAATAGCTTTTTCAAATCTTATATAGGCAGCGGCGGATCCAGGATTTCTGTTAGGGGGGTTCGTTTTTACAAAAAGGGGGGGTTCGTTTTACAAGTATTGCACAATTTTGACTGAATTTCTGCGTGAAAATGAAATAATTTGGCTGCATAGGGGGGTTCGTTTGAACTCCCCGAATCCCCTCTGGATCCGCCACTGTATAGGTTCATTTATTAGTTGATATGCAGAATTGTTAGGAAATACTGAGTGGGCAGTTTTGAATGACTCCCTTGGCCTTATTTTCAGGCAGTATAGAAAGTGTGACACTATACAAACCATCTGTGATCATGTTTCTACCACAAAAGCCATATTTAAACAATTAGCAGATGGCAAAACTTTAGACTGGTCCGAAATTAAAAAATGTTGCAGATGACAATTTTCAAGTGAATGAAATTTTACATATTTTGTATTTCATGGTAGAAAATATTGTGGGAAATGAAGAAATTGCTTGTTACAAGCAATTTCTTCATTTGCCACTATAGTTTCTTCAGCCTTTTTTTCATGGCCTATCAAATAAAGCATCATTGTTTGGAAATGGATTAACTTAGTGGACCTGTATTTCCAGGCAGTATAGAAAGTGTGACCCTATATAAACCATCTGTGATAATGTTTCTACCACAAAAGCCATATTTAACTGATGGATCTCTTAGACAACAGGTAGGAAGAAGTTTGTTCACCCTTTCTGTAACAATACCTAGTTTTGACATCCCCTTCGCTATGATCAGAAATTTTGTTGTCTTTAAAAAAGACAACTCGTTTATTTTCAAGGGGTCAGATGTGGTTCAGCTGTGAGGGCATGTGACTTTTAATATTTACCTATTAAGAGAATTTGAAGTTGTTTGTTTGAGTAGTACTCGCATAACTTCATATTGGATGCGTTCCATTGGCTGTTCCGAGTGTGCCAAACGGTCCGGTACTCAATGGAATGACATAGAACAGTGTTCAGAAGATGTTCTTCTTGTTCCTAGAGAAAAGGTGGTTCAAGCAGAACAGTGACATCACTTAGCATGGCTACATTCTATTACAATTGCGGCGTGTTAAAATAAATTAACATTTCTAATCATACTGTATAATAAAAATCAAATTATTTCAGCAAACACTCGGGAAATATCCATTTTAAGACTATAAATGAACAATGAACGACAATCAGCAGATGTTAAAAGTTTATTTTATACTGGCTCACAAGAGTTTTGTCTGCGTTTTAAGACATTCCCCCACCTTTTCTGTTCTGAGAGCATTCGATTCGGCATGATCAAGTTGGACAAAATATTTGATATAGTAATGGACAGCCCGATGGAACCACCCATGGGTATGTCCTTGGGCAAGGCATATGAGAGCACCAGTATAGTACTGCTTATACCCAGGAAAGCACATGTATAAGTGAACTTGTCTTCATACCACTGAACAATTGTTAAAATCTATGCAAATTTGTTACAAATCTTTATTTTCAGATCATTCATCCTAAAACAGAAAAGGAAATATTAAGTGAGTTGATTTATTACATTTGTCGCTCAATTTGTTAGTACGCATTTCTAAATATGCCTAAATATGCAATAGAAAACATTGTCAAAATTGATGAAAGTCCTTGTGACATGTAATTTCTTCAATTTACACAGAAAGGAAAGTAAATGTAAAATTTTATTCACAAGACATTATTATCTGCATCATTTTTGAAGTTTGATGATTTTTATACCCAGTTTAGGGGGGTATACTTGAATCAGCCTGTCAGTCCGGCGGTCGGTTGGTCATGTGGTCTGTCACCAAAATCTTGTCTGAACATCACCTCCTACACTGATTAATCGATTTAGTTTATACTTGACACAACCGTTTATTGTGACCTGTAGATGTTCAAGACATAAATTTCACAAATCTGACCAATTCTTTTCGAGTTATGGCTACTGATTTGACAAAAAATGCTTGTCCAGACAACGACTCCTACAGTTACTGTCTGATTTGTTTCATACTTAGCACAAGGGTGTATCAGGGCCAGAAAATGTGCAAGACACAAATTTCTTGAAAATCTGACAACACTCTATTATTTTACTGCCACTGCCCCAAACTTTTTCTTTTCTGGATAACGGTACACAGGATTAGAAGCTATGTAATGCATGTAGTTGTAACCCCCATCATGACCCAGACAGCCCTAACCGTATGTTATGATAATGACCACAACGTCTGATAAGCCGTAACCGGACACCACAAGATTTGTATGCATTCTGATTTCCTGACTTCCACAGCTTTATTGATTTTTTTACTTTTTTTCCATGTTCATGAACTATATACTAGAACACCAGAAGACATGTGTCACCCAGAAACCTAACTTCATTCATTTATTGAAAGTGAGGATCCACCTACATCATCTATGTACAGATAACTGATTCTGAGTGGCATTAAGCATTAATTAACCCTTTCCAAAACCAAATATTTCAGAGCTGATACAGACGATAAAATAATCTCAAAAGCAGAAAATGTATATGATATATTACAGAAAATATTGATGGAAAAAGAGAATATGCTGATCATCAATGTTTTCCTAAGCTTTTCATATTGAGGGATGTCAGAACCAGCTAGGTCTAAATTGGGCAAGGGTTAAGACCACTACAAAAGCTTTCGCAATTGCACTGCATTTTCTCCTTTTGCCTCAATATTGCCTGTGCTATGAGTATGACATGATTTCCTTTAAAATTGGGAAATTCTTACCTTTTGGCTCTTTGGAAAGGCTTAACATGGGGTAATATTTACTTTTCGAAATGAATCTGATATACAGGCTTTGGTTTTTTGGAAACTGGGTAAGAATTTGATAATTTTCAATTCTTTAGATAGATCTACAATATAACTGGAGTCCAATGGACATAATCATGGAGTAAAAAGTTAAAGTCTTACCTTTTCCCCCTAATATTTCTAAAGTAAGAGTAACAAGAACTAGATAGAAGTCTTTACTCTTTAGCAAAAAAATAAAACATAACAGCAATAATGCATGCCAAATTTTCTAGAATTTTTGTGGAATCAAAAGATACCATGATGTTTTCCTTTTTTCATTTCTAAATTTATTTGACTGACATAATCAGCAAGAGTTTGGTTCCATGCCCGCAGAAGGCGATATCAGCAGGATGCATATATAATTCTCAGGCCCGTAGAAAACAATTTCATAGTGGGGGGGCTAAAGCTCTAGTGTCTGAATATTGGGGGGCTAATTTGGATTTTCCCAAATTTTCAGAGTGAAAAAAGGAAAATTCGGCATTTTTGGCCAACTTTGGGGAGGCCTAGCCCAGCCCCCCCCCCCCCCCCCCCCCCCCCCTGTTTCTACGGGCCTGATTCTGATCTTTCAGCTGAACTGTTTCCCAAACATAACATGGGTTTAGCGTCCATAGTAGAAGCAGTTTGAGAAAACAATAAGAGCAAAGAACAACTTGTTGATGATCAGCAATTTCTCCTTTTATCTCAATATTTCCTGTGATATAGCGTGTCCAAATTGTATTCCCATTAATTGATATCAAGTTTATCGTAAGTTTCATCTTTCCAAATTGGAACAGCCTAAAGTTTGAACATTTGGGAAAGTTTCACAATGTGTAACGTTTCTTTAATTAACACTCTGCAATAGTCCATCTGTGTTTGCTTCAAATAAGCAGTTGCTTAAAAATATGCTACTTTTCTCTGAATGTTTACAAATCAAAATTTTAAATTCTGATACACAAATGGTATGACATTACTGTTGAAATTAATATTCAACAATGTTGAAAGATCAGGATGCAAGTATGAAAGGCATATGTTCCATTTATTTAAAAATTAAAAAAAGTTGTTTAAAAGGAGAAAAAACTTTTAAGTTTAAATTTGAATTAGAGCTACTACATCTGTCTAGCCCAGCCAACACAATGTTTATTTATATTGGGTGATAAATGGACATCAAGCTGGGACTGACCGGCGACTCTGTGATGCTACTGACTGATAAGCATTCCTGACTGGATTGGTTATGTAAACCGCTAACGGTATAGAATTCATCAGAATTGAGTACCTTTAGTCAGTAAAATGTAGGGGTGACAATACTTTTTTAGTTATGGCCTCTGATTTGACAACGCTTGTCTGAATAAATGAGGTGGCGGGGTATTTTTATCACCTTTAGTGATAGATATTTAGTTTTTACAGTTTTTGGTAATTACTGATACAAATCATTGTGGGAAATAAAAAAAATGCTTCTTGCTAGCAATTTCTCATTTCCCACAATGTTTTCCAAAGCCTTGATCTTGTAAGGTCATCAAAAGTCGTCACTTTGTGGTAATGGGTAAAGGGAGATGATTTAACTTTCTTATGTAACAAAGTTCTGAGGGGTGTGTATAAGTCAAGTCAATTTATCTTACTATCCTTGTTTGATTTTGGTTAGCCACAACACACAGCTATCATGATTGTATTTCAGGTTTAAAAGTAGATGATGATGCAATACTGGATTATCTAGAGAAAGCTGATCTTAAACATATCTGTACTAGAACTGGTGGATTAGATGTACTAGTAGAATGGAATTGGTGAGTCTATGTCTGCAAACTGAAAACATTAATTTTGAGCTTTGGTCTGGAAAAGGTACTCCTATGCAGTGGCGGATCCATAGGGGTTTGAAGGGTTCAAATGAACCCCCTTTTTAGCCTAATTATTCTACTTTCATACAGAAATTCAGTCAAAATTGTGTGATACTAGAAATCCCCCTATTTGTATTTCTGAACCCCCATTATAGAATACCTGGATATGCAGTTGCCTATGGCATTTGTGACTTGCCATGGATCTAGATCAGTTTGAACCCTAGTGCAGTCTGATCATGGTCCATGTTAACCATTTCCAAAAATTGTGGATGATCCTCTTCCAAAATGCCACAAACGACAAAATCGAAGTTATTATAGATAGAATTTGTGTAAAATATGACATAGAAAATATTGAGACAAAAGGAGAAACTGCTGGTTATCAGCAGTTTCTTCTGTTGTTTCAATGTTTTCCCAAGCCTTTTCTATTAGGGACGTCAAAAGCAGGTCATGTTTGGGAAAGGGTTAATTAAGAATTTCTGTAGGTAATGCCAATCAAGAACTTATTTGAGAACTGTATTGTTTTTAGTCTGTATATGCACAGTGTGGTGTTGCTATCAAATGCAATAAGGGCCCTTCTTACAGATTTCTGCTAAAGTGAACTTTGTTTCATACGTCGAAGACTTTTGGGAGGAAGAGAAAATGCTCATAACAAGAAAGCTTTGGGAAACATGGAGATAATATTTTCCATGTTAGGCTATTAAGAGCATACATTAAAGTGACATTTCAGATTTTTTTGTAATAAATTTTACTTTTATTTTTATCTGAAAGACCACATTTTCTTATAAATGAATGAAAAATTTCAAGCCAAAATATTGCGCTGTTTACAAGAAATATGTATTTTTGTGTTAAAATTTAACAAACTGTTATGGACAACAGTTCGGATTTATATGGAATTTTTCGATTCTGACTCAACTTTAAATGCATGTTTCTCACTTATAAGCAACAACTTCAAAAAACTAATATCATTTATACTCATTAGAATAACCAATCTTGACATCAAGACATACTTATCTTGACATCAAGACATACTTTAAAAAATAGAAATGGGAATGAAATGTCCCTTTAACTTCTTATTAAGGTTTACGAACTGAGAATGAAAACACCACTTTCTAGCCATACGAAATGCACCAAATTACACACACTTGTAAATACACTTCACATAAGTTGATTCACCAGGCCGGATTTCAAGATTATGCTTCAAGAAGAAAATAATTTACAAATATCATTTTACTCTTTGTTCATATGCAAGGGAGGTAATTTTGAACATTTTTGTCAAATATTTCCATAAGTATGCATTAATTCAAAATTCTAAACCATACAAAATGCTTATGTTTGTATTTGGAATGGAAATTTAACACAGTTTAGGAATTACGGGCACTTTTCAAATTTCGCCTCTGGCTCTGCATTTCATTCTCAGTTCGTAAACCTTAACATTCGTTTTACCATCTTTAACAGTTTGGACCACCGTAATATTTTCTTGTTTGGGAAATTGTAAATTAGTTATTAACCATTTTTTAGGTATGATGAGTTATCACCAGGAGAAATGCAGAGATTGTCATTTGTGAGACTGTTTTATCATAAACCAAAATTTGCAGGTATAGTCACTTTCATTTCAACGGTAATGCATGTAAAGCCTTATGCTAAAATTATATTTCCTGAATTTGTTACAAATGAACAAAATATCAATCAGGAGATACTTTTCTGATTTGCATAATGGCTCAGATGTAGAGTTTGGTTTGTAGATCTACTGTTTGTAATGTATAAGATTAAGAGGCAGTTTAACATTTTCATGTCTAATGTTTCACATGACATGTTACAGTCAAATTAGGATTGATAAATGAATTTTCTGGACCTGTTAGAGAATCGTATGTCCGTAATGAAATTGTTATTTGTCATAACTTTCTTTGATATTGCAAGTATAATTTTCATACATTTAGTCAATGTTTCTGCAAAACTAGCTGAAGTTAAGAGGTTTTGCAGTAATAGGGACGATTTGTACTTATCCAAGTTTTTCATATTTTTCTCTTGATTTCAGTATTAGATGAATCTACCAGTCAGATAGGTTTACAAGCAGAACACACTATGTATACACTGTGTAAAGAGCTTGGTATTACATATATGTCTGTGGGACATAGGGACAGTTTAAAGCAATATCATGATGTAGAGCTACATTTAGAAGGGGAGGGTGGATGGAATTTGTCTCCTATACTTGATAATGAATCACAGGCATGATCTGTGAACTTTTGCAAGACAGTGATGACTTTTGAAGCCAAACCTGGAAATGAGTTTAGAAATCCTTGATGGACCTGTGGAACAGACCTGTCAGACAAGTCCAACCCTTGGTAGAGGAAAACAGACTTTAGAATGGATATGTTTTATGTTGTTTGCTACTTCTTTCTTATTGGAACAGTCCAAGTGTTTGCTGTTTTGGAAAGAGTTAACCCTTTGCAATGTTTTCAGGTTGTGTTGAAATGATGTCATTCTCAATCAAACGATTCCATTCACAATAATGATACTTTTTTACACACACAATACAAAGGGTTTGTAAAACATTGTTGGAAATAACATAGTCTTCCTTTCCCACAATAGTTTCAAAAAAAATATTTATTACTTTATGTTGTTGTCTACAGCATCTTTGATAAGTCTAAAATTTTGCTCATAATGCATATTTAACCCTTTCCCAAATCGCAAAAATTTAGACTTTTTCGATTTAAAAGCTGCTACAGGGGACATAATTAGTATAAATTCAAATGGAATGTGTGTGTATTATGGCTCAGAAAATATTGAGGCAAAGGGAGAAAATGCCGATTATCAGCATTTTCTTCTTTTGCCTCAATGATTTTCCAAGCCTATTCTATCAGGGACGTCAAAACCAGGTCTTGTCTTGGAAAGGGTTGATAAAAAATAGTGTAGATAGCCACCCTGTAGTACACATCAGCAGAGCAATCTTGTTCCATGTCCTAGAATAAGCCTGACAAGGGTTCATGGGTGCATAGATTGCAGCTTTGTGCCTAAAAAAATCAATGTTTCTACACTGTAAATAGCATACAGAATGACGAGAAAATTAAAGTCTTATCCAAATGGAAATCCACTGCAGATAACAAAATGATTTGTACATAAAAAACAGAAAGTCTGCAAATTGTAGCATAATATTTTTGTCTTTCTTTACCCTTTCCCAAACAAGACCTGGTGTTGACGTCCCCAGTAGAAAAAGCTTGAAAAAACATAGAGGCAAAAGAAAAAAATGCTGATAATCAGCATTTTCTCCTTTCGCCTCAATATTTTCTTTGCTATATTGTACACAAATCCCTTCCTTTTGAATATCAATTTTGTTGTCTACAGCAGCTATTCAATTGGATCACCCCAAAAATTATGTTGTTTGGGAAAGGGTTGA
Organism: Fragum sueziense; assembly: GCA_963680895.1. Classification (NCBI taxonomy): domain Eukaryota; kingdom Metazoa; phylum Mollusca; class Bivalvia; order Cardiida; family Cardiidae; genus Fragum; species Fragum sueziense. Next base: position 55,472,958 of record OY804593.1, read on the forward strand.
ACTGATAAGTTGCTGGCATTATTTCTTCTATGCCCTCTCCCAAGCAGCAGAACTTTATTGCTAGTGATATAACTCAAGTCCATGTAGACCTATGTATGAAATCCATTATAATAAATATAGAGGGCAATAAGAAAGAATGTCTGAAACAGCTCTGGAATAGGAGCAGTCTAAATTTTGTTTTGGGGAAAAAGGTCAACAGCGCTCACAATGGCAATGGATATTGTGAGTATATTATGCCAAAAATAGACTATTCATACATGCTTCAAGCTTGGTCACATACACTATTCCGTGTCCATATCATGGCCGGAGCACGTCTAAAAAAGCGGACCAGTGCACTTTAATTTTGGATGTTGTTTGGACGCGATATGGACGTGGAATGGTATGTGACATGGCCTTTATATAGAGTTTTATCATTATGTTTGTACAAGTCTATGTCAGTGTTTACTAAAGGTAGTACACCCCTAATGATTCACAAGACGTCAGAATTTCTCGTGAGACGTCATTAACATTCTTTACGTATCCAAGCCTATTTGGGCGATGTCATAAACATTAGGCAGTGGAATGTTCCACTGCCGAATGCTTGCGACGTCACCTGAATAATTCAGACGTCGAATGAATCTCATAAGGGATGGTCTACCTTAACCATTGACATCTTGATTGATTGTCTCAATACAAAAATCATGTATCAAAGTTTATGTTGAGGATAATTATTTTGTAACATTTATGGATATTTTTAAATTCTTTTAATGAATCATGTACATTATACTTATTAAAACATTTGTGACCCATCACGCTAAAAGGGACCATATGGGTTTTGTGAAAAATATCGACCCTAGTCAGTCGGCGCAGTCCGCACAGCCAGATTAGGGCCAACACTTTTCTCTTGTATGTAATTTTCTAAATCAGGAATGTTTTCCCTATCATACTTTGTAATAATATTTCGCATATGCCATACAGTATCTGGTTGACTTGTACTGACAAGTTTGTAAAAATTTGGATTTTTGGAGTTTGGATAAGGTCCTTTTTAGCATGAGGGGTCACATTTCTGAAAAAAAAACTTTATCTATAATCCTTTTTCCTTTATTGTCCATTTTGTGATACATGTATGCATTGAGCGTTAATGTTCAACCTTTTGCTACATAACTTACATGTAGAAAGAGTTTGGAAAAACATTGAGAGAAAAGAAAAAAATATTGTTTATTCTGCTTTTATCTTAATATTTCCATACTATAATGTATACATTTTCCTATTTTGATATCACTTGTTTTGTTGTCTAAAACTTCTTTAAAATTGGAACAGTCTTAGATTTTCTGTATGGTTATCAATGAATGGGTCGTTTGCAAGATAACAACAACATTATTTCGGATCTTTAGAAAATAGTAAGTAGTTGCGAACTACGAAAGATATGTACATAGAGCATGTTATATTTGATACATGTATATGTCAGTAGAATGCATTGAGAGAAAGGGAGAAAATGCTGATAATAAGAATTTTTTTTCCTCAACATTTTCAAATGCATCTAAGTAAGATTAATAATCTAAACAAGGCACTGTTTGGTGAAAGAATTGCTGATGATCAGCATATTCTAACGTGCTGGTACTTAATTTCCCGGGAGCTAATGTCACAGCCACAGTCGGTGTTGTCCGTATTGGTTTCGTAGACAAAACTATGACGTACAAATGGGTCAAAAGTCTAGGTTTGTGGTGCACCTACAAAAAATACAGGTACACCTGTATATTCTGAGGTGGTTTTATAAATTTTATACGCGCATCTGTATTTTTTAGAGGTGCACTTGTATTATTTATAAGATCACCTCAGAAAATACAAGTGCATCCGTAATTTTGGTCGTATAAAAAACAGGTGCACCTATAAATATTTACAGGTGCACCTGTAGATTTTAGCCTGGTCGTGTAAAAAATACAGGTGCACCTATAAAATATACAGGTGTACCTGTATTATTTCATTTTGTAGTTGCACCTCAAATCTAGACTTTTGACCCATTCGGTATGGCATACAAAACAACTTTAGTATGGTCTACTCGTATCTCGTGTACTTGTGACCTTGGCATTTGATATATCTTTTCAAAAGGTTTGGGACCATGAACCCTTGAAATTGGAGGTTGGCTCTTTGTGACAAGCTTTCGTACATGCTAATTACGTTGTCAGCCGTCTACTCTCGTTTACAAACTTTATTACCAAGGATATACACAGCGGGATAACACACGACGCAACAATTGCAGAAAATCTTTTTATTCGGTTTAATACGTGACTGATTTGAAAATGTTTTTAAAAAAGAAAAGAACGAACAAAATGTCAGGCCTTTACTGGACTTGGTAGATCTTTCGTTTGCTCGTCAATATCATTTTTAGCTCCACTGGCCGTCAGGCCAGCGAGCTATTGTCATGGCGGTGCGTGCGTCCGTCCGTCCGTGCGTCCGACTTTTTCTTCTCAGAAACTACTGGATGGATTTCAATCAAACTTCACAGGAATGATAATTGGGTGACCCTCTCTCAGATTTCTTCAAAGAATTTGGATTGACTCAGAATAACCTGAGTTATCTGTCCTTGAATGACAAAATTAGCTTGTTTTGACTTTATTTTAACTCTAAAACCTACAAATATTGAACAATCAAAACAAAACTTTGAGAGAATGATGGTCATTATATGATCTGGCCTGGGTATAATTTTCAGCTTGATCGAATTTTACATCATGAGTTACGTGCCCTTGAAATTGACAAAATTGCCATTTTCAGCTATATTTTGATTTAGTTTTCACTCTAGCAACTACAAATAGTGACCAATCAAGACAAAACTTGGACAGAATGATGCGGACAATGAGATCTTGCCTTGGTATAATTTTCAGCTTGATCTGAATTTTACATCATGAATTATGTGCCCTTTAAATTGACAAAATTGACGTTTTTGGATTAATTTTGACTTTGTTTTCACTCTAGCAACTACAATTATTGACTAATCAAGACAAAACTTGCACAGAATGTTGATGACGATCAGATCTTGCATTAGTGTAATTTTCAGCTTGATCTGAATTTTATATTCTGAGTTATGTGCCCTTGAAATTGACAAAATTGCCATTTTCGGCTCCATTTTGACATTGTTTTCACTCTAGCAACTACAAATATCGACTAATCAAGACAAAACAAGAACAGACTGTTGGTTACTATAAGATCTTGCCTTGGCATAATTTTCAGCTTGATCTGAGTTTTATATCATGAGTTATGTGCCCTTGAAATTGTCAAAATTGCCATTTTCGGCTTTATTTTCACTTTTACAGCCATTAGTATTAACTAATCAATACAGAACTTTCACAGAATCTTACTGGCCATACGATTTTACTTGCTTGTAATTTTCAGCTTGGTAATGCATTTGCTTGTTTGCACAACCTGAACCTTTGAAATTGCATTCAACAAGACAAACAGTCAGGCCTGTGGAGCGCTTCCAGACCGCCAGGGCTGTCTAGTTATCACTTTTTGGCACATGCATCCAACGTACCCCTAACGTTTTTCCCATCTGCTTCATACCAAATTAAAACCGGTCCTGTGTAGTTCAAGTGATTCCCCAACGTGTTTACGAGACGTCAAAATCGTGTCTTGTTTTTAATTTAAAAGGATTAACCCCTTCCGAAAACAAGAACTGGGCTTGGTGTCCCTTGTAGAAAAGGCTTCGGAAAACATTGAAGGGCAGGTTTTGTGACCAAAGTGTGACATTTAAATGTTAAGAATAACAGCTAATTTTACAGAATATCATCCAGATTTCTTAATTAGGGTGGCTAAAAACTATTCTAAATGGTTATGCAGTGCCCAAATTATATTTTAAATTCATGTTAACTACTTTTTAGCTAAAATTGTGTGCACAATCTTGCAAAATGACACCAAAAAAGTGTTTCACTCCTGACAACATATATATTGCACAATATGAGAAATTGTAACCCACGAATCACTAAATAGTAGATTGCAGAATGCCCACAAGGTTGATGGCTTTCTAAAAGAAATTGAGTGGTAGATTTCTGGCTGAATAGACAAAAATGAGAACACATTTTGAAAAATAAAAGTGTTTCACTCCTGACATAAAATTCAAAGGGGTATTGTATAAAACAGGATCCACATCCTAAACCAGTGAAGATAAGATGAAAAGGTAATTTTAAGATGATGATGCACATGTTGTTTTATGAATTACAAGTGCTTATTGTAGTATCCTGTCACTGTCTTTTATTTACCATAGCTTAGAAACTTAGTACAAGTGTTAAGTGTCACACAAAAACGTTTCACTCCTGACATTTTTGACATGTTTTAATGACATATCTTTAATTTGCGAAGCGATTTTCTTTAAACTTGGTACCCAGTATATAGACACAATAACCCATCTTTTTAGCTTTGATTGGGTTGGATATGTTTCTCTGTAAGAGCCTTGGCATGTAAAAAGTGAATGGTCACATTTTTTTAAGTTTACTTGCCCTGAAGCTAAAGACGGAATTACTGACGAACAGCATTTCTGCTTTTGCCTCGATAATTTTGCAGGCTAGATTATACACAAGTCTATTCTTTATCAACAACAGTTTTGTCTGTCGCAGCTTTCAAATTAAACAACTTTGAATGTTTATGTTTTTGAAAGGGTTTAACAACTTGCAGGCCTATTGGCACACTATTAAGAGCTGGCTAATATAGGCCTACTGGTATAAATGTACTTCTAACCAGTAGTTTCTACTTTTGCCTATATATTTTTCGGTTAAATTCTACACAAATCCTATTTTTATTAATATCGATTTTGTATTTTGACTACCTATTTTGCTGTTTGGGATAGAGTTAAACAACTTGCATTGTCACGATATTAGAGCGAGGCTAATATAGGCCTACTGGTACAAATGTACTCTTATTGATCCTTGTCAAACACGAGCGCTGCTGTAATTCCAATAGACGCAAGCGCCTTAAAGAGTCTGCGGAATTCCGATCAATAAGAAAAATATTGGGAATATTTTAGGTCTACGGATAAATACAGAGAAATTGCACCCAAAAATGCAAAATAATCGTTATAATGCCACCTAAAACTTATGTCGTTGGTACCCATTAGAATCGTCTCAACGAGACGATTCTAATGAGTACCAACAACATAAGGTTTTGTGACAGAATAAGAAAATAAGAAAGCGGAAATGAATATCAACCGAAGCGTAGTATTTCTCTATTGATTTCATAGCTCATAATTAGGGTCTTAAATCGTGTTTGGCGAAGTGGTTGATTATTTTGTTGCATTTAGACACAAAGAGCAGGAATTCCGTCCCGATGCCTATTTATGGAATCTATATTCGATCATCTTGTTTTTGAGTGATCAGTTAAAGTCAGTGCAACGCATGCGCGGGGAATAAACGGTGTGTCTAAATGGTAGGAATTGTAAGATGATTGAAGGAAATTAATGTTTTCTTCTTCGTGTTTCCTAGCATATCTTGGATGTGTTTACGATTATAGAAGAAAGATTTTGGTGGATTTAAAGGTAAGTTTTTCCTTACCTCCGCAGTCCCGACGTACTGATAATAAGAGACAATGATTTTTAAAGAGCAAAGTATATTTTGATGTACATCAACCCCAAAGATGTTGGTACTCTTTGAAATTCAATCGAGATGATTCCAATGAGTACCACACTAGGGGTTATTGACTTTTAAAAGTCACATTTTATATTCTTGTTGTTTCGCAAGGGCAGCGAGGATGTTCTGCTTTTACAAATGTTCGCCTTTGCGTTTGTCAGTGTTAATTTTACCCCCATTGTCATTAGCAACAACATTCTTAAATGAGGGATTTTTTTTTCTAAATTTTCCCAAAATTCAAATGTATAAAAAGTTTGCGTTGAAAGCTCATAATATAATGCATGCTGTAGATCTAGCCCATACACGGTCAATGGAAAGAAAAAAGCTAGATATCGATATTGTTTCGCCGAGAATACACGGTGGCTAATCACGTGATTCAGAATTTCAGAAAACCATCAATAGTTTTGTTAATACATGTACTTGACCAATTTGAATCCAGTTTGAAGCAGAGAAGGTGGGAAAATACCAGGAATAAGATGGACGTGGTGGATTTTTAAAAAAAAAACATCTGATAAAAGAAGTTTTTGAAGATCGACCAAAATTTTGGTTGATCTTCAATTACTTTTTTTATCAGACGATTTGTCAAAAATCCACCATTTCAATCTAATGCGTGACGTTTGCCAACCTTCTTTGCTTCAAACCGAATTCAAATCGGTCCCGTGTTAACAAAATTATGGAAAATCTTCTGAAGTTGTTGTATCTCGTGATTATCCACAGTGGTTCACTGCAAGGAACTTTCAATGATTCCGATAATATAATTATGACCGATTTGAAAAAAAGTGTTGAAGTTGAGAAGTCTAGAATCCTCAAGGGATTTTGAAATGCGAAGGATCTCTTAAAAACAGTCGATAATATCGGCTTGTCGTCAATAACTTTTTATCAACCGATTTTGTAAAAGATCAACCACATACAGCTAATTTCTGCCGCTTTTTTCTTCGTCTGCTTCAAACCGAGATCAAAATTGGTCAAATATAGGGCCCTATTTAATAACAAAATTATTGACGATTTTCTGTCATTGTTGTGTCACGTTTACCTACAGGAGTTACATGTATAAGGGCTAATGACAAATCACACTTGACGCCCACCATCTCACCTTTATACAAGTAAATATTTGTGTTTTTCTTGTTCTTCTACTCAACATCAACACCTATTATGGTACGGTTATAAACGATTCAAAATCTTTTACTAGATTCTAATTAAGGAATAGACCGATATCGGAGAATAGGGGTGGCAGGATGTATATTTGACTATTTGTAGTAACAACCCTAAAATAAACCAAAATATTTGTATCGATTCTCGTTTAAGGGGGAATGCTCCAGTTTTTCGGAACACTCGGACTTCACTGTAGTAATTTAAATGTTTCGTACCAATATGTTTCGCTACCAGATTTTCAATAATATAACATCATTACAATTTACCTTTTTCGACGGTAAAAGTGTATTTATTATGCGAAACTGATTTTCTCAAGATGGAAATCGAATATTTAGAGCAAGACAGTCGTAAGTGTGTATGCAGTTACCACTGTTTAGCGTCATTTTATTCATGTGTAGCTGATAAAAATTGCCATAATTCACTAATAAGTGCGCTGACCTATACATTTTCTTTTTGAATTATTACCAGGACATGTTGATTAATACAATGAGGGAGTTTTATCAAATTCTATTATGTAGAACCTGAAATATTTCGAAAAATATGCAAATTTTGACATAAAACACTCCAGCTTCGTTGATCTAACCGAATACTTGCTGTTTTATACATTTACGCATTTATAATAGCACATATTTTGGGTTTTCTGTTCGTAATAAATGTTAGACGTTACTTTAAATCCGTTTTCGGGACTAAACGATGAATATACAGCTTCTTATTAGCATTTTAGTGACCTTGGACAGGTGCAAGAAATTGTGCAATTTTTCGATGTAGGGTTATGTGATACGAATGCCAATAAAATTCAAACAAGATCGCTGACCACCCATTTTTATTTTATTTTTCAATTGGTAATAACATGTTATTTCAACATACAAAACATGAATAAATTCTATTATTGGGGAAAAAATTAGGAAACTGGAGCATTCCCCCTTAACTTTGAACGTATTATACGGTATCATGACACATGTTTACAAAATTTACCAATGTAAACAACAAAATATCGAACTCCAAACTAATGTTATGCTGTAGGCCCTTTGTTGTGGTTCCAATGCTGTATGTGTTTCAGATAATTTTCGTAGAAAAGTAAAGATACGTTATTCATTCACTTCTGATTGTATTCTACTTTGCAGGTCCACGTTTTCCTGAACACCGACACATTTTAGTTAGACGCACGGACCGGACGCGACAAGACCATGTCACGTCCCTTGACAGCCAGAAGTGGCTATCAGCAGTTAAAATTTAACTGCTGATAGCAACTTCTGGCTGTCAAGGGATGAATTGATACAGATCGTGGTGGTGTCAGTATGCGTGATACGTTGGTACCACATTGTGCTGGGACAGTTGCTAGTGTGAAGTCTGTTATGTGGTTAGAATGTTCATTATCTGTCATACAGATTTACGTTTCCTTGAATAACACAATATACTAGTGAGAGACCACATTCAGTGACGTGGCGATGCTGCAGGTCGTGGTGACGTCAGTGTGCGTGATATGTGGGTTCCACATCGTGCTAGGACTACATAGTCTGTTTCTAGGTGTGGTAGCTAATGTCAAAGCTGATATGGTTATTATGTATGTTATCTATTTTGTAGGTCCGCGTTTCCCTGAATAGCACGGTATTATAGTTAAACGCACTACCAAGACGTGACGTGACGCGACGTAACGATGCTGCAAGTAGTGGTGACGTCGGTATGCGTGATATGTGGGTTCCACATCGTTCTTGGGCTATGCAGTGTTATACTGGGCGTGATAGCCAGTGTGAAAGCTGAAGTATGGCTAGCACATAGTGTATCACCAATATGGAGCGGGGGATTTGTAAGTAGCGGATTTAAGGCAGTCCATTCCTTATGAGATTCACGTGACATCGGAATCTTTCGGCCGACGTCGTAAACATTCTAGGCGATGGGACGTTCTACTGCCTAATGTTTATGAAGTCGTCGGAACAGGTTTGGATCCGTATCAAATATTTTAACGACGTCGCACGAAAGCTTCCAACGTCGCGTGAATCTCACTAGGGGTGGGCTACCGTAATCAAAGAATCTACGTGTACGTCAACTCTAATAGTTGTCGTGGAAACAACCTGGTCTTATCAA